>SSNR01000001.1:5851129-5884327 GCA_006937965.1 Callopanchax toddi
CCCCCCCCTCTACTGGGAGTGAAGGTCGGTCAGCTGTGCCGTGTCCTTGCTGCTGGTGGAGATCCTGACCCCCCCACCCTCCTTGATGTGTTTATCGGTTGTTGTGACTGTGTGTAAAATGCTACTCCCTCCCTCCATTTTGTTTACATTTTCTTCTGCTCCCATCTTTATTTTTTATTTTTTTGCCCAAATATTGTATTGAAGTTGTCCCAATATTTCTGCCCAAGACTTTAGTTCCTTACACAAGCCAATGTCCCACTTTATCTCATAATTTACAATGCAGGTCCCCTGATGGTACCCCAAATCTTGAAGTTTGCCCCAATATTTCTCTTTGCCCAAGCCCAAGTAAATGTCCCACTTTAACTCATAATTTACAATGTAGGTCCCCTGATGGTACCCCAAATCTTGCCCAAATATTGTATCTGGCTCCCATCTTTATTTTTGGTCCAAATATTGTATTGAAGTTGCCCCAATATTTCTGCCCAAGACTTTAGTTCCTTACACAAGTCAATGTCCCACTATATCTCATAATTTACAATGTAGATCCCCTGAAGGTACCCCAAATCTTGCCCAAATATTGTATCTGGTACCCCCAAATCTCTGTTTGGTTTGTTTTTTATTTTCAATGTATCTTATCATTTACAATGTACGTAGATCCCCTGAAGGTACCACAAATCTTGCCCAAATATTGTATCTGGTACCCCCAAATCTCTGTTTTGTTTTTTATTTTCAATGTTTTCTCTGTTTTGTTTTTTTGGTTTATATTGTCAAGCGCTTTGTGATGTATATCTGTGAAAGGCGCTATATAAATAAACTTTACTTACTTACTTACTTACCTACGTGTATAAACATTTTAATACATTATGTATGTATATAGACTTATTATATACTTGTTAACACCTTAAAAGATACTCTGAACCGTAACTACCGTAAAATACTTCATGCGTTCTGCACATGCGCAGAACCGATCGGGTAGACCTGATCCGTACAGTCCAACTTTGCGCAGTAAGGATCGGGCCGTCCTGATCCATAACTCCCTTTTTATTTTTTATTTTCTTCGACATTGCATGAAACGTTGTCATTGTTGTAAACTTTTTAATAAATACTTATTACTGTTAACATCTTAACTGATACTCTGACCCGTAATTACCGTAAAAAGCTTCAGCGGATGTAGACTCATTTCGCACATGCGCAGAACCGATCGAGTTTCCGATACCGATCGGGCAGTGACAAGGCTAACCCTCGTGAGACACATGACTTTGTGAGACTTCAGGACACCGGACTGAGAGACTCAGAAGTTACAAACGTGGTATTCTGGGTCCAAGCAGCAGATGGGGCTGAGGGACTTTTATTAACCTGTAAAGGGTCAGATTAGCTCAGACTGGATCAAGGAGGAGATTTAAAATAGGAAAAGTTACATAGTGTGACTTTAATCTCCAACTGAGTGGATCCCAGTTTAGAACCACTGCTTTATTCTTGTAAACATCCTCCGTGTTGTGTTTTCAGCTCAGTCTGTCGTCTAAATGAACACTGTATTGTCCTCCACACCCTCCCCCTGGTGGCGAGCAATTCTGACCTTAATCCACACCTGAAATCAACAATCATCTCCTTTGTTAGTTTTCTGAAACTGTTACTGATTTTTAGTCAACCCTTGATCCTGAGTAAAACATGAATTCACAGATACCGTCCAGTTTGTGGTCTTGATATCAGAAGTTTAGTGGTTTCAGTTCGGTTTGTACCTCAACAGCAACGTTTTCATTTCATTGACTAAATAAGTATCATCATTTAGCAATTTATTTAAGATTAGCAACATTTAAACAATGTTTAAATTCTTTATTTTTTCTTTACCGTGAACATTAAACACTTTTATACCTGATTAAATGTGAGGAAAATGTGATGGATGGCTGAAGATGCAGAAAACAGGAAGCGTTGGAATAATTACATTTGTGACCAAACGCAATTACTACTACAGTGTCTTCAGAATGAGCCCCTTTATTCCTAATTTGCAGATCACGACTGTCGTGAAATATAATTAATGGATCTCTAATTTGTTTACTGAGACGAGATCCTGAGAACTCAGACAAGCAAACCGCAGCGTTCACTCCATCTGGACTCAGCTCAGCACAAGGTTCCTTGTCAGAAAGTGGAGATATTCTTTGAGGATGTAAACGGAGGCACGAAAGGGGAAAACACATTCAAAGAAATGTAAATTTAGATGTAGCTACAGTGCATAAAAGAATAAAATGCAATAGATTGACTGTCGGCACACGCTGAGCTGAAGATAGAAATCAGAAACAAAGCCAGGTATCACCTGAAATATTCAACATTGTGTCCCTTTGAGGTCTGTAATGGCTGCAAAATGCTTGCGAGGAGCTTGTTGTTTGGAATAAGTCAACTCAAGTGTCATACAGAGTTCACTGTTTATCCTTCAGATTGTGAAAAAAGGCAGATGCCAGAAGCACAGTTGGAAAAATCGGAGACAAGGATGCAAAACAACACGATTCCCCAAATGACTGCCATGTCCCTGCAGGTACGAGCTGCCCTCGAAAGATGGGAAGTCAGAATGTCTGGAAAGGCCCTGTGGGAATAGTTAAGCCTTGTTTAAATATGTCACATTTAATGACGACATGAGGGGAACAAAAGCCCCCATTTATCTTTGCTGTAGAAATGTTTTATATGTTTTTGGTGCAACTGGCAGGTTGTCTAATGAAATGGATTAAGCTTTAATTGAAACAGTTTCTCTACTGCTGTGTTTATTTACAATGGAAATCCAGTCATCTGCTTAAATCTGCAACGAGTGTAAAGTCCCAGTCAGATTTTGCTGCCGGATATTTACAAAGTGTGAAAGCAGTCAACTGCCACCTAATCCTACCTCAGTACAAAGAGGCACCTGTAATTCATTTTGCTGCCAGGTGGTGCAGAGAGAGGCTGATTAATTAAAGAGCCTCCTGATTTGACAGCACCAGGGTCGGAATGGGAGACCCCATTTCAGTCCTTCAGCTCTCGGTGTCTAAAGACCTAAAAGAATATGCCTTTACATATCTTCAAAATGAATTTATAATAACCTTTATGAAAACTCGGTTAGTCAAATTTATTTTCTTCCATGTGTTTTCATGTAACTGACCTCTTAGCTCAGGGGCATCCAAACTTTTCAACACGAGGGCCAAAAATCATCAAGTGTAAAGTCCTCGAGGGCCACAGAAGTTAGAATATTTTTTTAAATAGATCAAAAAGCAAAATATGATTTCATTTATTTGTTCTGTTCACAAATTCTTTATAAATGCACCATTTTAATTAACAGAATCTTTGTGAACACGAGACGCACAAGGATCTCAAACATTTGACTCAATAGTAAAAAGCATTAAAGTCACTGGATCTGATTGATCGACCGTTTTTACTTAAAAACTTCAGTCATGTTTTATCACTGCAAAAACTGATTTCTAAGAAAGTAAAACAGCCTTGTTTTTAGACATTTTGACTTATTTTTTGTCTAAAAAGAAAATTTATTCTTACAGCCCTACTTGAAATAGGCCAAATCTTCTTAAATATGGTCAAATTTTCAAGATTTGAGCATAAAAATCTGCCAATGGGGTAAGCAACATTTGCTTGTCTAGATTCCTTTAAAAAAATTGCAAAATTTTCTGCATTTAGAACAATTCGCTAGTTTTAAGGAATCTAGACAAGCAAATGTTGCTTACCCCATTGGCAGATTTTTATGCTCAAATCTAGAAAATTTGACCATATTTAAGAAGATTTGGCCTATTTCAAGTAGGGCTGTAAGAATATATTTTCTTTATAGATAAAAAAATAAGTCAAAATGTCTAAAAACAAGGCTGTTTTACTTTCTTAGAAATCAGTTTTTGCAGTATACTGTATGAACAGAGCTCACAAGCCTGCTTTTTAGTAAAAGTCAGTGAAGGTTTTGTTTCTTTTTTTTTTTTACCAGGAAATGTATTTATCTGGAAAAACCTGATCAACAAAAAATCAAATACTTTGATTAGATGGTAAATTTTGCATTTTAAAAATATTCTAATTTACCAGTATTTTTGTTTGTTGGGTCTCTCAGTGAAAATCTAAACATAAAAATACCAGAAAGCATATCTCTGCAATATCATCCGGCAGGAGGACTAAATTATATCATTCTTCAAATTCAGCTGAGGGCCGCACAAAATCCCTCTGAGGGCCACAAGTGGCCCCTGGGCCACACTTTGGACATGCCTGTCTTAGCTGCTTTACTTTACCCAGAAAGTGGTTTTTATTTTACTTTTCAATCAGATTTATTCAGCTTTGTGTAGTTGATTGTTATTGTATGGACTTCGGGCATTTCAACAAGGCAAAATGCATCCCTGAGTTAGAATATCAGTTTTTACTGGGCTGTGAAAAAAGTATTTACAGATTTCCTCTGGTTTAGCCTTTTTTGTCTCATTTAAATGCAATAGCAAATTTTAAAAAACAAGCTAGGTATCGCTAGCTATTTTACACAAACACGTCTCAGAGCTCTCACCCCTCCTGTTGAGTATAATCCTTATGCCCCGCCTCCTCCGGACATGGGACCGCGCATTGCCACAGTAACAATAGAGAGCAAAACACCAACCGTTTAAATGTTATGCTAACGTTCCCCCAGGTTTTTACTCTTTCTATGTCCAAACGTTTTTAGCTTCCTGCTAGCTGAAAAGGTGTTTTTCTTTTTGGGACTCTGGTATTTTTTCCTAAAATTGAAGCGCTAACAGCTGTTTCTGTCCTTCTCTCACTTCCTGGATGTTCTGCTGCAAAATGCACCCGGGTGGATTAATGGAGGATCCAAGCAGTGAGGAGGTGAGGCGCTTCGGTGAGACAGACAGCCGGATTGTCCAATAGCTGCTTTTGGTCCAAAACGTCTGATTGGTTGAGGTTTTTAGAGAACTGCGAGGAAACCACTTTATTGATTTCTTTTGGGGTTTTTTAATCTCTACAATATATTTATAGCTACTATGTTAGAACATTGTTAAGAGGCATGAAAAAACAGTTTTAAGCTACATTAGGCTCGTTTCCACTATCGGAACTTCAGGGTAATTTTACCGGAACTTTGCGGCGCGCGACTGTTTCCATTGATGCAGGCCATTTCGAGAGGGCCGTCTTCAGGGACCAACGGAGTCCCTGATCAGGGGCAGGTACTCGGTTCGGCCCGATAGGTTCCCGGAGTGGGAAATGTGGTTAACTCGTGCTGATTGGTTGTGGGATGAAGGAAAATGATGAAAGCAGACCGCGCCGAGATAAATGACCTGTGTGTTGTTGTTGGAGTTTGCAAAATGACCGTGTCTTTGAGGTTGGATTAGTTCGTCATCAAGTCTACTCGTACTTCTGTTCAGCACTCCATCACTGTGTAGAAAAACAGAGAAATACGCCGCAACCATCTCTTCTTCGTCCATCGTTGATCTATTTATTATTCTCCACTTCCTCGTCTGTTGGCGCCTTTACGCTTGTCAGTGACGTCGATGCTGACGTCTTACAAAAGTTCCGGAAAGGTGGGGGCTGTAATGGAGACAGGAGCGCTGAGCGGAGTGAGCCAGCTGATTTGTCCCGGTCAATTTCGCCCTCTAGGATTTACCCTGAAGTTCCAATAGTGGAAACGTGGCTAGTGTTTACTAAATTCGCTATAGCACCTTTTAAATGTTTCAGTAAAAAAGAGACATAAACCTTCCAGAAGCTGAACTTTCAGGAAGGCGTGTTTCTCGTACCATCTGGTGTAAAATAATAGAACCCATTCTGCTTTTACCAAAAAATACTGGAGAACATCTGACTTGCAGGCCATTCAGGCTGATGTGGGTGAAATAAAACAATCCTGCAAAAAAGAGCAATCCCTACCTTTCACAGTGATGACTCATCATAAATGCCTCATTGCAGGTTTGGATAGTTTCTTCCCTTAATAAATGAAATCAATTGAAAACTGCATTCTGTTGTTACTCAGGTTATCTTTGATATTGAAATGTGTTTGCTGAAACAGAAAATTTAAATGTGAAATACCTTTTTACGGGCGTTCATTCCAGTCCAGTGAACCCTCACACAGACTTCACCAGGCAGATTTCTTTCATTTGTGTAACACTTTACCTAGAATAGAGTCGACAGTGACACAATAATCCAACATCAGAAAACGGCTGCTGAAGGATTTAGAGCAGCAGATATTTGATAAGAGCAGGAGATTTGTCACAGAGAAGTTTCTTTCTTCTCTTTGTGCTGAGAGTTGCAGGTTGAAACGCTCCCAGAATTGTGCTGTAAAACATCTGAGAGGATGGCTGGCTTATCGTTTCCCTCTCTGCTTAATCTGTAAGAACCAGCTCGTGTTATTCTCTTATTTCACAACGAACTGCACAAAGTGACACATCACATCGGGGAAACAGCTGTCAGTGAAATAAATTCATTGTAATTCTGGTCAACTTTTGGGTAGTTTGGCAGAATTTTAGATACTATGCGATTACACCAAATTTCCATATTTTCTCCCAAGCGAGACCCAGGTAAACCTTAGTGCTGCTCTTTGTGGACTTTTTGACAGGCTGTCAGAAAGCATCAATTCACAGTGTGACACCTTTTTATTCTGTTATCAACACGTTTCTCCCCATAACCTCCAGTCAAGCCTAACTATTAAATAAGCAGCATAAAGGAAATGCAGGTCTAAACACTTTATATAAAACGTGATGGTGAGGGCAAAGTGAACATTTTAATTAAATGTCAGTAATGACTGGTGTTATTACTGAGATCATGTCTGCATAAATGACACAATGAAACGTGCATTTGGGCTTGGACATGCACAGCCCGGAGCTTGAGACCAACCCTTCAGCGTGCCATAAATATTTGCCCTCTTTGTCCCCGACTGGGCTCTAGACAAGGGACCTTCTCATGGTGTGCAGAGCTTCGAGCTGCAGCTATGATTCACGCAGCTAGTTCTCATGTCTCAGTTCACATTTGCAGCTTCGAATGAGAAGAATTGCACAAAGCAAGCCTTGTTCTACATCTTCGTGAAAAACGATGAACTATTGATGGTACAAACTGTATTTATGGACATTAAAGTATGCTGCAGGAGACAACTCGTAGTGTCCATTCTGTCATTTATGGAAGTACAGATTCACCTAACCACCAAAACGCTGCATGAAAGAAATTCATCCTGTATTTTCTAAGCAGTTCACAATGTTCCTGCATTATAATAGACGCTCGTGTAGCGTTTTAAACTCTATTTTTATGGTTTATATTAACACTTACTTCTGTAGAGATCTAGCTTCGCTTTGTCAGTTTTACACGGAGAGTTTTCTCTGATACTTTCACTTACTAGAATCTTACAGGAACATTTCCAGGTTCTGCTGATGTCACAGGGAGTAAATTATGCATTTAATACTGACGAATAGAAGTCTGAGTCGAAAATAAGACTTTAGAAGTTTATTATGAAAGGAGAGACGGACAACAGTTATAAACAGTTTAGCAGTTAAGCATAGCAGGTGTTTAAGCTTTAGTCAACACGATGTTATTGTGCTCTAAGTTGGATCTTTAAAAGAAGCTTTAATGACTCGAGTGTGATATTTTAGGCTAGGGGCATTTTATCTTAATTTAGTTTAAGGATTAAATGGAGGAGAGTTCGTTGATGTAAGCTACGTGGAGTGTTAGCTTTTATCAAAATAGGCCCGTTCAGCTTTACCAGATTGTGGTTGACTCACTATACGCCGCTCCGGGATCGACGCCGATGGAGTCAGATGGGACGATGTGCAGGTGGAGAGTTCCCCCTTCGTCCGGGTCAGATGCCTGTGGAGGTCGGGGGACCGCCGTAGGCCACGGAAGCCGTCCGATGGATGCGGTCGTCAGTGGAGCCATGTCTGGATTAGCTGGGGGTTAGCAGGGTGAGCTAACAGAGCAGTGTCTTCCTTTCCCATGTCGGAGAGAGAGGCGGACAGGTGTTGTCGGACCTCAGGGGGAAAGGGCAATGATCATCGGCTCACGGGCTGTTGGTACCCGTTCCAGGGAAGAGCCGGCACCTTTAGGAAAATAGCTTAGCTGTGTAGAGGTCGACAGCTAAGAAGGTCTGTCTCCGCGTAGGGATGACGGAGAACTGGACGTGTCTATGACGTGACGCGTCTGTTGATGGACTTGAGTGGTGGCGTGGACCAATGAAAGGGTTACTATCAAGGTCACGTGACTCAAGCCCTTAAAGCCATATTACACTTTAATAAGTAAATATGAAACATATTGATTTTAACCTTTTTGCAAAGTAAAATATGAAATAATACTGAAGCTGGATCAAACATTCAAAAATACTGTGGAAGAAAATGCATTAATCATATTAAGACATTTTAAACAGTTTAATTAAGAGCAATGACGTTTAGAAGGAGACGTCAGGCAGTCTTTGAGCTCTAAAAGAGAGTCCTGTAGAAGTGTTCCAGAAAAACGACCTTGATCTGGGAATGTTAATCCAGGTTAAACATAATAAAAGAGTCATTTTATTCCAAGTTATTGGGAAAAAGATGGATTATTGTTTGTGATGGTCACAGGGGTCAGAGTTCAGAAGTTATAGCATATTTGACAATGCTACACTCGTTAGAGACTGTAGAGTCTGAACAGAATCATAAACTAAAGTCAAAACTTTTAGTTTTCACACTCAACGATGGCAATGCGAGCTAAATTGGGCTCACTCTTTTATAGCATCATAATTCGATGCAGTACACAGACAGGCTTTCACGGTTTCTTGGCACTGTGAGTGTTTGACAAAGTTCTCTATTTTTCTGTCATATGATTAGCGCTGGCTGTGCCATCCTGTCCTGGTCAAAGTAACACCAGAAATGGCACGCATCCACCGAAAAAATAGACCACACATGAGCACAGAATCTACACAGTTATTTATAAGATCAGTTCTATTGAGTCAGGAGAGGATGGAAGGGATCCACTGAGGCCGAACCCCTCTGAGGCTGCAGGTTCAGCAGCTAACTGGAAAAGGTGCACGAGCCGTGACAGAGTGCTAAATGGTTACACCCTGCTCCTGCATGAGTCCTGGCACTCAGCAGACACCAATTAATCTCCCATGTCCATTATGGGGGCAAGCCGGCACAGAAAACGGATGGGAAGGCACACCGAGACAGAAAGGGGATGTGTCATTTACTGGGGATTACTGCTATAATTAAACAGTCAGGGGGAAAAAAAGTTGGACAAATATTCCATAATTTGTTGCAGATGTAATTAAATTTACTTTTTTAATGTGGAGCTTTCTGGGACTCTGCATAAGCCTCACACCACAGTGACGGCCAATTACATTCAGCTCAGTATAAGTGGCTTTAATTAAAGAGCAACACAGGATTACAACTCAACAGAAAGCTATCTTTCAAATCTTTCTCCCTCTAAAATTTTGAACTGAATTCAAACTAACAATCCCCTGCAGCTGTGTGTCTCAGGATTCCTGTTAGTTGTGTCAAACTAAGTCTCTGCAGCATGATCTGGGTGTGGCTGACCTGCATGTCATGACACGTGAGCTTAGACACCGCAGTTATCAGAACTTACAGAATGGATCCAGATCATTGTCTCCAGCCCGAGCTGAGTCACAGATCTGCTGCCTGATCCTCCAATATCCCCACATTCTCTTTAAAGCTAACACCCTGACGCTGTCACAGAATGCAGATTCTGGTGCCTTAACAACATTCACGCCGTCGGACTGCGTTTCTCTCCGACAGATGGTCATTTGCTCGGGGCCACACCAATATCTCTGGAGAGAAATAGCAAGAATGTTAAGCAGCAGAGAATTTTGATTCACTTTATGGTAACACTGAATTCCCCATCCTGCAGAGGAGAGGGGAGGCAACGCATTTCAGTCATACTAATGCAACACATTTATGTAAACACAGCACCACCATGCACGCGCCTAAAGTCATGTTAAGGCCTGATGGAAACATAATGTGTGTTTTAATAAAGAAGCAAATTCACCGTTTGTAATTTTCTACAAATAAAGGTTTATTCTGTCCCGTTCCATTTCTGTTGGTCACTATTGTTGCTTTATAACCACGAAAAGGTAAAACAAGGTTTTCAAAGCAATGTTTCACTAACTTCCCTCACATTTAAGGGGTTTATCTCCCTGACTCACAACATGCTTCTCAGTCAACCAACCAAAGAAAAACACAATTACATACAACCAGTTTTATTAATGTTTTTATTAAGAGTTTAAATGAGGATTCATGCTTTCTAATGTGGATTATGATCATGATAGTGTAATGAAACCTGTTCCAAAGTCACAAAAGCCACTTTTTTTTTTTAGCATAATCAGGTGATTTGTTTGGCAACTTGCTCCTGTCTGACCGAACTCCCTCAGTGACACAAAGATCTTTAGTTAACAATGGCAAAACTGTTGATAAAGCACAACAAATTAATAATCAAAGTCACTTTTATGAGTTGAATTGTTTCTACGCCTTTAACTCAGTCCCCTTGAGGATGGAACCAAATCCCATGACACCCAGGAGAAATGCTGCACATCTCTTAATCAATTCAAGGCCTAGCATTCCTTAAAGGAACACATACAGGATCTCCCACCAGATGCATGTCTTGTGAATGACTTTTAACTCAACATGTATAAAACAGACTGAGTTGCAGCCCTTTTTGTGTTTCCTACTGTTGATTAGCTGCAACAGCTATCATTTAATGGGTTGTCTCCAATAGATAATCAATTGTAAACGTGTGTCCAATAACTTTTAAATACTAAAAAAACTTCTAAAAGTACTAACATTTAAATCCGTCCAGTGATTCATGAGACATTTTGCTAACAGACTCCAACAGCTAATGCTAAAGATTTTGTACAAGGTGTATCTCTGGAGGGATGTGTGGTCAGGTGACTCTGTGGCCATTTATTTACACTATTAAGTCTCTGGTTTGTTTTCCTTCTTCTTCTTGTCTTTTTGTGCAGATGTGTAATCAGTAATCTAACTAGGGCGTGGAACAAGGAGGAGGTGGTTCAAAACAAACTTTAGCGCGGTTCATGTATAGTAAGAGCAAGAACTGACCTCAATTCAAGTCTGAGCCAAACATCTTTCCATAGGCAGGTAACATTCTGGGACGTGGTAGAGTACACACCCTTCATTAGCTCCTAGCTAGTGAACAGAGGGCTCACGTTGGATGAAGAGTGAGATACACAGCAGATGACTATTTCTCTCAGCTCTGAAAACACTAAAGAGTTCAAATTGTTCACTAGACCGCTAAAGGAGAGGACCATGCTGTTTATCTAGCTCAGGCTCAGAAAACAGCACTTCTTCCTGGATTTACGTCTGCTAGTCCCACCCCCAGTCACAGCTGACCAATAAGCTGACTGAGCGTTGGTTTACACATTTTGATTTGATTGCATTTTTCTCGATGTGAAAAGAAACCCAACCACAGGAAAAGGCAACAAATGAAATAACACCCTTCACTATATCAGCACCATTTTGAGCTCAAAACCTCTAAAATTGACTTACAGACATTTTTGTGTTTAGCCAATGACGATTAGATCAGTCGTCTTGAGTCAGGTTGACTTCAAAAGTTATAGTCGGACATGATCCAGTCGTTACTTTTCATTCAAATTCGTCAAGTTGTTCATGAAATCTTTTGCAGTCACTACAGACAACAAACAGGAGAAAAACAACATTACTGCCCACTTTTTATCTTTTGGTTGGGTGAAAATACGAAGTTACATTTCAAGATGTGACTGCTTGACCTGTGCACATCGCAGTATATCAAGTAAAGTGCTCTGCTTTCCTTTCAGTGTGCTAACACGGCAGCGTGCACCTGAACTGTGAAACGTTACACACTCAAACACACACATTCACCATCCAGTATGCACGAAACTGACAGCTATGTACACAAGCCTCCAAAGGAGTCTAAGACGGGGGGCGATGCAGAGACTGTCCACTGCCTCAAAATGATCTCATCAGTCGTACGTCCAATGGCTCCGACAGGTCCGAACCTTAACAATTAAAGAGTGGTGTGGACTGAAACAACTCTGACTTGGCAGTGATCAGCGATTCACACCAGTTCCATTCGGATTTAAACACACAGCCAGGGAGGAAGGTCTTTCCAAACTCCGTGTTCTGCAAGCCTCATTAACATGCACAGATCCGTTTTAGGATGTACTCCCACTTCCATCCACTGAGGCTTTGACATTTTTTTTCAAACTGTGGACTTTATTCCATGAAATAAAAACTGCAAGAATCAGTCTGCGTCGCTGGTTATTTGCATGATGTATTCAGCTCAGTGCAGCCTGTAGCGCAGGCTGAAGATGCCAGGGCTTTAATTTACCATGCACTCGTAGAAAATTGAGAAAATTGTAAGCAAGAAGCTATTTGGACTGAAGAAGAGAGCACATTGAGCCACACATTTACAAAACTGTCATATTTCAGTCGCACTAATAACAACGATAATAAAAAGGCGATTGGCGTCTCGTGAAATGATCACTGATGCGTTTTGTTTTCAGGATGTTTAAGGAAGTAAAGGATGAGCTGTTCTTAATTCTTTTTTGTGATATTACTTTTTAATTAAAAACAACTTACAGAGGTTTTGTTTTATTGTTTTTTTCAATAAGTCAGGGAAAACATGGCATCTCTTAAACTTTCTGCACTAGTTTCATCCAGAAATAGTCTTTACAGTAGTTCTTGGATATTTTCAGCTGTCTTGCTGTTTTGAGCTCCTGCTACAGGTTCCAGATGATATTTAGGTCAGAGTACTGTGAGGTCTACTTGTGAAAGTCTTTGGTCAGTTTTGCAGCAGATATTCTGTTTTACATCTGCTGGTTGGCGTGTACACAATCAGATAAAAAGTACCTAAAGCGAACCCTCAAACCCACTGTTCTTGTACTTTCAACTGGGGTTGGTGTCCTTATAGAGATCAGGTGTTACCATTACGAATAGGGATCCATAAAACCAGCTTCTTTACTTGATGTTTTAGATCTATTATATATTAGTCAGTCCAATAACCTATTTCTTATCATAACATCCTGGCTAGCTGTTTCAAGGTTGTTTCAAAGTTTAGAGTTGTGGCTATAAACTCTGACTGGTTTGGTTTTCTTTTCTCCTCAAACACAGATGATCTCCTGACATTATACCGTACCTTCACATTTAGAAAAATCTGTATCTCTATATGGCATTTTTCACTATTCAGGGTCATGAATGGACTGTTCAGGCTCAACATAATTACCTTGAAGTCCAATATTCAGCCCCAGAGGGTGCATAAGTCCAAATTGTACAATCGTAATAAAATGTACTTCTCTTCTTTTTGACTGTAGAATATAATTTGCTTTGTGTTATTTGTAGGGGCGGCGTGTAGCTCAGTTGGTAGTGGTTCTATCCCAGCTCCAGGTTATTGTCGTTGTGTTTTTAGGCAAGACACTTCATGGTGCACGGCCTCCCCACCGCCGTCAGTGTGCTGCAGGTCAGCTGAGGCTACAGTGTAGTTTATCACCACCAGTGTGTGAATGACTGTTGAGTTGTGCAGCGCTTTGGGGAGTGCAGAACACTCTAGAAAGTGCTCTATACATACAGAACATGTACCATTTATTTGATGACATGTTTGAATTTGAGTCAAAATAACATTATTTTGGTTTCATTGAAGTTACTATGACACTGGATACCCAGTTATCAGTGCACCTGACCTGGACTCCTTTCCCTTCAGGTCATGAGCCAGAGGGTTCAGGCTGAGCCCAGTGTAGGTACCAGATCTGCTCGGGGGCATGCGCCTGCCGATGACATCACACTAGCTGATTGGCTGAACGTATGACTAACGGAAGTGATGTTACCATGTTCGTAAAAGTTACATTATCGCGTTAACGCTGAAGCTTTTGATTGGTCCGGACAAATTCACGGTTGTAGTTCTTCAGACTACAACTTCTTTTTGAATGAATCTTTAGATTTATTTACACCAGAACAAACGAAATATACAGAATAATCCTACATTTATACAAACAGTCAGGCCTGATAATTATGTAAATACATTTAAAACATTCACATGTAAGAACTGTTGTGTTTATTTGTCACAGTCTGATGTTGATTTGATGTAGTTTCACATCCTTTACAAGACAAATATCGTATTTTATTAACAAATTACAGTTATAAAGAAAACATTTAGGTGGTCAGAAACATGTATTTAATAACAAACCTGATAAACTCTTTCCAAAACATGTGGAAGAACAGTATGGAAAGAGATGTAGTGTATTTTGTCCAAATGGCTTTGCCGTAGTTTAAAGTACCCTGTACCAGGACTCGATCTGGCAGCCCGAGCAGATCCAGTACTGACACCGGTCAAACCCCAGGAGCCAAGGCTTGATCACCAGGTGCTCACCAACAACCTCCCCTCAGGCCTGGAAGACACAACAGTCTCCCTGAGGTCCGACCTCCTCCATTAGGGACTTTAAAGGCCAATTTGCCATGACGAGAGACGACACGCCTGCCATGATCATGAGGTTACTCCAACACATTAACAGACCTAGATCTTGCTGGAGGGATTATCGATCGTCTCTGGTCTGGGATCCCCCAGGAGGAGCTGGACAGCGTCCCAGAAGGGAGGGGTGTCCGGGTTTCCCTCCTGGACCTCTGTGAACGGAACTTGAAGAAGCAGAAGAAAATCGATGCATGGTGGATCATTGAATTCCCTCAGCATGGGTGTTTTCAGAGTGCAGTGTTACGACCTCCACTAAGGTCTAGGAGGGTTGGAGGTCTAACAAAAAGTTAGAGGAGACTTGTGTAAATGTTGTAAAACAAAAATGATATTTATTATCATACAAAAAGAATTTACAGCAAAAAGAGGAGCTATATAAACTAAGCTTAAGGAACAAAACAAAAATAGCTCTGTAATGTACTAAAATAAATAAGGATCTAAACTGAAAACACCGGAGGATAGGCCTCCGGGAAATAAAGCACTATGGCTATTAAACTAAGGATCAATATGAGACTAAAGGAGAGTTTGTTTTAAAACTAAGAATATTATTTAAAGTGATAATAAGCAGTTTTGCTTGTTTTGGGCGCCCACTGGTGTCCGTTTTAAATCACTGCCATTAAAAAGTTAGCCCATTGTTTCAGCTTCTAAACGCCTAAATCTACCTGTTGAAATGTCTCCTCAGCCTTCATAGCTTTCTACAGGAGCGGTTATTTACTCCTTCAAAGAAATCAGCTGTGTTCAAGCAGGGAGAGATGGAAAATCAGGAATCATGAGCTAAAAACACTCCAGAGCTAGCATAACAGCTAGCCACTTTGGGTTAGCCTAACCCTCGTGAGACACGTGACTTCCTGGGTACCGTGACGGCGATTTTTCAATCGTGGTATTTCGGATCTAATCACCAGAAAGGGTCATATTAGCACATACTGGCTCAAGGAAAAGATTTAAAAATATGAAAAAGTTGCATATTATCACTTTAACTAAAGTTGTTTTTAAACTAAAAGGTTCACTAAACTAAAAAAAAAAACAGGCTTTTTAACAGTCCTGAACAAAAAAAGAACCTGAAACAAAAAACAAAGATAAAGTCAAAGTACAACAAAAGGTTCTAATCAAACTATGAGAACTATTTATCTACAATTTCTTTAAACTAGATATAATCTAAAAGCCATCAGAGCCCAGACAACGGGGGAGAATTCTCCCCTGATGAGGTGATGTGCTGCAGCTGTGCTGGAGTGGGCGTGTCGCTGGTGGCAGCAACAGGAGAAGAGGACCCAGCCCTCAGGTAGCAGCCAGATCCCTCAGGGGTAAAAGCAGGGGACGTAACACCCTCCCCCTTAAAAAGAAAAAGAGGGTAAATACACAATACAACACATTTTTTACCCTACTTTTTCTCACAATGGCACCGTTTCATCATCACTTCAGTTTTAGGCCGTTTTCTTACTGTTGTGAGGAAATAAGAATAATTCAGAAAAGTAGAAAACTGAACACTTCTGTTCAGCGTTAATCAATAAAAGTGACTTAGTCAACACATTGTGATTCTTAGTGTTTACACTGATGCTGCTGAAGAAGCTTCCTTCTGATTTGTTTGTCACAACAAGGAACTCTGGGAACAAGATGGCCTTCTTCAGGGATAGTTTGAGATATACTTCAATATAAGAAGTAAAAAATACTTTCTGCAATGAAAGTATGAAGATTTATTAATCCAGCCTGAGCATAATGAACATAATATTCTGTCTGCATTCTCCAAATAAAATAAAAACCCAACACATTTCTAGTTCTGTCTAATAATTCAGCTGTGACCTTCTGATACGTTGTCTGGTGATTCTCACACACAGATGCTTCGGTGTCTGAGAAATCTTTTTCCTGTTAGTCGCAGGTTGTGACTTGACTTTCTAGCAATCCAAAAATCAGGTTTCATCACTGCAGTTTCTCTTGTTCTTCTTTTTTCTTAAAGACAAACACCTGTGTGAAAACGATGAAGGAGCTGATGTTATAGGTAGAAAAAGGAGTGCAGTATTGGAGTATTTAATACACTTTCAGACTTTGGAGTCCGAGCAAGCTTTAGTTTTAGGTCATTTATTTAAGATTTAGTGAAACCGTGACCTCCTTAGTAGTGCTAATATTTGCATGAGAAATTTTTAAACCCTTGTTTCAATTTAGAACATTTCAAACAACAAAAATGACACAATGTTGTTGCACAGATTAAGACTTCAGCTAAATGTTTTTGACTACAGGTTATTTGAATCAACAGGACAAAACTTGCACTTTTACTAATTTCATTAAGTTTTTCTTTTTTTTACAAAGCTAAGAAAACTTAAAGCATCTTTTATTTAGCAGGGAGATTGAACCAGCTTGGACAAAAAACCCAAAAGTTTTTTATATAATTAACTCTCCATACTGTATGTAAAAATAGAGCTAAAGAGGAAGGGTTTCAGCAGTCTTCATCAACACTTCAAAGAAAACTTATCTTTTTTATATAGAAACATGAGTTAGATTTGGAATGTTTTTGCAACCATATCCCTAGAAACCAGCTAAAAAACGTTTTTGGTGAGTTTCAGCATATTTTAAAGAGTAGTTTTAATATTTTTGTCATCAGGAGATCAGTGACCGTTTATATCAGGGGTGTCCAAACTTTTCAACACGAGGGCCGAATTCACCAAGTGTAAAGTCCTCGAGGGCCACAAAGTTCAAAATTTTTTAAATAAAAATAGAAAAGTCAATTATGATTTTATTTATTTGTTCTGCTCACAAAATCCTTATAAATGCACATGTTAATGAACAGAATCTTTGTAAATACGAGACGTACAGGGATCTTGTACGTTTGACTCAATAATGAAAAGCATTAAAGTCACTGGATCTGATTGGTCGACTGTTTTTAGTTAAAAACTCCAGTCATGTTTTATCAACAGAGCTCACGCAAGCCTGATTTTTAGTAAAAGTCAGTAAAGGTGTTGGTTCTTTTTACCAGGAAATTTAATTATCTGGAAAAAGCTGATGAATAAAAATCAAATACTTTGATTAGATAATAAATTTTGTATTTTAAAAATATTCTAATTTACCAGTTTTTTGGGTCTCTTAGTAAAAATCTAAACAAAAATATCAGAAAGCGTCTCTCTGCATCATTATCCTGCAGGAGGACTAAATTACAGTATATCGTTCTTAAAATCCCTCTGAGGGCCACAAGGGGCCCCCGGGCCGCAGTTTGGACACGCCTGGTTTATATCTAAGGTAGGATGTTGTTTATATCTTATCGAGTTTTTAGGAGAAGATAAACATTTGAGTTTGTCTGACTAGTTATTGCAGAAGGCTTACTGCCTATGAAATATGCAAATATCCATTTTCTACTCACATCTCATGTTAGTTTAATGGTCATTCTTGTCTGTTATTAATCACATGATTATATAAAATCCATACAGTAGCTTTAAAGCTAAATAAAAGCAGGAGCGGAGCTGCTTTGTTGTGTTGCCGTGGCAGCAGATGAGTTGAGATGAGGGACTAGCCCACTGGGACACCAAGAGAACAACACTGGCATGTAGGCAAAGCGTCTGAACTTTGACGGGCTGTAGAACTGAGATATGAAAGGTACGGAGGGAGAGCGTCGCACAGAAAGCCAGAGAAAGTCACAGACACTCGTCTCCCTGCTCGAGAGGAATGACAAGGAGACGAGACGCGCTAAGCAAGAGAAAGTTAGTCCCTCCGACGCCGCCATCTGTGGAGGCAAATCCCAACTTTTCTTTTATTCTCTCTCATGTTGAGTTTGAACAAAAGTAGTGTTTTAACCATGAGCTCCAGTAAACACTGAGATATCTCTCAGTGTTGACATTTCTGTTCGGTTTCCTGTATATTTTTAGCCAAGTGATCTGTTAGTCTATGAAATATTTCAAATATCATCATCAATCTGAAAACATAACTGAAGTATTGAGCCTCAGATGAGTTTAAACTCAACACTTTGGTGCTTTTTCTCACATGTACAGTGATGGGTGTCAGATGTTAGATTTCACAGCCTTGTAGTGACAAGGCTTTTTACATGATCACTGCAGGAGGAGATGAGGAAAGGTAAGGCGCCCACCTCCAGGAGAGCTGTACCAGAGCTCCGCTGCAGGCCTCACTGTCTTACCTACATCCGCCCTCCGAAAGTTTCTACGCCAGAAGCAGATGGAGCTGACAGCCAATGAGGAGACAGCCTGATAGACAGATCGATGAGACAGGAGGAAGGTTCAGTAGGACTAACGTATTCTGAGTTCTGATTTATGCAGGATGCTTTTTAAAGTGCTACACTTTGCTCAAGTTTTTGATTAGAATAATATTCAGCCAGCAGCTTGTAAGGAAATAGTTTTTTGGAGGAATTTACATATTCATGTTAATGTTGAGGCAGCAGCATGAATCCAAAAAAGCATTCCATCATCTCTCTTTTCTTTAAAAAAAAAAAAATCTGTTTGACAACTGATCAAACTTTATCAGTAAATTATTTTTCTGTCCTTTACGTATATATTTTTTTATCTGTAACAGTTGGAGGTCTGGTTGTATTTCTATCTTATGATTCTCCAAACGTCTGGAAGCAGCTGGACTTTAAACAGTGAAGCTAAATTGTTCCAATAAACATAAAAAGTGATTTGTATTAATGACTAGAAATAGAGGACGGCAAAATGTCGTCACAATTTTTTCCAGTGAAAAATATAAGAAAAAATACAATACAAATAAAATATACAATATAAAAATATGTTATTACAGGTATTTACGGAATACATTGGGGGAAATTTGAGTCCTTGCAGTGACTTTTCTACACATTTATGTTTATTTTTTACTGCAATACCATCTGAATGGTTGAAGATCACCAAAATCCAATCATATTTTTTATGCAGCGTGTTTATGGGGAGGTTTTTGCAGCATTCATTTATTATATATTTTGAAATATTCTTATTTTTTGTTACAGAGACTCTTTTTATAACGCTACTGATCACAGGACAAATCTGGTTAAAGCACATCTCACTGAGTGTTTTACTGGTTTCAATAAGCACGTCAACAAATTCAAGTTTGGCCAAATTCAATCGAAAGATTAATATTTAAATGTTTGATTTATCTTTGCACAGTTTTCCCATGAATCCTTTTAGCAAACTGAGCAGCATTTTGAGTTCTTTTTAGTGAAGATGAACCAAACTGACACAAAACTTTGGGCTGTCATGTAGTGGTTTGTAGCAGGACCCAAGAGTAGGATGACGAAGGTACAAACAGGCAGAAGAAGGTAAATTTGATGGTCAAACTGGAACAAAACACAGGGAGGAAAAGGACGAAACAACAAGATAACCTGACAAGGATGAACTGAGGAGTTTATATAGAGGGGAAGGTGATCAGAGGAATGAGGAACAGGTGCTGTGACTGATGACTGATCACACCTGAGGAGGATCGTGCAGGGAGACCGGGAGAAGGAACACAGGAGAAAACCTAAAGACTAAAGGGGACGGAACAGAGGAAAACAGGGGAGAAAAAGACCAAATGACAGACGGGGGCGTGGGACATAACATGGTCTCGTTAGAATAAACCTAAACAGGATTGTTATTGTTGCTTCAAATGATTTATAAGTGCAACAAGTAAATTCTTTCATTGCTTTTTCTTGGTTTGAACCATAAAGCCTTGGGATTTTAAACTATTTGCAAACTGTTGCATTAGGATTGTGTTCTCTTTCTTTTGCAGCATCCAAACTTTTGTGGAAACAAGCATAATATCCACATCTCAGCTGCTGAATGTTACAAACTTCAGCCAAAATGTGACAGAGAATTCATCTAAACAGCTGTAAAATCATTAGTGAAATCAACCTTTTATACAGGAACAGTTAACGTGTGGAAGCACGAAACCCCCTGGAGGAAGAAACGTTGATCGTGACGGGCCGGTTCCAACACGTCCAGCTTATCTGGCTCAGACTGTGAAACAGAGAATTCTGGGATTTTAAAATCTAGCTCCAGTTTAGTTCAGCATATTTGCACCTTATTCATAGTGGAACCAGTTATATATGAATAAAACACTGCCAAGTTTTATAGACTCCAAAACAATTTCATCCAACACCAGAAGAAGTTTATGTGCCGTGATTGTGGACATGTCAGTTCTGTCGTTCTCTTTACTCCTTCTGACTGAATCCTCAGTCTGCTGCTTCTTCCTCTTCTTCTTCCAGCCAGAGAAAACAGATCCGTGACCTTTGAAGGAGTTCTTTAGATACATGGAGTCTAAAGACAGCTGCATCTTCAAACATCAGTGTATCGTGACATGGACCAGCCTGTCCCCATCATCTCATCTTCACACAACACGACTGGAGAGCCACCTTCACGCTTAGGAAACAGACAGTTTGATTCAAGAGCAAACTTTTAGCTTTGACTCATTCTCATGCCAGTCAGACTGTTTGGTGGGCTAAGAATTTACAGCAGCTTTTAAAGAGCTTTGCACACGAGAAGCGTCACACACAAATAAAAGCTGCAATCCCTTTTTACTGTAAGTCCATCGCGTCCCTCAGGAAACTGAACGCTGTCCTCATCTCACTGACCTACACTCATGTGCTGAGGCAGACAGCAAATCTGCTGTGGCGCTTTTGTGCCGACAATGGAGGCGATTACAAAAGAAGCTGACGGCAGCAGAAATCCAGCATTTATGGTTCCACTGAACGAGCTGGTGAGCTGGTGGAGGGGAGCGCTCCAAAAACCTAAGAGCTCCGCTTGGGTCATGAAGGAGGATCAACTAGCCAGTTTTTATTGGGTTAAAAGCAATATTTTACAAATATGTAACCAAATACTTTGATATTTTTGTGTTTTTATTCATTGGTATTAAAAATCAAATTTTGAACTGAAATTAAAACCCGTTATAAATAGTTTTCTACATGCACGCTGCAGGCATGTTTCTGATGAACAAATACAGATTATTTTAATATAATAGGATTAATATCAATATTAGTAGTGAATATTATTGTTAATAACTACACTACTAGTGGGTGGAAGTGTGTGACGTGACATTCTATGGTGACTAGTGTACCATCAACACTCACACAGAGACAAGAACGCAGCTTTTAACTATTTTATCACACATTAGATGAAGGAGTTTGACTAATCCGTGTTTCTGCAAACTAACTGTTTGGAGGGGTGAAGCCAGCAAAACGAACAGTAATGAACAATAAGGCAGTGGAGAAAACATGGCTGCTGCCTGACAAACAACTTCTAATCTTATCTGTGCCCTTGAAAACAAACCCCCACTACAGAATGAATGGAGCAGCTGCTCACACACGACCTCATGTTTATTTAAGTGAATTTTGATTAGAAACGCTGAAAGTGAATGATTAGATTACATGGATAATCTGATTTTCCTTCCTTAACCCTCTGAAGTCGGGGGTAGTTTTAGCCGTTTTGACAAGTTTTAGTGTTTGTCTTTATATTTCACTCTATATTTTTTGCCTTGTTTGGTATCATTCTTTTCAGCACAACCTCACCTATGTGAATTTTGAGTCATTTTGTCATTTTGCCATACTGTACTAGCACACTGAACCTGACAGTACACAAAACATCAAAATCCGAGTGGAAAAAAAAAGACATTTATTGCTGTGAAATTCACAAATATTTGCAACTTTCCATATTCAGCACTCAGAATGAAATGATAGAGTTTCAGTAAAAAATAAAAAAGGTCAAATGTAGCAAACAGCTGTTATATACAAGTTTTTTTTTTGCATCAAAAGCCATATTTCCAGCGTTTTTAGGCCAGAAATGAGAGTTCTACACACTGTGTGTATTTCTGCCACTTCAAAAATGTCCAGTAGAAGACAGGACAAGATTTAGCAAGCCACAAAATCATATGCATATATAATACATAATATAATATGTATTCCGGATTATTGGAACAAAATCACGTTCTGTCAGTGCATTTTCCAGCAAATGTCAGGTCAAGGGAGAAGTTTTGCTCCATCATTTGGAACATTCACCTGACTGATCCTGATGAGGATGTGCAGAATGACAGAAAGGTCCTTTGGTGTGTGAGGGGAGTCTGTGTCGACCTGTTCTGATGTTCTGCTGGACTGGAAAAACCTCAGCTGGAGCAGATCTGCATCCTCCTCCCTCCCCTGGCTCTGAAGAGAGGTGGATCTGCTGGACAGCAGCGAACTAAATATATATTAGGCCTATATTATTTTAAAGGACGGTCCAGTTCTTCATCCTGATAACAGGAAGCCTCCTTTTCTTCACATTTTAGAGAATCCAGCTACGATCAGCGCCACTCGGATGTTATTTTACTTTGTAGGAATTTTCCAGAATGCTTGATCTGAACCCAAAGACTTAAACAGTGTGGTGCAAACTAAAGCTACAAAAACAACAGAAACAGGAACGTAAAACAGGTCAAACCAGCACGAAATACCAGAAATCAACAGTCAGGAAGAGCAGAGAGCCCAAGAGTGAAAGACGGGATTATATGCAAACAAGGGCTGGCGAGACAGGATGAAGAAACTCACAGGGGCAGATTAAAGCTCATTAAAGAAATAAAACAGCAAATAATAGACACAAAGCCACTTTACAAATGCAGTAAAACACAGAAACTCAATGCCCATATCCCTTGATTAACTGCATAAAATTAGTTACCAATTTTGGGGAATTTTTCCCAAGATTTTAATGTTTGACTATATGCAAATAAGGTGTTTATTTTGAGATAAATCTCTGCACCGAATAAAGAACACAGTGTCTGCAGGGATAATAGATAACAGATAGCAGGAATAAACTACGTGTAACACACAGGCTGCAGATGTTTTATGGGAACACAAACGTGTCAGAGCTGCTGACATAATTTACAGCCGTCAGAGAAACACAACGTCTGGTGAAAAAGAGATAACTTTAAGGGTTTCAGGAAATATAATAACAGAGAGACATAATTAGCATCCAGCACCAGCAGAAAGCCATCAGACCTATAAGTAGAAACGTGGATTCATGTGAGGGAACTAGCTCCACACTCCTCCTTTAGCATCCTCACAGCACTTTCCATGGCTCATGTGTGCACGTTTGTGTCTTCCTGTTTGTTTGTGTGCACGTGCGTGCGCCAGTGCTCTGAGGAAAGGCTGGAGATTGACTGCTGGGATGGTCCGGATACAGAGCCTGTAGTTTACCACGGCTACACCCTCACCACCAAGATCCTTTTTAAGGACGTCGTCACCACTGTGGCTCAACACGCCTTCGAGGTAACGGCGTGTCGAGCTCCTCTCATGTTGTGTGTGTGTGTGTGCGTTGGGTATCTTACCCATGTCTCTGTAAGCACCACGCAGGGTTCCCCGCTGAGAAGCAATTGCTCCAATTAGCAACCTCTCTATCTTATCTGCAAACGGACTATTTCAGGCCCCCGTAGAGAACAGTCAGCTACATCCACGGTGATGCTAATTGCTGAAAATTGAGACTTACTTGTTTCTTTCTGTTATTTGTGTGATCATTTCCTGACAGGTGTCTGCTTACCCAGTGATTCTGTCTTTGGAGAACCACTGCAGCAGGGAGCAGCAGGAGGTCATGGCCCAGCACCTGGTCTCGATCCTGGGGGACAAGCTCCTGAAATCCCCCCTGGATCATCCGACCACCAGAGACTTCCCGAGCTCAAACGTAAGACTCAGAAAGAGGAATCTGTGTGTGTGTGTTGGTAACAAAACATTACTGCTTGTCACAGGAAAGCAAATCAAGAAGAAACAAGCTCTTTCTCTAGTCATCACCGAGGGTCTCATTAGTGTTTTCCTGTTCTTCCCGCCCTCCTTAGCACACAGGGATAAATTAAAGGTTTAGCTTTTCTGAAAAAAGCACATAATCTGATGAGATGTAGCTAATTGTGAAAAATTTTCATCACTTTTACAACGTTTAGCCACGTGAGTTGGTCATTTAGAGACCCGTTTCTGGAACAATCTGAACATTATCTGGATTACGACGAGGAGGAGAAGGATCACTTGAGTCTCTTTTCTACATATAAATTCTGCAGCTTTTTTAAGCAGAACAATCTTTTCTCACAGTGCATAATCTCTGAAACTTTTCTACATTTTTATGAGTTTAGAAAACAGGCCACTTTTCACCCCTGCTAAAACAAAATCCATATTTATGGTTTGAAATGATGGATTTCACATTCATTTGAATAAAACCAGATATTTAGAATGACTCATTACTGCATAGCATTTACTTTAGAAATAATAAAATAATATTTTTTTAGTGTTTAAATCACATTTGAAATAATAAACTTTATTAAATTTGCAAATTTCTTCCTCAGAATGAGGCTAAACTTTAGTCTTCATGAGAAATCAAAAAGTAGCTGCTGTTTTAGTTCTGCTGATTGTATGAAAAGTAAAAAAAATAGCAGTAATCTTTATACTTTGTGGTCTATAACATGTTTATAATGGAAAATCTGTAACATATTTTGTGTGTTTTTGTTGTATGGTTCACCACATAAATCCCCTGCTCATAAGAATATATATTTTTTTTGTTAAAAATAATATTGCTGCTCGGCACTAACAGGTTTGAAGTAAATGAACTGTTCAGACTAGTTTTGTGATCTCTCTCTCTCTCTCTCTCTCTCTCTCTCTCTCTCTCTCTCTCTCATTTTTCCTGCTTAATAGGCTTTATGCACAGAGTACTTAGTAGAACTTCCGGTTTAAAATTAACCCGTGGGACCATTTCCGGTTCCGTTTGAAGCGTGAAGATTTCCAGAGTTAGAGTGCATTTCCAGCTAAAGATATTGTTTATAATCAAAAAGAGTACAGTATAGTACAGTATGGTATATATATATTATAGTACTAAGAAATGAAGCCATCACAGGGCTCTAGACTGTGACCAAATTTCTAGAAGGTGCGACTAAAAAATATCATAGGTCGCACCAGTGCGACCAGCTGTTTGAAGAAAAAAAGTCTCCTTGTGCTTCATGCATTAGACCAGAGATACTCCGAAATACAAATCTTAACGGGACACATCAAAGTCTATGAACGGGTCCGACCCGTCGGGTCGTCAAACGAGCGGAAGCGCTGCTTCACCAGAGACCCGCTCCGGAAGCGCTCAGGACTCATGATAGCTACAGCCCAGGAACCATTGTGGTTCAGGGGAAAAAAAATAGTAAAACCGCGACGCAGAACGACTCCCCGTGGTTCAACCACTGAAACCATTTTAATGGGTCACCCCGATGCTGTCGCTGAGTGATTCAGCGGTCCAGACGGAGCGAGGAGGCGGAGAAATACGCTGCTAAACTGTTTCTAGCAGCGACTTGCTCCAGACCAGTGGCGGCTGGTGACATTTTTTTTGGGGTGGGGCGCATTTTTGCAAGTCAGTTTTCTGATGCGCAAAAAAAAAAAAAAAATCACATATCGCCACTGGGCAGGGAATGATAATATTTTCATCTGACTGAATATTTTGCTGGTAAAAATCCCTAGTACCACCAGTTCTCTAGAAATGTGGTGCTGTTAGGTCTAATTCTACACATCAAACAGTAAAGAAATCATAAAGTCTTCATAAGGAGACCTTAGAATAATATCAATATAATCAGATACAAATAAAAATAAAAACAACCACAATGTGGTCACAACAGAAGTTTTAAGAGTTTCAAGGAAAAAACAACCTGGCAAAGTCAAAAACATTACTTAATATTCACAATCAGCTTTCTACTGACACCACAAACACATAAATCCACCTCTAACTAATACAGTCAGATAATTAATGTTACAATTCAGACAACAACCACTAACCAAGCAAGTCATGACAATCAGCTCAACTAATGAAGTGAATTAACAACAAAATAAAGTCACATCCACTGATAAGTCCCATCAAACCCAGTCAGACCAAACTTCCTTAAAACGCCATAATAATTTAATGAAAAGTAGAGAAAACGCATGAAAAACGAGCTAAACTACATAAACCAACGTATTCAATCAGCAGTACCTGTATTTCTCTAACATTCGGCAGACACCTCAACAAACACATATCGCTATTTAAGGTATAAATTCACTCATCAGGACTTAGCACTGCTAGCCGCGGCTAGCTCCGCCTATGGGGTTTTTGAATGGGAAAATCCGCAACAGACACAGTTATTAAGAAAAGAAACAAACAAACGAAGTCACTCACCATTGAGTTGATGAAATCAGGACAAATGGAATCATTCGGCTTGTTTTCACAAGCAGGAAAGAAGGATTCTTTAAATAAATATCCATTTTCTACCCTCCATTAAAAAGAGAGCCAGAACTTCCGGTTCCGGTCTGAGCAACACTCCGGTCTCCTGCCGTTGTGAGCATGTCACACAGGGACGCTGAAGACCTGCGTCCCGAGCGATCTCCTATTTTTTGTACTCAGTGCGCATGCGTCAGGAGCAGAAAACAATGCGCTATGTCGGGACGGCGTCCGGTCCAGACATGAGCAGTAGATCACAGAGAAACACAACCTATTGGTCTGGTAAAAAATAGTGAGAAAACCTTTCTAAACTACACCTAAATGCAGATTATACACAGCACTTATTGTATATATAATGGATAGCTCATTTAGTTTTATTTTCATGTTAGTTTTTTATATTTTGTGATCCCTATTCCTCTTCTTCTTCCTCTTGGGACTGGTGGGGCGGCGCCCGAGCGCCCCCTATGGACGGGCCGCCACTGCTCCAGACACTAAAACATCAGTCAGCTGTAGTCGGATCTCAGCGTGTAATGACGACGATATCGCGCTGACAACGTGGATTTAATTAAAGAGCTACAGCTCAGGAGTAGGCGGTAGCATGCGGGTCAGATGTGCGGCTCTCGGTCCTCATGTATCAAAAACGATACAAATTAAAAAACATATTTGTAAAGTGATATTTCATTTCTTTTTTATTTATTTTTTATAAGGTCATTAAAGGACTCCAAAATTTTAAAAAAAATCTGAATTTTCTGGGTATTTTTTGATGGGTTGGGTCTTACAGGTTTAAGTAAATCTGTCTTTTTATCTTGTTCATTCAACTCAAATAGTGATTAACTTCTTAGTTTAGAATCCTTTTTCTAATTTGACACAATCTAAAAATCACATTAATAATGTCAAGAGTTTGAATACCAGTCTGAAAAATGTTTTACTAACTGGTTATAAGCTAAGTGACCAGTGAGCTGCAGATAAATCTTAACATTGAGACTCAGTATGAAGAAGACAATCAGGGGTTTCATCAGTGAATGTTGTGTTGTCGGTTCTTCTAGGTGCAGATTTTGTTCAGCACACTCAAAGGTTCCTCAGCAGGATTTATCCGGAGAACGTTCTCTTCCATCTACAACCCTCAGGAGTTCTGGAACGTCGGCTCACAGCTTGGTGAGTCGGAGGGGCTCCATCTCTCCTTTGTCAAAGGAAGACAATCTAATTGTGTCCACTCACATGAACACATGCATGTAGTGTAGAATGAATTATGTTTTTGAATACCTTCACCGCATTTCCAAGTGCACGCAGCGTTATGAGGAATGCAGTCAAGGTGGCAGCAGGAAGAGAAGAAAGCTAATCTTTAAATAGAAAAGCCCAGAAAGAATACTTTTGATTCCTGTGTCAGTAAGAATCAAGAAGTCTTTGACACACGCTGAAGAATCGCTGCAGTTTATTACAAGCTGCTGCGATGGAGTCCAGAAGCTGTCAGACTTCAAAGGAACTGACCCCAGAAATCTGTCAGCTTTTCATTTGGGATCACAGCCTGAACACATCGTCTGCAGCCCGCTCTCCACCGGCTCACAATCACACCTTTTCTGGATCGATTCGCACCATGTAAATATATTTCTTTGTCTCCAAAAAGGAGCTGTGTCGTTGTCAGAGCGACGTCCAGAAAGTTTTGCTGCAGAATTTTCTGGGTTGATTCTTTAGTTTCGTCAAACGTTATCGTCTGACTTCATCTACAGTCATGAATCTCTGCTCTTTAATTCAACTATAAAAATATATTTAAGACTGCAGCCAATCAGTGTGAATGGCACACTGGTGATTTACACGGTGCTCCCGTCACTCAGTCGGTCTTTTACACATCCATTTCATCTGCCTCCATCATTCAGTGGGATTGCTGCTGTCAGTGAAAGGGAGCCCTGCTGCGCTGCCTGTGTTTGTGCTGCGGAGGCAGCTCTGCAGCTGGAGACCTCTGCTTTACACAGTTGTTGCAGACGGCGGAACAAAGCAGCAGCTTAGATGGATCAATTGCAGTTTGATTAACAGAGCGTTGCACACTACAGCAGCTAAAGAGCTTAATTGAGACAAACATTTCGGCAGGAACACGTCGGCCTCTCACTTTATCTGTTATTTCCCTCATGTGGGTTTAATGTGTGGTCAGTGATGCTATAAGACAGAGATCTCTTTTGCACAGGCTCTGACTGAGCGTGCATCTGATGCAACCTTTGCTGCAGAAACATTACACCATGCTCTGTAATTTAACTCTCTTCTGGAAATGAAAATGAGCTTTAGACACTCCAAGTAGCACAGGAATCATCTGCTGGTTTTCTAAAACAAGCTTCAGGCTGTTCTTCATTTTTTTTACTTTCATCCCGTTGCTTTGTGACATCTCACTTTGATTGTTCTGACACCGTCCCAGTCTCCGGGCCTGCCCGTGGACCTTAATGATGGCCGTTTCCAGGACAACGGAGGCTGAACGTCCTGAAGCCGGACGTACTGATGTCCAGAGAGAAGAGCTTTGATCCCAGCTCCAGTCGGCGCCACCGCCGCAACCCCACACACCTGCTGCTAAAGGCACTGACCACCGAGTAATCCCCTCCACCGCCCCGTGGTGGATTTATGGATTAAGGTGTGATGTTACAGGGCTATCTGTGGGTGAGTGCTCTTTACGTGCACAGATGCATGTGTCTATGCCTGACAATCAGAGCATTGTGCAGCATCTCGCTCTTTGCCTCCAGATAAATGCTCTCCTGCTGGATGCTGTGAACCAACAATGATGTAAACCTCCCTGCGAGTGTCTGTTTAATTAGATTATCTCCCTCAGAAACGAGAGGGAAAGAAGAGAGGCGCGTGAGTTAATGCAATTAGTCCCACAGTCCAATTAATAAATCATCATTATTTTAAGCATCTTAGGGGATGTAGCAGCACTCTGATGTATAATATTGAAGCTGAATGCAGACTCTTCTTTGTCCATTTGCAGGGACATTTGGCTCGTTTTTATCACTATGAGAGACGCCACTGGAGGACAGTTAGAGGAAATACAATGTTCCTCCAAATACTCAGATCCTTTAGCGTGACCAGATACTAACAAAATCCAGCATCTGTCCCCTTACGGGACTTTCTGTCTATTGGTGTTATAGAAAGCTTCTTACAGCCTGAACAGAGACTTTAGGTTCAACGTGTTTGGAGCTCTAATTCTCAGAATGATTCGGCTGAAACCCAGTGAGTTTGAGTGTAGCGTGCTAGCTGGCTCAAGCGCGGCAGTGATTAGCGCTGAGCGGTAGCGTCGCACGCTCGTTAATCTCGGAGCAGCTGCACGAGACTCGATGGGAAGCGAGACCGTTAGCTGCTCCGTTTGTAAGTAGTGGAAACTGACTTACTGGATGGAATGAAGCCCGGAGGCCTGGACGGCTGATGATTGGAGCTCGTAGCGTAGAATGAATGAATCGCTGATCGAAATGGAACGAAGAGCCGGCGCGGCTAACGGCAGACTGGATGCTTCAGGTAGAAGTAGCGGAGTGAACTGGATCGCTGAGCTGGATCGATGTCTGAGCCCCACTTCCTGGGTCAAAGGTCCTTTTATAGCGGAAGTGGAGCCAGAGGGATGATGGGAAATGGAGTCTTAGAGGGAGGAGCGCTGCAGAGGAGAGGAACCGTGACATTAATGGTGTGTGCGTGTGTTTGTGTGTGTGTGTTCATTTGATTGTAGTGGTCACAGGGTCACCTCACCACACATCCTTCATGAGATACACCTTGTACCAAATCTTTAATAAAAACTTGAACTAAAAGCCTCGGCAGAATATTTCACAGGTTGAATGAAACTCATTGCATCTACAACTGATTACCTTTTGGAGTCAATCCAATTCAAGATGGATGCCAGTCAACTTTAGAAAGCACACCAGTTCTTATAAGATATGGAGCTAATAAGTGATTGGCATTTATTTAATCTATAATTAAAACATTCATAGAGAGATATTTGCACCAGGTTTAAAGGAGCTAGAGGTAGGATTTATATTAAAAAAAAATCATGCATGTTCAGTTTTTTAGGTTAAAGTGTGATGAAGCGTTTTAAACTGAAAAGAATGAGACCACCGTATCGTTCCATTATCTTGAACAGGCTGTTCAGTAAAATGCGCTGCAGTTCAGGCCTGAATTTCCCGCGCTGTCCTACGGATGTGACGTGAACCGACACTGCTCGCGCGTTCTCGAAAGCTTCAAGACCGGAAGAAAATGTGCGCAGTAGGTGGCAGTAATGCACCGTAGCGCGCCAACCGCCATAAAAATCAAAGAAGAAGAAGAATTGTTACTTTGTCGCTCGACATGTTGCCCTTTTTCATAATACCGGTATATGGGCAGCGGTCTGGCAGTACGTCACTGTGAAGAGGGTTTTTTGTCTTTAGTGAGGAGTTTGTGCGCCGGGCGCGTCGCTTGTGAGTTTACTTCATCCTGCACCCTGCTCCTTTAGGAAAAAATAACTATTTTCTGCCTGCAGTCCCTTCACAGGTAGACAGAATAAGAATAGAAACATAAGCAAAAGCAAGTAGAAGCACAAATCCACTGATTTTGCAAAAACAGATTTTAGTAGCTAGACAAACCATCTGATTTACAGATAGATATCTATATCTATACTATAATAGGTATTACCCTCAGTATGCTGGTGAAGGTTCTCAGTCATCCAGGTCACGGTAATCACAAACAGGTTCAAATGAAGGCGACTGGACTTCTTGAAGACGTTTCTCTTCTCATCCGAGGAGCGTTGTCAGTTCTAACTGGAATGTGGGAGAGTCATAAACTGCTCAACAAGCTGAAACTACCTGAATCACCCTCCTCCCTCCAACCGAGAGGATGTTGATGCCGTTAGGCCACAGTCCAACACAATAGGGCCTTGTAGCTTGTAACTCCTTCAGAGTATGGTGTCCTGGTGGACTCGCTCACTAGTCTCCTTCTTGCACAGTTTATGAGGACAGTCAGGTTTAAACATGGAGCCATTTTCCTGTCACTTCTTGATGATGGATTTATCTGAACTCCAGGGATGTTCAGAGCCTTAGACATGTTTTGTATCCGCCCCCTGAGTGATACCTTTCTCTGATTTGCTTCTGTCTTCACGCTGTGATGGTAGCAGGAACACTGATTAACCGGTCAGTGGTTGTTCTGGACACAGGTGTCTTTATATTACAGTCTCAGGTGAGCTCCATTCCACTAATTGTGAGACTACTAGCACTAAGTGGGTGAATATTAATGCAGTCACTTATTTTATGTTGCATATTTTTATCAGTTTTAACTTTGATATTAAATGTTTTTTTTTGTATTTTTATTTTTTGTCAAAGAAGCCAAATTATGTTGCTCCTGACTGATTATTAAATGAGTAAATGATCATTTATAGACACTATACAGCCACAGTATGATGATGAATTCCCATCAAAATCAGCGACGCACCACACTCTGAGACCTGGGAATGCATCAGAATTCGTCATGTTGCACATAAAGTTTTTTTCAAGATCATTTCTCAACATAAGCTGATCTGAATTTACACCTCTGGCATGACAGGGAGCAGCTAGATATTATTTTAAGAAATGCTTGGCCTTTAATTTTTATTATAAGGAACCTGTTTTAGTTCAATCAGTTGCTTTTAGAGTTTTTCTTTAAAGTGTCTCAGTCAATCTTTGCCTACACTCAATAAAGAAAATGTGGAAATCAGGCGGCACACATCAGACACACACACACTCCTCCAGGGAGAAATCAGGGGGAAATCCCTGCTTTTATTCCTTCACATCCTGATTCGATGTTTCTTTGATCCCTTCAGACTCCTCAGCTACACTAAGTGTTGTAACAGAGGCTTATTTATCCTTTAAAAGTTGCATTATAAATGTTCAGGAAAGCAGTGAAACAGTCCTGAAACTGCAGCGGTTTGAATTATATTTTCCTACTCCAGACCTCCATCTAACGCTGACATGTAGGTCACACTGTGACTAAGCATAACGCAGAATGCTTTACAGCCTGACTCTGGGGCCGGACAGACACTGGAAGGCTCCATCATCACTAAGCGGGGCATGTCGCATTAAGTGCATGCAGGTTTGTCTTTGATCAGGGCCACTAAAGGAAAGGCTCAGTGTGAGAGGACTGCAGATTTGTTTGCTTCTCCAGACGGTTGTAAAAACAGCTCCATCTCTTCCCTTCCTTTACAACTGCCGTTATGTTTATCTATGATAAAAAGGACATTTTTCTCTCTACAGGTGATTAGTGGATCTAATCTCCCCACCCCCAGGACTGGGAAGGCTCTGAATATGTTCGTCAGAGTGGAGATTCATGGGTTTCCATCGGACTCCTGCAAGAAAAACACGTCACAAACAATTGTAAGTGCTGGTAAGGACTCTCAGGGCGACTGGCTCAGCTCTGTTTGGTCAGATTTACCTTCAGATTTGTCCGTTTGTACATTCTCTATGGTTATGATGTTGGAGAAAAAATCTCACAGTGTTCTTAAATTAATGTCAAAACCAGCCAACTTTCCAACTGTTCATTTTTTAATGGTTCTGCCTGAGATTTCTGTAAAAGTCCTGGATCTACACTGCAAAAACTGATTTCTAAGAAAGTAAAACAGCCTTGTTTTTAGACATTTTGACTTATTTTTGTCTAAAAAGAAAATATATTCTTACAGCCCTACTTGAAATAGGCCAAATCTTCTTAAATATGGTCA
>SSNR01000001.1:5884337-5918523 GCA_006937965.1 Callopanchax toddi
CCCCCCCCCCCCCCCCCCGCATTTAACGCAACTTGTGCTTGAAGCAAGGCGGAGCGCTTGTCAGCATCAGATTTCCTACCGCTCCTTTAACGCAGCCCGTGTCCTCCCTCCAGCCCAATCCTCAGATCTCATCAGTTCACTCTCTTCACCGGTGTCTTCCCGGTAACGGAAATCAACTCTCCACTCCTTCCTCCGTGAAAACCGAAAGTAATCTGCGGTGAAACTGGACGGTCTCTAGCCTTTAAGGTTTATTCCTGCTCTTTCTCCGCCGTACGGTCCGGTTCGGTTCAGTTCAGCAGGGAGCGGGTGTTACGGCTCCAGTCCCGGTCTGACACCGAAGTCCGAGCGGAGGTGTCAGTTCGGCTCGGTACGAGAAACCCAGACCCTACCTCTATCTGAAAAGTAAAACCAGTACCGGACCGAGGCGATCCCATTCCCACACTAGTCTTTAAACAATAGAGACCTGACCCGGACCCCTCATTGAAAACAAGGCAGACCGTGGGTCAGTTTGAACACTGCAAAAAATGATTCTCTCATAGTGTTTCCACATGTTGGAAATCTTTTATTATTATTTTAAAACAACACCCTTCTGAAATTGTACATAAAATAAACAAATTGATTTATAAAGTACTGTCTTTAGGGTCTGTCCAGTTTTAGTCAGGAATTTTTGTTTTTCAACTGTTTTGAACTGAAATGCAATTTAAATGCATTTTTTCATCAATTATAAAAGCTTTAAAAATGATTTAAAAAAAACATTTTGGCATATTTCTTGGACGGACATTGTAAACTGCATGTAATTTCTTTTTTCTGAAAAGAAGCAATTAAATGCGATTAATTTTGTTCAGATTTGCGATTAATTCGTCAATTTATTTTAATCGACTGACGGCACAAATTTTCTTTTTAGACAAAAATAAGTCAAAATGTCTAAAAACAAGGCGGTTTTACTTTCTTAGAAATCAGTTTTTGCAGTGTATAACAAAAGGCTCCCTCTTCTCTGCCTTCATAAGCTTAGTTTAAACCTTATTGTATGCTGACGCTTGGGCCAAACGAGATGTTTAATCTCTGAATAATGTCGTTTTTTCCGCTGCGGCTCTGACGCCTCACTGGGATGCTGACGTGAATTTCAGCATCAGGGTCCCTGAGCTCATCCGAGACCAGACCAGCCTCTTCACCAGCGAGTTTACACGCCGCCCTTCACCAGCATGAAGGGAGGTGAGCCACGCTGGGTGTGTGTGTGTGTGTGTGTGTAGATTAGATCAGATAACACCAAGGAGCATCATCGTGTCCTCCCAGCATCCTCTGTGTCAGCATTACTGAATGTTTCTCTCTGTTCTGCGGATTATATCTTTACGGAAATGATCCTCTCTTTCTGCATGATGCTCATGTATTTAGCAGCTATACAAATACACCCCCCCCCCCTCCTCCACCCCCAGGCTGGATGCCTCTCCTGTCCCGAGATGGGTGCAGCCTGGATCCAGCTTTTGTTTTTATTTATTCCTAAGAACAGCTTTCTCTCTCTCTCATGCCAAAACATAGAAAAGCACAGCAACAGCGATGAAACATGAATAAATAAAAGACCTCTACAGATATAAATATCAATTTTATTGTCATAAAACAGAAGCATCTTCTTTCTTTCCTCACTTCGTGCACTGTGAGTCGAAGCTTCCAGCAAAACCTGAAAAGGATTTTTCCCTTTCCTGCATCGCTCACCGGAGAAATCCCAGAGGCATCGTATTACATTACAGTAGTAAAACCTCAAGCTGTTACATCATAAGATCTTTAACAGTTACTTAGTTCAAGTAATCATAACATAAACTAATAGATGAAGCTCATATAGAGCGGAGTGATTAAATTCAATAATACTCTGTGAATCAAAAAGGAGTAAGCAGCGTTTTCTTCTGTTTCCCTTCAAAATCAAATCAAATGAAAGCCATGAGGGACAGGTAAAAATAGCCTCCAAAGAGGTTTACATTATTGAAGTGAATCCAGTGCAGAGAAGTCTATTTCTGTCGTCACTAAATCCTTTAAATGAGGAAAAAACGTACGGGTCAGCAGGCCTGTCAGGACGGAGATGGCATTAAGATAAGACCTGCCTCCACCCAGAAACAGTCAGTGTGTGTGTGTGTGTGTGTGTGTGTGTGTGTGCACGAGCCCAGCTGTGTCTGAATGCCACCGATGGATAAGACAACGGATGGAGTGATGACAGAAGGAGGAGGGGGTGTTAACTCATCCCTCCCCCCTCCAGGCTCAAGATGCTGAGTTGTCATCCTGCTTCCTCACCCTCTTGCCTCCCGCCTTCAATTTCAGCTGATCAAGGACATCCAGTGGACGCAGCCTGAAGGGACAGACATGTCCGATCAGGTAACAGCAGCCAAACGTCCCCTTTAGTCCGCCTCATCAGCAGTCTGGACCAGAGTTTAAACACGCTGGTTTTTACTCACAGCGAAGAAAACAAAGCTAGATTATAAATGAAAGTGCTCGTTTGACGGGCGGTGTGCCCTTTCCTTCATCAATCACCGAGGAAACCTTCATCTGATCAACATTTTAAATAGATAAATAATAAAAAGCTTCGGATTTCACAGTAGATGGAGGTGTTTTGTAACCGAGTCCACCTCTTGGAGTTTTAAGCCCACGTGCTCTGTTTGTGTGCTGAACTTTGCCACGCCTTCCTTTGAGGTTTGACAAAAATATCAAACCAAATATCTTTGTTCCCTCTGTGTGTTGGCGCCCCCTGCTGGATGCAGTCATATCACACAGTTTCCTAGAGGGTGCCAGATCTCTTTGTTAAGCAGTTCGTCCTCCAGCTTAATGTGGGCCGCAGCCACGAACGTCTTCTTGCTCTTCTTGCTCTTTACGGTCACCTCCAGCGTCAACCCCTGCAGCAGCAGGATGTTGTTGTACGCCAGCTGTGAAAACCAGGCAGAGAGTTTCCATCAAATGTCGACACAAAACAAGTAAATGTGCTCTGAACTTTTTGGGTCTTTATTCTCAGGACTGAGTAAGCTTTGATTTTGGGAACACTGAGGCTCAGAATGGAGTTTTTAATTTGAGATTTGTGCTTTAGCATTACGGGTTTTGTAAATCTTTAGGAGAATTTTGAAAGTGATTCTAAAGAATATTTGAGCTGTAGTCGAGGTGATGGACTTATTGACCTAAATCTGACCTATTATTTTGGTTTAGTCAGGACAACTTAATTTTTGGGTTCAATCAACGTAAAATCAGTGATGTTCACTAAAAGAAAAGATAAGTTGAACCAACTTAACTGAATTGCTTCAGTTGGTAACAAGTAATTTATCCAACTTAAATTATTAAGTTGGTTCAACCTGACAAATTTAAGTCAAAACTCACTCAAATCCTTTAGTTCCTTACAAATCAAAAATTCAAATCCTTCTGACTGAAATTTATGTAAATTCAACTCAAATTTTTAAGTTTTTCCAAATGAAAAAACTGAATGATCAAAAAGCACATTATCAGTGACTTTGAACTTAAAAACTATTTAAATGTAAATCATCTTAAATGTGTGTTTTAGCGTGTTATTTTAGTTTTTACTTTCATTGTAATCAGAATTTCAAGTTGGCTAAAAAGAAAAAAAATCCACTGCAGAGATGGAACATTTTAACATTTATTGTGAGAACATCACACATTTAACAATTTTGCACAGACGCAAGTAATAATGCAATAAAGACTTTTTTTACACTGTAAAACATTTTCCTACTCTCTGAATGGAGTTAATATTTATGAATAGGTAAGCCCTGCTAGCAGGTTAGCGACAAAAACTACACTCTAAAAAGTAAAACCATCATTTACTTACACTCAAGAATTTTGAGTAGATTGGAGACAAATATATTGTTAAAGTTGGCTTTTACTTAATATAATTGTCTCCAATCTACTCAAAATTCTTGAGTGTAAAATGTTACACCAAAAAATGTAAGTAAATGATGGTTTTATTTTTTAGAGTGTAAGTATTCATAAATACTCAACTCCATTCAAGGAGTAGGAAAACATTTTGAAGTATAAAAAGTGTTCATTGCATAATATTTTTAAAATCATATGAAATAGTGAGTTGCTTGGTGGTGCATGTTGTTAGCACTGTTGCCCTACACTGAAAAAAATAATCCTGCATGTTACTTAATTTAATCTGTGTAACATTTTTACACTCAAGAATTTTGAGTAGATTGGAGACAATTATATTAAGTAAAAGCCAACTTTAACAATATAATTGTCTCCAATCTACTCAAAATTCTTGAGTATAAAATGTTACACTAAAAAATTTAAGTAAATGATGGTTTTACTTTTTAGAGTGTACAGTCAGGAGGTTGTGGGTTCACTTCCCAGCTCTGTGGCCAGCTTGCATGTTCTTCATGCTGTGTGAGTTTTCTCTGGCGCCCCAGTCTCTTTAAGGTCAAAGTCATTGATAATGTGCTTTTTGATCAATCAGTTTTTCATTTGGAAAAACCGAAAGATTTGAGTTGAATTTACATCAATTTATTTGAATTTTGAATTTGTAGAAACTAAATGATTTGAGTGAGTTTGACTTAAATTCGTCAAGTTAAACAAACTTAATCATGTATTATTGAATTACTTGTTACCAGTTGAAGCAATTCAATTAAGTTGGTTCAACTATTCTCTTCTTTCAGTGTGTTGGGGGCTAAACAAGAGAAATGTGATCTCACCAGGTAAAACTCTGTTTTTAAACCCACAGGTTTTAGTAGGTGAGGTTGGACTTTACCAGCTCGTTGAAGGTAGGGTTGTCATTGTTTCGGACCACCTTCGTCTTCCTCTTCGAGTTCTGCTGAGGGTCTGGTCTCAGACGCGTCACCACGTAGGCGTCAGGGTTCGATCCGTTAGCCTGTTTCTGCTCAAAACAGGAAACTGTGTTTTTTGTGTATTTGATTCCACGATGAAACACCGACGATGAGAGAAACTTACAATGTTCTTCAGGTGTTTTACCAACACAGAGAGCTTGCCGTTAGAGTAGGAGATGTGCAGCTGGATCTGAGGAACGACACCTGCAACACAAAGCTGGATCAGTTAGATTACAGTACATCAGACCTCCCACAAGACAGAAAGCGTTTTTTAATCGTTAAGGTTACCTGTGGTGACTGTGTCGTTGAGTTTGGGGCCATCCAGAAACAAACTGCACACGTACTCATCCTGCAAAGGACACAGACACATTCAGAAAGCTTTATAAAAGAGAAGCCAGCCACTGGAATCTGAGACTCACTCCTTTGCACGGCCCCTCAAAAAGCTCTTTTAGGTAATTATTCAGCTGAGACATCCTCCTTTGTGGGGTGAATGACATCTGAAACCAGCCTGGAAACCTGGGTAGGAGACATATTTCACATCAATAAAACGATCTAAAGGCAAGAAAAGTCAAAGTATTAAACATTTTAAATTCAATGTAAGGTTCGTCTTCACTCACTGAGGAAGCTTCGATTTGATGAAGTACTGCTGGAGCTTTTTGTGAATCAGTTCAAACTGCCCAAACGTCTTCTTACTCTCCAAAAAACCATCATCAATGGTTATTTCCAGATTATAGGTCTGAAAATGTCAAGAAAACAACAACAAAAAACCAGGTTACACAGTGAATAATTACAGTAGTTCATAAGGATGCAATGGCGTAGATTTGCTCTCGATAACGGTGGGGACCAGGGCGAGGACACGGGGGGCACAAGCCACCTAGATTGACCTGAGCGACCGGCCCAAGGTTACCATTGGGCCCAGGTGCTGTCGGCATGAGCAGCTCAGCACAGGCTTCTGTTCAGACGGAGGGGGCGTGTCTGGGAGCACGGAGCGCAGCGTGCATCCTGGAGCATCCTGACGCGCCTCCTTTCCCTGGACACAGCACCTCGGTCCTGGGCTAACATATTATCGGTGTGGATGTAGCTCTGTTTCTGCACCCTTGGATCGAGTTATTGATGGGGAAAATTCAGTGATCCCTGGGTACTGGTGGGGACACGTCACCTCCTCCGTCCAGGCCAAATCTACGCCCATGTAAGGATGTGTTGAAGCACCCAGACAGACTGATGGTTCTGAAGTATTAAATATTGATGTTTTAGTTGAAAGTGCTGCTCTGATGGATAAAAAGTCCTTTTAGTCACCAGGCAGCTCTTTGTTCTCCAGCTCCTCAGGAGGAAACCTGTTCTGATCAAAGAGCAGTGACATCACCATCACACCTCTCTGCTCAGAGACATTCAGGCTTTCTAAACACGGCTCTACTCACAGCAAACACACAGTATCAGCTGAGTGCTCGGGCTCTTTCCTCTCCGGACAGAAATGTGTGAACCTGCTGTCAGGATTGTGCTTTTCCAGCTTGCATCACTTACCAGATCTTTTCCGTTGCCAGAGTAGCTCTGGATGACGGCGTTCTGGATGTTGGTGCTGGGAGCGGGGATGCTGTCTGCAGCTTGGGACTCTTGTTTCTTCCCTTGAGCCATTGAGTGCGCAAAGAAGTTAAACTTGACCGAAACACACTTTATGCTCTCTTTGATTTTCCTACATAAGAAGCAACCAAAGATTAAAACAACGTAGAGAAAACAAGGTATCTATGTGGTGTATTAAAGTACTTTGTAAAGTAGGAAGTGGCTTCCAGGTCCGTGTCAGAAGGTCTGAGGTTGTTCTGGACGTACTGCAGATCATTAAAATCCTTCATCTCTGGCATTCCTGCATAAAGCATCTGGAAATCCACATCAGTAATGGTAACATGTTCCTAAATATGAGCCCTTGTGTTTGATTAGAACAAGTCTCACCAGCTCCAACAGGCCGAGGATGAGCGCAGAGCGTTTTCTGATTATGTTGTAAGCTTCACAGCAGAGCTCCACAAAGCGATGCAAGCGTTGGGGCTTCTTCCCGCCACCTGTGATGAGGTGCTGCATCTCCGACGTGAAAACGAAGGGCGATCGGTCCCTGGTAGAGAGAGTTACAGTCAGTCTCACTCTGAATTTTTTACATCCTCATCGTAAATCCCCTTTCTTACGGACGTGCCTTTTAATCGACCCGATCTTCTGCGTGTTGCCCATAATTTTGGCGAAGTCGATGTGGAACATGTGTCCGGTGTGTTTCAACATGATGTTGTCGTTGTGACGGTCGCAGATCCCCAGGATGAAGGTGGCGACGCACCACCCAGCGCAGGAGTGGAGGAAGTTGGTCACAGCCTGCGCACACAGCAGGAGAATGGTGCATCATGGGACAGAAACACAGGCAGGGTTAGAACTTTAGGATACAATAAAATGATCTGATCTTTACCTGCTTCTGTAATTAACCACACAGCTGATTCCACCACGCCATTATTTATAAAGCAAAGTGGAAAAACTGTAAGTCCACCTTCTGGTCCAGTACTAGTAGAACAACTTTCAGCAGCATTAACTCAGTGATTACCCTCTGTATGACTTTATTAGGCTCCAACATGGAAAAGCACAGAGAACATTTGATGTTGAGGTTTGTGGGCAATCAAAGTTCTAGATTTTGACTGGATTGTTGCTGCTTGGTTCTTGTTTTGTCAGCTGCATGTGTTTGGGGTCATTGTTCTGTTTTATGACCCAGTTTGGTTCAAACCTCACTTATCAGACATTTGGACATTATCTCAGTGACTACAAAACAAGCCATAATCCACGGGCGTAGATTTGGACGGAGGTCGTGTCCCCACCAAATAATTAGATCCAAGGCTGCAGACATAGCGCTGCATCCCCACGAATAATATGTGCAGCCCAGCAGACTGCGACCTTCTTGCTGCGAGGCCACCACCATGCAGCCAATCAGTGAACTTCTATATCCTTACATGCCCAGCAGGTTCCTGAGGCCCAGTGATCAGAGCCTACTGGTTGTACCAGGCTGAAGACTAAAGAGATCTGCTGCTGTGGCCCCCAGACTCTGGACCTCTCTCTCCTTGAGCCTGAGATCAGTGGACTCAGTGGTTTATTTTAAAAAGCAACTTAAAACTTCTCTCTTTAAACTGGCTTTTATGTGAACTCCAGTAGATTTACTCTGTAGTTGCTTTTCCTTTTTGTGTTTCTAAACTGATTTCTAAGAAAGTAAAACAGCCTTGTTTTTAGACATTTTGACTTATTTTTGTCTAAAAAGAAAACATATTCCTACAGCCCTACTTGAAATAGGCCAGATCTTCTTAAATATGGCCACATTTTCTAGATTTGTGCAAAAATATTTTTGCCACTGGGGTAAGCAACATTTGCTTGGCTAGATTCCTTAAAACTAGCGAATTGTTCTAAATTCAGAAAATTTCCCTATTTTAAAGCCATACTCAGTAGCCAGGTAAACAATGTAGCTTTTAACGTTTTTTTTAAAGCCTCTTAACAACGTTCCAACATAGTATAGCCATAAATATATTGTGGAGATGAAAAAACCCCCGAAAGAAATCAATAAAGTAGTTGTCCCGCAGTTCTCTAAAAACTTCAGCCAATCCTATCGTTCGGTCCGAACGATAGGATTGGACAATCCAGCTGTCTGTCTGCCGCATTTCCTCACTGCTTGGATTGGCGTTAATCCGCCCGGACACATTTTGGGGCAGAACATCCCGGAAGTGAAAGTGAAAGTAGAAGTAGGACAGAGAGCCGGCGGGTGATTCCATTTTAAGATAAAAATACCAGAGTCCCCCCCAAAAACACCTTTTCAGCTAGCAGGAAACTAAAAACGTTTGGAGGTGAAGAGAGGAAAAGCTGGGGGAACGTTTCTACGGCTGGAGTTAGACTCAGCTTTGTCACCTTTACAAACCGTGGTCCTATGTCGTCGGGAGGCTGGCGTATGGATTTTACCCGACGGGAGGGGTGAGTTCACCGAGACGTGTTTCTGTAAACTAGCTAGGAGACCTGGTTTGTTTACCTGGCGACTGAGTATGGCTTTAAGGAATCTAGACGAGCAAATGTTGCTTACCCCATGGGCAGATTTTTTTTGCTCAAATCTAGAAAATGTGACCATATTTAAGAAGATTTGACCTATTTCAAGTAGGGCTGTAAGAATAAATTTTATTTTTAGACAAAAATAAGACAAAATGTCTAAAAACAAGGCTGTTTTACTTTCTTAGAAATCAGTTTTTGCAGTGTATAACTGTAAAGGACCTTGTGGTTTATACTGTATCTATGTTGATGTTTTTAGTAGACACTTTTATCCAAAACGATTTACAGATGATATTATAACCAAGAATTTACCTCGAGGCTAACAAACAACTAACCCTGACATTAACCTGAATAAACTACCGGTACTTAGATGGTCTAACACCAAGTCTCTGAGGTGACCGTGAGGGAAAAGAACTCAGGACAGAGTGAAGAGCTGGGTCTTCAGGAGGTTCTTGAAGACGGACAGGTCTGGAAGCTTGGTAGGTCATTCCTCCATCGTGGAACGACACATGAGAAGAGTCTGGACTGTCCCAGCGTGGTGTAGCTCTGCTAGCTGATGATCCTTTGATGACCGCAGTGACCGAGCTGAGACGTCAGCCTTAGCAGGAGGATTCCAGTAGATGGAGCCGTTCCTTTCAGGACCCTGCATGCTAGTGTTAGAGACTTGGATTTGATGCAGCAGCTGAAGGAAGCCAGTGGAGCTCACCTATCTAGAAAGGTGCTGTAGAAATAAAACGACAGGAATCTGGAGGTAGGGTCGAACCTTTTCGTAGTCCTCCTTCGTTTTGTTCCGCATGTGGAACCATTTCTCCAGCGTGTCTTCTCGGAGCGTCCCACTCAGACCCCACTCCTTATGAATGTCTCCCAGGGTCACGGCCTCAGGCACAATTTCCACCAGGCCTGACAAACACACAACAATGTATAGATACTGATAATAAACCTAAATCAGCAGCTGTTAAAGCAGCCTTACCCTGAGCTTTGCCTGTAGACATACACCTGTAGATGATCATCTGCAGGTCCAGTCCCTCTTGGAGCCACACCATGTCCATGAGACGGATGATCTGGAGAGCCAGCATGTCCTGACGCAGGTTATCTCCAGTCTGAAAGAAACGTTTTGGGTTTTAGATTAGTATCCCCCTAAAAAAATCATTAGGAAAGTTCTGTCACCTTGCAGATGACGCCGATGTTCTTGGCTAGAGGGTCGCTGCAGATGAACGTGATCCCCAGAGGAGCAGCGTTGGAGTTGTAGAACTTACAGGCCTGGAAGACAACGGCAACCTCTACCATCAAACAGTCCTAGAGATGTGTGGCATCAAATCCAAGAGCTGCATGATGTTCTTACATCCAGGTCTACTCCCTTCACACTGACTGCAGGATCCAGAGGTAAAGAGCAGCTGGCCCCACCTTTGAAAAAATCCTCAATCTTTAACTTCTCTGTGTTCAAAACCGTCTGCAAAAAACACAAAACGACACAGAGCAGATTAAAAAAAGAACAAAAAATAATATGCCTTTTACACAAACCATGATCTTTGTACAGACCTTACGTTGAGACTTTTCAGCAGTGCGAACCCTGTCAGCCACGTGCACGAGCACCTGCACCAGTCGGTTTTCCTGCTCCAGCTCCTTCTTCAGCGCTCGGCCACAACAGTGGATCAGAGCGGCCTGGATTTTATTAAACCAACCCTGGAAGTGAGAATCGACACGGGCGTCGTCCAGCAGCCTAAAGGCACATTTATAAAAACGTTACAGAAAAGTTCAATACTGTTCACACTGGGATAAAACTACAGATCAGATGTGGAAAAGCATCAGAACACTTTCTCATAATGGTATCATCATAAAGAGATCTGGGTCAGTAGGCGAAGAGATTGGATGATTAGAACATAAAAGACAGAAAACATCAGTCCCAGCTGGATGTGTGTGCTCCTCTGAATGGATTTCCACACTGACTCACCAGTAAAGCTGCTGAGCGATCCGTAAGTTCCTCACAGATTTTTCTAACAGTAGCATCACCAGCGGTCCGTCCAGTTTCCACTCGTTCTTCAGAGCCTGCAGGACACAGAGACGGTCATTTATTTACCGAACAACTGAGAGAAACACTGATTTGACATCAACAACAACTTTGTCTCATGGAGAAAACCGTGAACGCATCACGGTTAGAAAGGTTTGTTTTGAGCTAAAACTTAACAGGTGTGTTAGTCTGCTGACCTGAACCAGCTGTGGCAGGAACACCTCGAGTTCTCCGTCTGGAATGAGTCCAAAGTACTGAACTGCAGCCAGTCGAACGGTCTGATCAGGAAAACTTAAAAAGAAACATTATTTTAACTTTTATTCCTTTATTATTGCTAGGGGTTAACTAAAAGGTGCAACTTTTTCAGTGCAGCATCAACGTGAACCAAACACAAAGATCATTTTATCCATTTATTTTAGGGATGTACCGATACCACGTTTTTCAAAACCGATCCGATACCGATACTTAAATCTGAGTACTCGCCGATACCGAGTACCGATACTTCTACCGCACAAAAAAATGCAACAAATTGGAATACAGGTTTTATTTTTTCTTCTCTGCTTTTTACAACAAATAACTGAGTTAGATAAAAAATAAAATATATTAATAAAAATGATCACAAAACTAAAATATAAGGTGAAAAATAACCATTTTCTGTGACTTCACAGTGAAATTATTGCAGTTTTCCACATTTTAACCAAATAAAATGAACTATTTGGCACCATCTCCAGCTCTCAACCCACACTGTTCCTCTTTAGCTCAATAGCTCCCCCTAGTGTTCAATATAGGAAACTACAACAGAAATCACAAGTCGCAGACAGTGAAGCCACTGGTATCGGTTCCTGGTATCGGGTAACTTTAACCGATACCAGTATCGGCATCGATACCGGTACTGGTATCAGTACCGATATCGATACCAGTATCGGTACATCCCTAATTTATTTTGATCCTAAACAGCAGGAAACCAAATTCAGTCAGATAAAGTCTTTACCAGGGGTCCTTACAGTCATGTTAGTGTGTGTGTGTGTGTGTGTGTGTGTGTGTGTGTGTGTGTGTGTGTGTGTGTGTGTGTGTGTGTGTGAGTGTGTGAGAAATATGTTGTTAATTTTGATGAGAGAAGCGAGTTTTCTGTCAGAAAACAAAACATTTCAGTTCCATTCATGATGCAGAAATCTCACATCAAACAGTCTGACGATTAAAAACAGATATTATTATTTCTGCACCATGTGACCTAAACTCCTCCCACCTGGCAGTGAGCAGGAAGAGAGCCTCCTCAGGTAAATGGATGAGCCAGTTGTCTACCACTGTGTAGATTTCAGTCAAGTGCTCGGGCTGCCAGCGGGGGGCTCCACTGAGCAGCAGGTGGAGGAAAGTGCTTGATTGGTCGCTACAGAAATGTTTACTCCACAGGAAAGCCTTCTCGTATTCTGTCAAACTGGTGAAGAACAGATGTTTATCACAGACTTATTGTTACAGTCAGCTATTTGTATATAAAACTCATTAAACTCACAAGCAGAGGCAATGCTTCCTGGAAACACTCAACATCTTCTTCTGCACTTCCTCACAAGGTTGAGAGAACTGGATCAAGCCGGGAAGAGCCATGGGTCTCCGGTACTCCCACTCGAACTGATTCTCAAACTCAAGCTGCAAAAAATGAACAAAAAGGAGACCTGTGAGAAGGTTTGTGTGTCATCTGGTCAACGTGAGGGCAGTTATAGGTGCTGACCTGCAGGATGACACCTATGGGCTGTTTGTGAAGGTCAGAGAGGGCCGGAGAGGGAGGAAAGGGCAGTTCAGGAAGAGAGGACATGCTGAGCAGGACGGTTCCTCCTACAAGGGTCCTAAACAGGCAGACAGCCAAAGACTTTGAGTTACTCAAACAATCTGGAATTCTGACACAGAAGAGGCGTTGAGAGGAGGTTCAAACCACCTGTCGCTGTACAGCGGCAGCACAGCCCAGCTCAGCAGCTCGGGGCTCTTCCCTCGCTTTGTGCCTCGGAGGTGAAACGTCAGCATGCACTCGTACTGCAGCTGGTTTACGGGAACAGGAAACACCATTCTGCATTTTAAAATACACAAAAGGCCTTAAATAAACCTCTGATTTCAGTTTAGCTGTCGTCTCTAGGTGTCTGGTTTTATTCTTGAGGTCGTTATGGACAAACGAGGCTTTCATCTGATTCAGTCACTTACATGCGGTTACAGTGGATCTTGTTTCCGTGGCACAGGGTGGTGCTGATATTCTCAGAAATGCCAGTTTCACATATCTTCTTTTCTCCGTAAGTCATGTCACAGGTGACAGAAAAGCTCTCGTAACTAAATCCATTAAAAAAGAACAGATTGGTGCTATGAGTCGATGTATTAGTGCATGTATGAGTGAGTGTGTGTGTGTGTGTGTGTGTGTGTGTGTGTGTGTGTGTGTGTGTGTGTGTGTCGTACGTCATCCAGGCAGGCAGAATCTTGTAGATAGAGGCGATATTAAACTGCAGGATTTCATGGTTGCTGTCCACATCGTAGGTTTCAGGGCTGCCGATGATCGGCTGGGTTCTGAAGTCCGACTGAAAATTGTCAAAATAAATCTGCAGCACTTTCTGCAGCGCCCCGTTGAGCATGATCACCGCTGTGACACAATCACAGATCAAATCAGTTCTATAGCTTTAGCAGGTTTGAATGCAAAAAACAAGATATTCCTGGAAGTTATGGATGCACATCTAATTTGAGCTCACTCTCTGTATACCAAGGCCTGAAAACCTTCATTAGCTTTATGGATTGTTTGGTTACAGTAACTGAATAACACACATGGATTTATTGTACACACAGACACACACAAAATATCAAGTGTTGGTCTCTAAGTCCAAGAAAACTATCCATGAGAAATGCTTGTAAATGGAGATTTTAAAAAGTCAAAACTCCAAACTGCAAAAAGCCTTTAGATCGTTGCAAAATCTGAACTTGGTCAGTCGATGAGTTTATTGGACAAAACCTCCTGAGAGCCACCAGATGCATTCTGGAGATGAAAAGTGAGCTCTTTGGAAACACTGATCTGTGGTCAGTTTGGAGGTAAAACACGGCACAGTCATCAAAACAACACCCTCTCGATTCTAAAGAATACAGATGAGACCGGGAGGGTCACAGCAAATATTAGTATCAGTAAGAAAGATGAAAATACGAGAGCCACGTGTTGGATTCTCAATAACCAATCAGTAATAAACATACATGAAGAAAGATTAGCTGATTTATTTTGTTGCTTCTTGAGTGTTAAGTCCCCAAATGTTAAGGAATGGAGAGCATGTAAAGAAGTACACTGAACAAAACTAGAAACGCAACCATTTTTTTGTTTATGCTCCCATTTTTCATGAGCTGAGCTCAAAGATCTGAAAGATTTTCTACAAACACAAAAGACCCAGTTCTCTCAAATATTCACAAATCTGTGTTAGTGCACTGCAAAAACTGATTTCTAAGAAAGTAAAATAGCTAAATCTTCTTAAATATGGTCACATTTTCTAGATTTGATCAAAATCTGCCAATGGGGTAAGCAAAATTTGCTTGGCTGTATTCCTTAAAAATAGAAAAATCTTCTGCATTTAGAACAATTTTTAAGGAATCTAGCCAAGCAAATTTAGCTTACCCCATTGGCAGATTGTTTTGCTCAAATATAGAGAATGTGACCATATTTAAGAAGATTTGGCCTATTTCAAGTAGGGCTGTAAGAATATAGTTTCTTTTTAGACAAAAATAAGTCAAAATGTCTAAAAAAATCAGTTTTTGCAGTGTTGAATAGTCCATCCCACCTCACAGGTGTGGCTGATTAGACAGCATGAATATTTAACGTTTTTCTGACACCCATTCTTCCCAGTAAAGAAAAGCCGTGGGCTTTTTATTGTGGGCAGTCTGAGGCACACCTGTGCTATATTCATTCTGTCTAATCAGCACCGTGATATGCCACACCTGTGAGTTTTTCAAAGTAAGACCTTTATTAGAGAATTATTAGTAATCAGGTCATGTTTCGTTCAACCTCCACCCTCATATTTATAATCCAAACACACACACAGATACACACAGTGATGTGAGTAAAACTACTCACCGGTTTCACAGTCAATCATCTCATTGTGACTCTGCAACACAAACAGGAAAACAGGGCTTAAAGTTCAGTTTGTACGCTCGGTCGTGGCTTAAGTTTTTATTTGAGAGCGACTTTACAAACACAACAAAACAAAACCACTCTGAGGCTTTAACCGGTGTGTTTTACCAGAGTGGTGCATCTGATTCTGTTGACCCCACCAATCGCGTCCTCTAGCTCCTGACAGGAAAGTCCAGACAGAAGATTGCTGATGGTGCGAACGCTGGTCACCACCTCACTGATGTTCACCAGCGACTAAAGCCGTGACAGGATGAGACTCAAGTCAAAATTCAGATGAACGTCTTTATGACGGTGAACTCTCCGCTGGCGGTGCTTTATCTGCTGACCTTAGTTCTCATGAGTTCTGTTACTTGTTTGTTGTAGGTACCGAGAACATCCTGCATGCTCAGCCTGAGAGGGAGGAAAACACACACACACACACACACACACACACACACACGACAAACCATCAGTCAAGCAGTGTTTTCTCTAAACAATATTACAGTTTGACTTTGTGCAGAATGTGTTGCCATACCTGGAGGTGATGTAGACACTGACAGGTCGCAGGAACTGACAGGCTGTCAGGTCATCTTCAGCCTTCACACACATTCAAACACTGATTAGGATTCATGTCAGTTTTCTGTTGAGACTTTTAATAAAAACACACTATTTAGTCCTTTATTCTGCTTCCTTTTAGTGGCTAAATGCCAGCAGACATGACTGTACTGTACACAAAACAAAGCCAAGAAGTCAGGGTGGGGGTTTTACAGCTGCAATAAGCCTGATGACGACGAAAGGCTCACCAGGTGTTTGCGAAAGCAGCATTTCAGGTTTGAAGATAAGACCGGCTCCGTTCGGTAACTGATCTGAGCAGGTGAGGAATCTCTGCTGACTTACGTCTCGGGCCAGATGGCGCTTCAGCTTGTTTTTGTGCATCAGCCGAAGATTGACCACCGTCCTGGACTTGTAGTAGTTCTGGACAATCTCGTGCATACCGAGCAGCTCTTCACTGCAAACACAGAAGGTGAAGTACACTCAGGAAACTGAGCAAAGACATGAATGGGAAGCAGAGGTTGATTTGTTGGTGACGTACTTTCTGAGAAACTCGTCGGAGTCACACATTTTTAAAACATAATCCCCGCTGGTGTTGGCGGGGTAATCCAGCAGCTGACAGAACTGGTCAATGAGCTCCTTCACCTTCCTGTTCACTGAACACAGGGTCAGAGGTCGGAGACAACAGCTGTGATACACGACAACCCGTTCAACAGGAATCATGTCAAATATCAAAAACCTTCCTGTAAGTTTCTGGTGACAGATCACTTCATGCTTCCTGATTATTCAGAAATCTTGGTATCGGAATGACGAACTGGAAGGTTTAGACAAGGCAGCCTGGAATGCTGCTCTTCCCGTGTGTCGCTTCCCGCTCTAAGTGCTCTGTGCGGCTAACAGCTAAGCTAACAGGAGTTTCCTACCTGGAGTGTGGAGGGGAAGCTGGTGATCGGCCTGCTCGGTGGACACGCTGACCATCACCTCCACCTGCTGCAGCAGGGCCGGGTGAACCTGTAACAGTCGACCCCATATGACCCCGGAGTTGTGGACTCTGTCTGCGTGTTTGTATCGTGACATCAGCCTGTCAGAGGAAACAAAGAAAACAGGCTTCAGTCTTTTTATCTACAAAGATTTTGGCTCATATTTGTGTTGATGTTCGTACTTTGATGTTGCAGCACAGAAAGAAGCCAGATCCTTGGTGCTGCCCTGTGGAGACTCTATTAGCCTAATGGCCCACGGGTCCTGAGGGAACACAACGAAGACGTCAGATTGCTCTTCACTGTTTTTCCATCTGAGCTGAGAGGAAACTATCTGAGATACTCACGCTCTGTTCCACTTCTGTTCTGGAACGGAGCAGTTTATGAGCAGGCTCGCCACCATGACGGAAAACCTGCTTGTTGCTGTTGTCAAGAGGAGGCAGGCCTGTCCTGGGGGGCAGAGGAGGGGGTACCCGGGCCCCTGTGACCGGGGAGCTCGGGAGCCTTATCCTCTGTGGTTCCGGCGGGGGAACGTTTTGATAGAGAATTCCTGGAGGGCCTGTCTCTGGTGGTCTGGGTTGGGACTCAGGTGAGGTTTCATGTGAGATACTATCATACACATTACCTCCATCATTCCCATTAAAGGACTCATACTGGGGGGTGGTGTGCTCTAAAGGCAGCGGGGTGTCGGAGATGACTGAAGCTTGTCTATGGAGTTGTTCTCTTCTCCTCTCAGAAGGATCCATCGGGTTTGGGACGGTCAGTCGGGTTTAACCTTCTGTTAGTCGTCACCTCATAGTGAGACAACGGTCTGGAGGTAGGAATAAAAAAATCTGATTTGAATACATCTGTGATTTCAGGAGGGAGTGAACTCTTTTATGAGTGGAGCTGAACTGAAGCCTGACCTTCGTCTAATTATTAACAAGCTTTCAAATCTCACCAGGAACCTGCGCGCCACTTTATCTGTGGCAGTGCTTCGAAATGCTGCCTTTACCTCAGTATGATTCAAACCTCTGCTTACGTAAAAATAATTCACTGTAAAAACAGTACATAGAAACGGAAAAGCAACATGAAAGCACATCTTAACAGAAAAGCAGCTTAGTTTAACTTTATTTTTAGATCTAAAAACAGAGATGAGTTGATTTTAAAGACTCACCTTTACCGTTCTGCTGTCCTGAGTCTCATTCTGTGTCCAGCTGAGTGCTCGTCTGAAGCCATGCTGAGCGAGTCTAACCTGAACTGCTGCTGCTCCTGTCTGGGTTTCCTCCTCCTGTCCCTCCTCCTCCTCCTCCTCCTCCTCCTCCTCCAGTGAACTACAGCTCTACCGCGGTCAGGCCAGCCTCTAGAGGTGGTTTATGGAGCGGGAACGCCAAGCATTACGGTACTCAGGTTTACAAAATAAAAGCATATGGAAATCTTCCTCTGCATGTAATAAAAACAAAGGCTCAGGTCAAAGGTTAGTGATTAAACATAAAGTCCAGTAGAACCTGGCCTATGGCAAGCCATTTTAACATTTATTAATTGTTAAAATTAATTCATTAATTGTATTTTGGATCTGAACTTACATTTATACTAGTAACAATTTTATTTAGGATATCCTCAAACGTTTGAACTAAAACACTTTGAGATATCAGTAACTGTCTGTTACGGTCTAAAAAGCTACTTTGAAGTTTTAAAAATATAATAGTTTTCATTGGACGGCTGGAGGAAGATTCCTATGCTTTTATTTTGTAAGTATCTGTAAACCTGAATACCGTAGTGCTTAGTACTCCCAGACCATGAGAACCATGGGGGCCGGCCTGACCCTAGTCTGCCTGACCGCGTTACAGCTCCCTCTGCTGGAGAAACCTGAACATCACATTAGAGCAGTTTGTTACTCAACTTCACAAAGGTGGAAATATATTTTATTGTTATATCCTATTTACTGCACCTCTTGTTTTTGGGTGTACTGTTACTTTTACAGCCTTAGGGATGAGTTTTTCCTGTACGTATGCTATGAGGAGGTTTCCAGGCCATCCACACATCAGCTGGTCCACTCCTCGGTCAAGAATGCCAGCGAGCAGGTTGGAAAACTTCTTTTGTGTTTTAGAAAGTGAAAGAAGCAGGAAGGAAACGTGTGTTAATGCTGTCTGCTGTTAGCGCTGAGTGAATCCACCTCGGACAGTTAGATAAAACTCTGCTCTTTGACCCTTCGATGATCAACACATGAGCCTAACCTTTTAGGGTGAGGATGGTGACAGCTCTCCACTGAATGTGCCACACAGGCGTCATATGAGGAGCACTCCGATGAAAGACGGGACCGAGCTGCAAAGACATGAGTTCTAACTACACAACGTCAACGCCTCACAACAACCCTGGGACTCCTGTTTTTTATGCCCTGATCCCATTCCTTCTCCTGACTCTGACTGGATGTGCAGCAGTGGTAAGACTCACCTCCATATCCTCTAAAGCCAGCTAACACAGAGTCTCTAAGGATATGCTTTCCTCTACAGGTTGTTTACATCAGAAGGAGGTCAAGGTGAACTAGTTTTCTTTAATTTAAAAGCATGCTTTAGATGTGATCTGATTCTAACAGTTTAGATTTTTCCCTCCTTTAGAATGGATGAGCTGCGCCACCGGCTGATTCCTCTGTACAGATACAACCCTGCAGAGGACCAGGAGGCGTGGGGCGATGCTGACGGAGGGAGCGAGGAGGAGGCAGAGCTGACAGTGAGCAAATCACTCGACTGATAGGAGCTCATATTAACTGTCAGGTCAACTGTTAAGAGCACATTTGATTTGATTAAAGTATGCACTGATATTTATTAGAAAAAACAAAAAAATTATTTAAAAATGTGTGGATGTTTCAATAAAAGGGTAGATTTTATTACCATACATTATTATAGCATTAATATTAAGATTATATTTACCTTATTATTACCTTACATTATAATAAAACTCTTTAACTAATTAAAAAAGCCAAAGATATTTTTTTCTTTTTCTTGGTGTGGAGGTTAAAAGGTTAAAGTAGCTGAGTACAGTATTTAAAGGCACACTATGTAACTTTTTCCTAAATCCTGTCCTTGATCCAGTCTGATCTAATCTGACCCTTTACAGGTTAATAAAAGTCCCTCAGCTCCATCTGCTGCTTGGATCCAGAATACCACGTTTGTAACTTCTGAGTCTCTGGTCCGGTGTCCTGAAGTCTCACAAAGTCACGTATCTCACGAGGGTTAGGCGTGTCACTGCCCGATCCGTACCCGGAAGCACGATCGGTTCTGTGCACGCGCGAAGCCTTCGTCACTTCCTTTTTTTCACCAACTTAGCGACATTCAAGTTTTTTTTGAATGGGACGGTTAGCTCCCAGTTAGCCCTTAGCTTTTACCAACAGCTTTGCCTCTTTCTCGACTGCTTGGAGTTGACGCGTTCTGCACATGTGCAGAACCGATCGGGAAGACCTGATCTGTAACATCTGTCTTTGTACGTGCGCAGTAAGGATCGGGTCGTCCTGATCCATAACTCCCTTTTTATTCTTTATTTTCTTCGACAGTGTATGAAACGTTGTCATTATTGTAAACTTTTTAATAAATATTTATTACTGTTAACATCTTAACAGATACTCTGACCCGTAATTACCGTAAAAAGCTTCAGCGGATGTAGACGCATTTCGCACATGCGCAGAACTGATCGGGTTTCGTTACAGATTGGGCAGTGACAAGGCTAACCCAATGTGGCTAGCTGTTATGCTAGCTCCGGAGTGTTTTTAGCTCATGATTCCTGGTTTTTCCCATCTCTCCCTGCTTGAACAGCTGATTTCTTTGAATGAGTGATGAACCGCTCCAGTAGAAAGCAGTGAAGGCTGAGGAGACATTAACAGGGAGATTTAGGGCTTTCTGAGCAGAAACAATGCTAACGTTTTACAGCAGTGACTTAAAACGGACACTAGGGGGAGCTAAAAACAAGCAAAACTCCATAGTGTGCCTTTAATTCTGTTCAACTAACTCTCTTTGACAGTTAACTCTGTACTTTTGTTTTATTTTGCCCAATTGAAAACTATAAATGCTTAACTGTTGATTGTTCAATTACTTGTTTTATGTTTTTAATCTCAAATAAGCTGAAATTAAAGATGCACTTAGACAAAGCTCTGCTCTCAGGAGGTTAAAGTTCAGGTATCAGCTGCATGATGGCTTCAAATGTCATCTGTGGCCTTTGTGTGCACGCACGTTTCCTCCTATAATCCAAAAACAAGCATGTTGGGTCATTTGGTGTAAAGAAAAAGATATACATATATTACAATAAATCACATTTATATAACTTGTTTTTTTCTTTGTTAATTTTATAAATTAAATTTACCATAAAAAGTAAAGACGGAATTTTTTATTATTATTATTTGTATTATTGGGTCTATACTATTGTTTTATTTTTGCATGTTATGGAAAAAACTTAATTAAAAAATGTAAAAAAAAAAGATTTGAGGAAATAAAAAAATAAATTAATAAAAATAAGTAAAGACGGTTGTCCCCAAATTATTCGTACATAGTTCTAAAGCCTGATATGTTACCTTTATAACGAGGTATAACTTCTAAGGATCATGTATCCATGACATGATTGACACGGGTAAAGTTGTGATTGAATATGAACACTTATTATTTTACTCACCGTTTTCTGTGTTGCTCATTCCTCAGATGAATTTTCTCAAACACGTTTTAACTACATAAGATTTATTGTCAAGAAGCACAGAGACATTAACCAATAGGGATGTCCCGATATTGATATCGGAATATCGGCTCCAAAAATACGATATCGGATTATATCGGACTGCATCAAAAATCTCAGATATCAGCAGTCGTCACTAGGGATGTCCCGATACAACTTTTTCACTTCCGATACGATGCTGATATCTGAGATTTTTGATGCAGTCCGATATAATCCGATATCGTATTTTTGGAGCCGATATTCAGATATCAATATCGGGACATCCCTAGTCATCACTAAGAGCAGTGATCTCATTCTTTTGGGCAGTGGATGAAACTCTGAACACTCAAATTGAAGCAGTTGGTCATTTTTTCTTATGTCTTTTTCTTATGTATTATATCGGATTGATATCGGTATCGGTCAATACTGAAGGCTGCATTATCGGTATCGTATCGGAAGTGAAAAAGTTGTATCGGGACATCCCTATTAACCAACACATTTCTTTACTTCCTGTATGTGATAATTAAGAAGTTTTCATTTGCCATTTTGATCATTTCCTCCTTATAATCAGCACTTAAACTAAACATTTACACCCTTCTTTTAGTGTAATGTGTTTCATGTTTTTTCTCTTTATGCTGTATTTATGTGATAACTTTTTAAATCTTTAACTCCGGTTCATGCTTCCTGTTTGTTTTCTCCACAGGAGCCTCTGTACGAAGAGGCACGGCTCTTCTTTCCCCCTGACTGCAGAACAGGAGCAGGACACGAGCTGTGATTTTACTGAAGGTGTGACGGACTCAGATCAGACTGAACTCTGGACCAGATGGCTAACTGAGAACTGTTTTTATCCTCTAAAGAGCGTGTTGAATTGAAAAGTGGTTTCTAATAAATGAAAGCTGAAGCAGATTCAGGTTTTGTCTGGTCAGGTTGTCTCTGTGTTCTAGTCCCAGCTGTTAGTCATCAGTGATCTGATGATGCTGACTCATATTCAGGTGTTTGTCTGGGACTTCCTCTCACAGGAAGATGGGGGCACAAAGACACAACAGGTGAACACTCAGTGAATATTGTCTGATCCTTCTATAAATCCTAACCTCCCGATGACTGACCTCATTCAGCAGGGCGCTGTCTGGACTGAGCCGGCCCCTGGCCTCCATCGTCCTCGTCTTTGCTCTGGTCCTCCCTACTCTCACTCTGGACAGCCTGCTTTGTCTCTTCTGTCCTCTGCAGCTCAAAAACAAGTCGTGCTCTAACATCACCAGCCAGTGTCTGCCCTCCCAGCGCTGCTCCAGCTCCAGAGGCCGCTACGGCTCGGTCCACGTCCTGTCAGCTCAGGGCTGCGTGGACGCAGAGCTCTGCGGCTCACATGAGATGGTCGCCTACCGTGGAGCCGAGTTCAACGTCAGTCATTCCTGCTGCTGCAGAGACAAATGTAACACCGCACCTAAAGCGGGCACCAGCCTGAAGGAGCTGCTGGGGATGACAGAAGCACCAGATCATGATGACGCTGGAATGGAGGAACTTTGGAGTTCGTGTGAACTTCACAGCATCAACGATCACACCTGATAATAAACCGTGAAGGCTGAGGAAAGCCAACATTCAGCCAGATGTTTGCATCCCTTTTTGTTTTGTAACTTAATATTAATGATAACCCTCACATGGTCCAGAGAGAGGTTGGACTTATCAGGCATCCTCCTGGCTTCATCTGTGTGTTTACTGATGGATCTGCTGAATAAAAAGCACCATGTGGAGCTCCTGCCTGCTGTCACTGATTTGGGTTAGATTACACTCAGCTGGTAGAAAGGTGTGGCTGTAGTGGGATTCTTCAGTGTGGAGGATAGAGCTCAGCAGGAGAAACCTGGAAGATTTTAGTTGATTGGATTTAAAAATCTCTGAAATGACTCGGTAAGATTTCATCAAGTTACACTCTAAAACTTAAATAATTTAAGATGGAAACACTTTGAATGGAGCTAGTAGAACCTGCTTTGGGTGGGACATTTCTTCTGTTAAAAGTCCGAATGGTCGGAGAAACTAAAACAAGCAACTAAAATAAAGACGGTTTAAAAACAAGGTGAAAAGTTAGTCGGTACTCGTGGAGAGCCATGTGGTTGTTTAAGACCATGTGACTTAGCTTGGAGGTCAGAAATAAAATCAGCACTCGAAGAGTTCAAGTTACAAACAAATGAGAAATGAGTTCATTTGACTTTGAGCTCAATTAGTAAAACCTCCAATTAGAGACTTAAAATAGTTTTTACGTTTAAAGTTTGTCCATATTTGTAGAGCCGTTTTAGCGAGCTGAGTTTTTGAGTGTACTAATACAAATTTCACAAATGTCAAAGCAGTTTGTGCAAATATTATTCCATAAACCTTTACCCCATTGACTTTATTGGTTATTTTACAGAAGTCTGGTTATCTGCAGCAGAAATGAGCCACTGTAGCACTTCTTGCTGGATTTTCATAATAATTCTGAAGAAATAATGATTAAATTAGAAATTTCTGACAATGCTGAGGTTATAAAACAGCATCTGCAGAAACTGGTGAATAATTGTTGAAAGACTCTTTGTAACTGGTCCCACTGTGACCTGTTGTTGGCCTGTTTGTTTGGTCAGAACTACGTCTATTCTCCATTTCTCCAAAATGTCTAGAGTAAAACGTGATTTGAATAAAAACAAATGATTGTTGAATTTAGGTAAAACGGTTTATGTAATTCAGCAATCATGGAAAAACCATCTAAAACACAACAATAAGAAGTATTTTCACATTAAACAGGGTGAAAGATGCTGGATCGCTAAATACTCCACTTGTTATCTTGTGCACTGGTGCACAACATATCTGATTTATTGTGCAGAGATTTGGGGCATAAATTATAAAAATGCATTATCTCAATAACATTATTGCAGGAGAAAGCCATAAAGATCATTAATAACCCCTCTTCTAACCATGTGAACGATCACTTTAACAGTTAGAATGTGTTTTATTGTCAGTTCTAGACGTTGAAGGACTATTAGAAAAATATTCCTCAATTTTCTGGTGTTTCCAGATATGCTTTCTTTAATACCATGGTGGAAAAAAGAGATTGCGCCTCGTTGCTTTTTATAAAAAAACGCCATGATGCTTTAAAAGTGGTGGTTGAAAGAAACAGCAGATCAGAACCTGAACCCCAACCTTTCATCAGGCTTGATCTGTTTAGGAGAACCTGAAGCAGCCTCTTAAACACTTCCAAAGTTACCTGACTTCTTGTGAAGAGTTTGACCTTTGCAGCCCCAGAAAATAAGTGCTTTTAAAAATATCATTTTATGACTTTTCTCCGTCTTTCAGGTTGGACATGTTGCAGCTCCTTCATGTCGCTTTGTTGTTGATCCTCCTCTTTGTGCCCTCGCTGCGCTGTGAAAAGCTGCTGTGCTACTTCAGCCCCATCCAGGAGAAGGAGAAGATCGTTGAACCTACGGTGTCGGAGTGTCCTCCCAAACAGGTCTGCTTCGAGGGCGTGGCTCGCTATGGCAACTACTCAGCCCTGTCTGCCAGGGGCTGCATGCTGCAGGAACAGTGCAGTCAAAAGAAACCCGTCCGTGTCAAAGGGACGGTGTACACCATGACCTTCAGCTGCTGCGACTGGTCGTACTGTAACTCGTGTGTCGATGTCCGGCCTGCGTTTGTCACTGTGACTCTTCTGGCTGTCGCTGGGACGGCCTCCAGTTGGAGTTAGGAGACCTGGCATGAGGCGATCACCCAGTCTGAAGACGCTGAGGTGTCGCCTGAGTGACAGGAGATGCTTTAATTTAATATTTTATCATCATGAGCTTTTTAAATGCTTTTACTATAATAAAGTTTTCAAATTAAAACCACGTTGTGATTTTTGTAGATTATTGTTGAACACTCATCATTTCAGATATTTTACAGATTTTTGTCAAACCTCAGTTCAGTCGATTCGACATATCATGTCTGTGTTTATAAAGATTTTAGACTTGTTGTAGAGCTCCGTTATCTCTAAAATGTTTTACCAAGAGGAGAATCACAGAAATGGATTTTAATTAAGCTCCAACTTATTGAGGCACACATTTAATTCAGATCTTAATGTTTTAATGTGGAGTTTTGTAGAACGCTTATGAGCAATCTAACCTGTCAGACATCTTTAAACAGCCTGAGTTTGAAGAAATACAGATGAGTTTTGATTGGATTGATGAGCTAACGGCGAGTCTGAGCAAAGTAGGTTTCTAAAAACGGGTAAACTTTTTATGTTTTAAAGACTGCTTGACCTTCAGTTTCACATTAGTTAACATGATAATCCTTCCTACACTGAATTATTACAGGTGCTATTTACACCAACAAATATTCATAATGGTTTCACATAAAATTCATAGTTGAATTGCCAAAAAAGCTTTGAGTTGTTTTAAAAAGGCAACAAACCAGGTAAAAGTCCTAATTTGAACATAATTTCATAGAACTCACGCGGTCCTGACAGAGCTCTGGTCTCCGGCTGAGGATGTTCTGATGTAGCGAGGACTCTCATTTCTCCTGTCAGATAAGAAACGTCCTCATTAATCTGAAGATAAGCATTAAAAAGAGTTAACGTCATTTAACTCCTGGTGTAAAATGTTCAATCTGAACTGACCTGCTGCTTCACATTTTGTGTGTTGTTCTTTTTTTCCAAAACCAAAAATCAAAAAAGAGATTACATGTTTTTGAAACGGATACAAAACAAAAAAAAATTGACTTTTTCATGTTTTTAAATCTCGTCTCAGATCAAAAATATGAAGTGGAAAAATGGCAGAATGAAGAAATTAGATTTTATTTCATTGCTTCATTCATTTACTGCAACAAGCGCAGTATTGGCAACGTGCGCTTGTTGCTAAATTGTCCCAGACGTCCTGTTCTCGTACCACAGAAGAACTACAGAAACTGAAAAATAAAACATGTTTATTTTAAGGCTGCATGGTGGCGCAGCTGGTTAGCACTGTTGCCTCGCAGCAAGGAGGTCGTGGGTTCGCGTCCCGGCTCTGCGGCCTCTCTGCGTGGAGTTTGCATGTTCTCCCCGTGCATGCGTGGGTTTCCTCCGGGTACTCCGGTTTCCTCCCACAGTCCAAAGACATGACTGTCAGGCTAATTGGGCTGGTAAATTGTCCTTAGGTGTGAGTGGGTGTGTGGTTGTTTGTCTCGTTCGTCTCTGTGTGGCCCTGCGATGGACTGGCGACCCGTCCAGGGTGTCCCCCGCCTCTCGCCCCTTGACCGCTGGAGATAGGCACCAGCTGCCCCGCGACCCTCTGTGGAGGACTAAGCGGCTACAGAAAATGGATGGATGGATGGATGTTTATTTTAAAGGCTTTTAAACTACAAACACTGTAAATAATGTGTTGTAATTTCACCTTTTTGCCACAAGAGGGCGACAGCTACCTTGTGCTAAATACACCTACCTCAGTTTGTGGTTCCAAATATCTACTACTGTATTTAAAAAATAAATAAGGGGGGGAGATAAATAACTTTTCAATTTTGAAGTGATTTAATGTGTATTAAATTGATTATATGGTGGAATAATATTTACATAAATTATTTTAAATTTAATTTCATTCAATTCTGTCATTATTCACATTATGGTGTAATGTCAGAAAACCTCCATAAGAGGGCGACTGTCAGTAAAGCAGAAACCAAAGACTAAGAAGTAACAAGATAGTTCACTGTTTGTCCCATCTCTGATAAATACACCTCACTTCCTTAGCTTGTTTTCAAACATTACTGCCTTGATTTAAAATGATATTTTTTAGAAGTTAGAGTATATTAACATATCCTAAGTATGGTTGAATAATGGTTTTATATTAGAGAATTGGTTTTATTTAATTTATTGTTTATTTTTCAAGGTTTTTCCAACTTAAAACACAATAATTGATATTTGTTGTAAAAAAGACCGCCACAAGAGGGCGACAAATCAGATCAGAGTTACACAAAATAAAAAGCTGACAAACATCGTGGAGTCTGCTTCCTGGACAGGTCTTGTGTACGTGCATGTGTCAGGCAACAATTCAATTATTATTCAGTCGATTTATAGACAACATTTAGAATGCTACCAGTTACCAGACCCCAACAAATGCATGAAATTATTTTGCATCATTCAGAAAATATTTTAAAAAATGTTGACACCAACTAAGTTAATTTAGTTTCTTATTGATTAATCAACCACATGAAAACACGGACAAAGCTGCTATAAAAGCAGAGAAGAGCTGCTATGGAAGCCTGGCTGAAACATGTCAGGACAAAGTGGAGTAAAAACGTTTGCATTGTTTTTACTTGCACTATAACATATTTTAACACAAGATACAGGTGTGTAACGCCACCAAATAGGCTATATCCTCTGAATTCTGACCTCTAGGATCATCACAAATAATAACCATCTTTTTCCCAATAACTTGGAATAAAATGACTCTTTTATTATGCTAACCTGGATTAACATTCCCAGATCAAGGACGTTTCTCCGGAAGACTCCACTGGATTTTCACTCTTTAGTTAATAATAACTCAAAGACTTCCAGACGTCTCCTTCTAATGTCATTACTCTTAATCAAACTGTTTTAAAATGTCTTAATGTGATTAATGCATTTTCTTCCAGTATTAATGAATGTTGATCCTGCATCAGTATTATTTCACATACATACAGTACTGTGCCAAAGGTTAAGTCAACTGCATCACTCGTACTTGTCCCAAGTAACCAATAGTCTTATTGATCTGAGTCACGTGAGTTAATAACTCCTCATTCATTTGCCCACGTCCACTAAGACTTCCTTATAGCTCTTCCGACCCCGGAAGCTGCTGAGTTCTGGTCTCGACACTAACCAGACAACATCTCAGCTGTCAACCTCTACACAGCTGACCTCCTCCTGGGGACGGCCTCTCTCACCCCGACGGCCGATCTCACCTCCGGCTCCTGAAGAGAAAACAAGCCGTTTTCCCTTCAACTCAATATGAGCCTCACACTCCTGTCATCATGGACTGAAGCCTCTTGCTACCGCTGGTACCCTCAGGACCAACCCGGTCTGCCCGTTCGGCGACTACCTCCCCGTGTGGACGTCTCTTCTCGGCAGGGGTCGGCTTCCACCTCGACAGGACGAGTCAGCGCCGGCTGGATCCCCGGGACCAATCCGGTACAAGTAAACTTCCATGATCTGATATGAGGCCTACTTTGATAAAAGCTAACAACTTTAGCTCACTCAAACTAGTCACTGATCCATCAGTACTCTTAAGCTCCATTGAACCCTTAATCTAAATTAAGTAGATCCCCTAGTCTCCTAAACCATCATGAGACTCAGATTACTAAAACTTATTTAAGATTCAACTCAGAACACCCTACCATCGTGAATGACTCCAGCTTAACACCTGCTAACTACCTCTGCTAAACTGTAACTATTGTCCGTCTTTCTTAATAAAATTCATAAAGTTTAATTCTTGACTCAGACTTCTATTTGTCAATATTAAAATACATGATCTACTCACTGTAACATCAGAAAGAATCTAGAAACATAACTGTAAGCACTAAAAGTGAAAGTATCAGAGATATTTCTCCGTGTAAAACTAACAAAACTTATTAGTGACGTTACAGAATTATGAGCCAATTATAAACCATATAAATAGAGTTTATAACGCTACAGGTGAGATTAATCTTTGGAGGTGATGGAAGTGTTTGTCCCACAGAAATAAAATAATGGCATGCTTGCAAAGTGATTTATGACAAAATATTTTTATACAAATATTTGTGTGATCATTTGGAGCTGCAGTCAGAATTAAAATACAAATCTGATCAATCTCACTCAGACCATCTGTTAGCTCCTCTGTCTGCTCAGAATGCTGCTGTGTGCACTGCTAATCAAAATCTCTCCTCCTAAATGGGTCATTCTGCCCCCTAGTGGATGGAGACCTATCACTACAACCTGAATATTTCTGAATTATAAATCTACAAAGAGATAAAAGAAAACCCAACCTTAGAGACTGTTAAAAGTGACACAAATGATGAAACAATTTGTACAATCTGAGGTTTGACAGTTCTTTATTTCCCTTTTATAAGGCTGCTGGGTCTCCCCATAGTGGATATACATATATATACAGGAGTTTGCTATACTGGAGTCACACTGAGGGCAGAGGGTCCATATTACACAGACTTCAAAAAAACAACACTGATAGAGCCTCACCTCCAGGTATCAGCAGAGAAAGTGGAAGGAAAAGAGGGGAAACAGCACGAGAGAGGAGGGAAGTGGAGGAAGAGGGGAGAGGACGCGGTCTGAGAGCCGGACTCTAATAACTTAACACTAGAAAATAACATACAGATTTCACGCACAGTGCATCTTAAATAGGTTACGTGAAGAACCATTTACCATAAATATCTGTTTTTTCAGAAACCAACATATATATAAAAAAAGATTTTTAAAAAAAGCAACAAAAATCTTGATCAGTCTTTATTTTTTTATATTTTCTTTCCCGACGTCTTTCTTTTATCCTTCCACCGGTGTGTTTTTTGGGGGGTTGTTTTCTTTTTGCACCCTGCTCACACCTTGATCCAATAAACGAGGAGAAGGAAACATCACCCCCCCCCCCCCTTAATAGCATATGAATAAGTAGAAAACGAACGAACGAACGAACAAACAGAAACACCACAGTCAAAACTCATCACAAAAAAGAACTCACAGACACACAGAACACCAACAACACTGAACTTTTTTTTGTCTTTTTGAGTTTCTTCATCACCCTCTTACTGATCGTCGTGTGTCCCTCGCCTGGTGCGCTGGTTTGGTGGCAGCGAAGTGGTTCTCCCCCCTCCTCCTCCCTTGGTGGCTCAGCGGAAACTGGGAGGCTAATCTCCGATCAGCTGGTCAGTTCGCCAGTGACTTATCTTCCAAATTCACAGTGTGGTAGGAAAAGAAGGGAGAGGGTGGTGACCTGAGGGAGGCGGGGATGGGACTCAGAGGAGCAACAAGTACGAAACAACTAAAAAAACCCACCCGACCATCCGTTTGAGTTAAAGTAAACAAAGTGGACGACGCTTTATTCCTTCCTTAGCTTGATTCCGTCAGATCCTTGCAGTCGGGAAGGCCGTGTCTAAGTGGTGACAAAAGGAACAGAGATGGGTCTGAATCCAGCGGTGGATGGGTCACAGCAGGACGGGTCGCGGTCAGGCGGACGGGGAGGGGACGATGCGTGATTGGCAGGTCAGAGATCCCTTCTGGTCGGGTTCAGGCACGCTGCTGCAGTGCCCGCCTCTTGCGGCTGTAGTAGTGACGCATGCCGGTCTGTCTGGCAAAGTTCATCATGTAGTTCTGTTTGCGCGTGCTGCAGGCACACAAAGTCAGTAAGACAGGGAGGGGGAGAGGGGGGAGTGTGAACATTAGTGACAGAGTCAATGTTTACACTCACACACTAATCCATGCGAGCTAACACACTAAAAGGCCGACTGCAGTTCCAACACCAGGTTCATGCTGAGATTTTCAACCAACCATGACCTCAAACACTCGACGGCTGCAGAAACCTCATGGCGCTGTACGTCACACTCATATGCATTTACACTCTGCACAAATGGAGACTGACGAGACGAGACAGAAGACACGTTCTAACGCTAAAGACGAACTCTGAGTGTTTGAGGTCAGAGTTCAAAATAATCAAAAGAAAGGTAGAAGTGCAGGGTCCTGAGCAGGAAAGGGTTTTAAAACTAAATCACAGAGAAAAGCTGCAAAAGATCACTCTTGCTTAGCCTGTTAATTGTCTCTTCCATCCAGCAGGGCGGTGCCAGTGAGCCAGGAGTGCAGCCAGGGCAGGCAGGGGTCTCTGTGAAGCGGGTGGGAGGGCAGGGGGAGGCGGGAGATGATCTGTGTGTGTGTGTGTGTGTGTGATGATATGTGGAGGTGTTAGGAATGGCTGATATACTGCATCAGCCAATGAGAGGTGAGGAGGAAGCTCCTGGCCCAGAGACAGGAGGTTGTTGTTGTCCTCAGACAAACAAACAAACAAACAAACAAACAAACAAAGAAGATGGAGATGCTGCAGCAGTTGACTCATAAAGCCATGCAGGGTTTATAAAAGTCTGAGATTAGATGAATGCTGGATGGAATAAATGCTCCTTCTAGAGGACGGGGTGTGTGTGTGTGTGTGTGTGTGTGTGTGTGTGTGTGTGTGTGTGTGTGTGTGTCAGCTTCCAACAGCAGAGAATATCAGAAACAAAACAAACAATCAGCCAACACTCGACTACGACTAACACAGTTTAACTGGTTAATGAGATTATAGATCACACCAGAAAAACTAAACAAATTGAACAGAAACATCCCAGATCTTTGTAACTAATGCTAAGAACATCAGGGGTCTCTATTCCACTGTTTGTGGGAGTGTCCAAAGATTAAGGAGTTCTGGGGAGAAGTAAGAAATAAACTTCAAGAAATCCTGATGATCAAAATAGATCTGAAACTAAAACTTTTTATTCTAGGATTATACCCAGAAAATGCAAACATAAACAGGTATAATAACATATTTATTAATCTGGGAATTTTGCAAGCAAAGAGAAATGGAAAGAAATGAGTAAACCAAGTATTGTAAAATGGATGAAGGAACTGTCTATTTGTTTACCACTGGAAAAAATGACATATATACGGAGCCCGTCTCATGACACTGTAGAAAAATAAATAAATTGTGGCCACGAAATAGTTATACCATTCCCACGATATAGTAATTAGTTCCCACAAAAAGCTTTTTCGTGCGCACGAATTAATAAATCGTGGGACCCGGGCTGGACTCCACGTACAGCAGGGCAGCACTGGTCAACTGTGGCTGCACGTATTATTATTACGGGGATGCAGCTCTTTGTCTGCACCCTGATAGAAGAATTACTGGGGACATTTCAGTGATTTCTGGATATTGGTGGACAGGGCCGGCCCTGAGCTGAATGGTGCCCTAGGCGAAAAATGATTTTGGCGCCCCCTACTGCCCAGAACAGAAACAACGTAACTTTTGCAAATTCTAAGTAGTAAGCAATGTACTAAAGTTGGATAAACTTGAACTGATGACATTCATTCATATAATAAGTGGGGGCACAACAGCATGATAGCCCTTTAGTCTTAGCTAACTTGCTAAATGATGGTCCAGGAAAAATGTTCACAATTTCATGTATATTAATTAAATACCTCTACTTTGGGCCCGTTTTTCCTCCTCTTCCTTTCTTCGTTTCCTGAAGGCTGCCCCAGAGGGCTTGCTTTGTCTTTTCATTCTGCCAGCGACTTTTAACAAGGTGCTATCACTGACAACGTCGCAGACTCATCATGCATTATCTACAGTGTTGGGCAAGTTACTTCTAAACTGTAATGATTATTTATTACTTGTTACTGTCATTTTTAAGTAATCCCTTACATTACAATATTACTGTTTTTAAATGTAAGGCATTACACTACTTTTGCATTACTTTTAGTTACCCTCGCCTCGCCTCGCCTCGCCTTCCTCCGCTTATCCGGGTCCGGGTCGCGGGGGCAGCATTCTAAGTCGGGCAGCCCAGGCCACCTTCTCCCCGGCCAAGTCCACCAGCTCCTCAGCTGGGACGCCCAGGCGTTCCCAGGCCAAACTGAAGATGTATTTCCTCCAGCTTGTCCTGGGTCGACCTGGGGGCCTCCTGCCGGCAGGACATGCCCAGAACACCTCCCGAGGGAGGCGTCCAGGAGGCATCCTTACCAGATGCCCGAACCACCTCAACTGGCTCCTTTCGATATGGAGGAGCAGCGACTCTACTCCGAGTCTCTCCCGGATGTCCGAGCTTCTTACCCTATCCCTAAGGCTGAGCCCGGCCACCCTGCGGAGGAAACTCATTTCAGCCGCTTGTATCCGCGATCTCGTTCTTTCGGTCACTACCCAAAGCTCATGACCATAGGTGAGGATTGGGACGTAGACCGACCGGTAAATCGAGAGCCTTGCTTTCTGGCTCAGCTCTCTCTTTACCACAACAGACCGGTTCAGCGTCCGCATCACTGCAGACGCTGCCCCAATCCGCCTGTCGATCTCCCGCTCCCTCCTTCCCTCACTCGTGAACAAGACCCCGAGATACTTGAACTCCTCCACTTGAGGCAGGACCTCTCTCCCGACCCGGAGTTGGCAATCCACCTTTTTCCGGTCGAGAACCATGGCCTCAGATTTGGAGGTGCTGATCCTCATCCCAGCCGCTTCACACTCGGCTGCGAACCTTCCCAGCAAGAGCTGAAGGTCAGAGCTCGATGAAGCTAGGAGGACCACATCATCCGCAAAAAGCAGAGACGCGATTCTCCTGTCACCAAACCCAACCCCCTCCACACCACGGCTGCGCCTAGAAATCCTGTCCATAAAGGTTATGAGCAGGACCGGTGACAAAGGGCAGCCCTGGCGGAGTCCAACCCTCACTGGGAACAGGTCCGACTTACTGCCGGCTATGCGGACCAGACTCACACTCCTCTGGTACAGGGACTGAATGGCCCTTAACAAAAGACCATCCACCCCGTACTCCTGGAGCGCCCCCCACAGGGTGCCCCTGGGGACACGGTCATAAGCCTTCTCCAAATCCACAAAACACATGTGGATTGGTTGGGCAAACTCCCATGACCCCTCCATCACCCTAGCGAGGGTAAAGAGCTGGTCCACAGTTCCACGACCAGGACGAAAACCACATTGCTCGTGTTTATGAGAGGTTTTCACATGTGTATGAGAGGTTTTCACATGTGTGTATGAGAGGTTTTCACATGTGTGTATGAGAGGTTTTCACATGTGTGTATGAGAGGTTTTCACATGTGTGTATGAGAGGTTTTCAGTAGTGTGTATGAGAGGTTTTCACATGTGTGTATGAGAGGTTTTCACATGTGTGTATGAGAGGTTTTCACATGTGTGTATGAGAGGTTTTCACATGTGTGTATGAGAGGTTTTCACATGTGTGTATGAGAGGTTTTCACATGTGTGTATGAGAGGTTTTCACATGTGTGTATGAGAGGTTTTCACATGTGTGTATGAGAGGTTTTCACATGTGTGTATGAGAGGTTTTCACA
>SSNR01000001.1:5919707-5978855 GCA_006937965.1 Callopanchax toddi
CACTGCTGCACTTCGCTTGGCCCGCCGGTACCTGTCTGCTGCCTCTGGAGACCCACAGACCAGCCACGCCCTGTAGGCCTCCTTCTTCAGCCTGACGGCTCCCCTAACCTCTGGTGTCCACCAGCGGGTACGGGGGTTACCGCCACGACTGGCACCGGCTACCTTGCGACCACAGCTAGCAACAGCCGCCTCAACAATCGCAGAGCGGAACAAGGCCCATTCGGACTCAATGTCCCCCACTGCTCTCGGGACGCGGTCGAAGCTCTGCCGGAGGTGGGAGTTGAAGACCATCTTGACAGGCTCTTCTGCCAGGCGTTCCCAGCAGACCCTCACTATACGTTTGGGTCTACCAGGTCTGCGCGGCATCTTCCCCTGCCATCTGATCCAGCTCACCACCAGGTGGTGATCAGTTGACAGCTCCGCTCCTCTCTTCACCCGAGTGTCCAAAACATACGGTCTCAGGTCAGATGATACAACTATAAAGTCAATCATTGACCTGTAACCTAGGCTGCCCTGGTACCAGGTGTACCGATGGGCATCCTTATGTTCGAACATGGTGTTCGTTATGGCCAAACTGCGACTTGCACAGAAGTCCAATAACAGAACACCACTCGGGTTCAGATTGGGCGGGCCGTTCCTCCCAATCACGCCCCTCCAGGTCACGCTGTCATTGCCCACGTGAGCGTTGAAGTCCCCCAGCAGGACTATGGAGTCCCCAGTAGGAGCGCTATCCAGCACTCGTCCCAGAGACTCCAAAAAGGGTGGGTACTCTGAACTGCTATTTGGTGCATAAGCACAAACAACAGACAGGACCCGTTCCCCAACCCGAAGGCGTAGGGAAGCTGCCCTTTCGTCCCCCGGGGTAAACCCCAACATACAGGCAGAGAGTCTTGGGGCTAACAAAAAGCCCACCCCAGCCCTCCGCCTCTCACCCGGATCAACTCCAGCAAAGAAAAGTGTCCAACCCCTCTCCAGGACTCGGGTTCCAGAGCCAACGCTATGTGTCGAGGTGAGCCCAACTATATCTAGCCGGTATCGCTCAGCCTCTTCCACAAGCTCCAGCTCCTTCCCCGCCAGAGAGGTGACATTCCATGTCCCGATAGCCAGTTTTCCCGTCCGGGGATCGGATCGCCAAAGCTCCCGCCTCGGTCTGCCACCCGATCCACAATGCACCGGACCCTTCACTCTCCTCCTGCAGGTGGTGGGCCCACAGTTGGATGAGCCCATGTCTCCGGTTCGGGCTGGGCCCGGCCGGGCCCCATGGGCGAAAGCCCGGCCACCAGGCGCTCGTCCACGGGCCCCAACCCCAGGCCTGGCTCCAGGGTGAGACCCCGGTAACCCTCCGGGCCGGGTACTCAGACTCTTTGGTTGTGTCTCCATGAAGGGTCTTCTGAACCGTTCTTTGTCTCACCCCTCCCCTAGGACCAATTTGCCATGGGTGACCCTACCAGGGGCACAAGTGCCCCAGACAACATAGCTCCTAGGATCGTTAGGGCACTCAAACTCCTCCACCACGATAAGGTGACGGTTCAGGGAGGAGTACTTTTAGTTACTCTCATCAAAATAACTGTAAATATGGATTTGACCATAAATGTAGCTCATTCTACATCCAGTGGAAGGTGATGTGATGGATACATGGAGATATACAACTATCTGGATATGCATTTATCTATCTATCCATCCATCATTTATTATCCATCCATCCATCTATCATCCATATCTCTCCATATATCCCTACCTATCCATATATTATTCCATCATATCTATATACAGTATATTTAAATCTATAAAAATATATCTCTCTGCACAAGCAGTTTGACTGACTCCTACCTCCACCTGTGTGCTTCTGCTCCACCTGTCTGCTCCTCCCTCCTGCAGCAGAGGCTGCATGACGCGCGTTTCCTCTGCTCAGTGGGCGAGAGAGTGAACTCTCCAACTTCTGACGTGAATAACAGAGTGACTCTTTATCATGAAACTACTTCTCAGATCGCTCGCTTCAGTTTACGGAGCTGCATGCGCTCATATGTCTTAACGCGCCTTGGATGCTGTGAGCGCGCCCGACTTGGGCCGCGTTTTCCCTCTGGACCGAGTTCTGAACCGAACCACGCATGAGTTTCGGACCGGACAGAACCGGACTTGTTTCACTGGCTGCAGATTTACTCCTCTCTGCTCTGTCTGACCACATTTTTCACTGAGTGACGTTTCTCCTCTGAAGAACCCACCGCCTCAATCCGGGTTAAACGTGCACTGTAACGCGCACTGACGTTAAAATATTACAGCTTTTTTCTGTAATGCCTTACATTACTGCGTTACCGAAAAAAGCAATGCATTACAGTAATTAGTAACCTTTGGAAGTCGTTACTCCCAACACTGATTATCAATAAACAACCGGACGGAGAGATGCGCGCAGCGCGCCTCTCCCCCACCTTACTAATCACAACGGCAGCAGCAGGTAGCCATGGGGCGCCACGTTGACTGTTCATGCAGCAAAAGTTGTGCTTTTTTATTTATTTATTTAGTTTATATATTTATTTATTTATTTATTACTTACTTTGCTCTTTACATGAGATGAATGGTGTGTCCAGCAGTTTGTCAAAATAAATTTAAAAAATTTGTAAAAGGGACAATTTGGCGCCCCCTCCAGCAGAGGGCGCCCTAGGCAGTTGCCTAATCAGCCTATGCCTAGAACCGGCCCTGTTGGTGGAGATATTGGACTCTGGCTTTGTGTTTAAAATACCGTGTGCCCTTTATCAATCAGCTCTACTTTAAAAGTGCCATGATTTGTGTGCAGGGCTGCGCGTCCTGCAGAAACACGAGTTTACCACTCCACGCAACAAAACGTGTGGTAGAAAGTTTGAAAGTTGTGTAACAAGTCATACAGCTCATGACAAAGTGACAAAGATCGGTCAAAATGACAAGAACTGAATTAGAAAAGGCACTCAAACATCAGTGGGTAGATCGTTATCACGGCTGGTGCAGATGGAAATGAGGGTGCACTGCGGGATAATATCATCAATACTATTCCGTTCCCACAAAATAGTAATTTGTGGGAACGAAATATGTTTAACGTTCGCACGAATTCTTATTTCGTGGGAACAAAATATGTTTAACGTTCACACGAATTAATATTTCGTGGGAACAAAGTATGTTTAACGTTCACACGAATTAATATTTCGTGGGAACAAAATATGTTTAACATTCACACGAATTAATATTTCGTGGGAACAAAGTATGTTTAACGTTCACACGAATTAATATTTCGTGGGAACAAAATATGTTTAACGTTCACACGAATTAATATTTCGTGGGAACAAATTATTATTTCGTGGGAACAAAATATGTTTAACGTTCACACGAATTAATATTTCGTGGGAACAAATTATTATTTCGTGGGAACGAAATATGTTTAACGTTCACACAAATTAATATTTCGTGGGAACAAATTATTATTTCGTGGGAACAAAATATGTTTAACGTTCACACGAATTAATATTTCGTGGGAACAAAATATGTTTAACGTTCACACGAATTAATATTTCGTGGGAACAAAGTATGTTTAACGTTCACACGAATTAATATTTCGTGGGAACAAAATATGTTTAACGTTCACACGAATTAATATTTCGTGGGAACAAATTATTATTTCGTGGGAACAAAATATGTTTAACGTTCACACGAATTAATATTTCGTGGGAACAAATTATTATTTCGTGGGAACGAAATATGTTTAACGTTCGCACGAATTAATATTTCATGGGAATGAATTACTATTTCGTGCGCACGTTATAGTTACTTCGTGGCCACAATTTATTTATTTTTCCACCATGTCATCAGACGGGCTCCGTACATGTATGTTAAAAGACCAGGAAGATGTTTTTGACAAAATTTGGCTTTCTTTTATTAACTACATCAAGAATAGAGATCTGTCTATTTTATTGGAAACATCAGAGACAGGTTAACGCTTAATGCAATTCCATTGTTTCATGATGTATTTTCTTTTATTGAATATCTCCTTAAGGGTCTGATGATTAAAATAATAATAATAATGTATTTGGGATGTACTGCACCTTATTTTCCGTTTGTGTTTTGTAGTCGATGTGTTGTTTGTTTTGTTACGTTTTAATGTAATTGTAAAGGAAAAGAATTAATAAAAAAATAAAGAAACAAAACAAACAGATACAGATAGAGTGATGGGTTACATCACAAAGAAACACAAAGGTACAAAGAACGCATCAGGTCCCAAAAATATCAGGAAATGATGTGTATCTTTGTGTTATTATTTATTATTCTAATATTAGAGATGTTTTCCTGTCCGTGTTGGGTCACCTGAACCCTGTGAGCAGCTGCTCTGCCCTTTGACCTGCCTGGGGTTGTTGGTTAAAGTGATGGAGATGAACATGGAGGAGGTGGGAGGGGCTGGATGTGTGTGAGGTCAGGAGAAGGGTGTCTGCGGTGCAACGGGGGGATAAAATAAAAGGGGTTGTGGTGGGGGAGGTGGAGTGTGTTTGCGTGTGTGTGTGTGTGGGTGGGCGGGCTGCATTCAGGAAGAGGCGGAGGACTTACCTGACACTACAGCCATGCCAGAGGGAGCAGAATACAGAAGAGAGCAGAGGTTAGAGCGCGAGAGGGGGGAGGCAGGAGGAGGAGGGGACTGCTGTCTCGTAGAAAGGTCTGGGGGGGTAGGAGCCCCAGCCTGGGGAGGCAGAGACCCAGAGAGAGAGAGAAGAGGGAGGGAGAGAGGAAGAAAAGAGTGAGTGGGAAAGACGATGAGGAAGATAAATATGTAATAAGGATGAAGAGATGCCAGAAAGAAGGATCAGGTTATCGAATGGGGTCGGAAAAGTTCAGAGGAAGGAATAAAAGCATAAACAGGAGGCAGAGGATGGAGGTGGAGGATGCAGCACAAGCGGAGGAGCGAGCACAAACACGTGGTCGGCGGCGGCGTTAAAGCAGCAGGGAGGAAGACGAGCAAAAGCAAAAGGTTGAGCAGGAGGAAGGTGAGGAAACGTGTGTGAAGAAGTGAACAGAGAGAAATAAACAACAGAGCAAAGTGTGAGGGTTACTCTTTTCAGCTGTTGAAAACTGAGCAAATGCAAAGGAGGGAGTGGGGACAGGTCACGGCCACGAAGACCAGGGACAGCTCGGGTTAGGCAGCAGTGTGTGTGTGTGTGTGTGTGTGTGTGTGTGTGTGTGTGTGTGTGTGTGTGTGTGTGTGTGTGTGTGTGTGTGTGTGTGTGTGAATCTGAAATGCTCTGATTTAACGTTCAGCAGAATAACCAACAGCAGCATGAAGGGAAAGCTTTCTGATGTCTGTAGTTAGAAACAAAGATCATGATATCTTCAGCCCCCTGCAGGATCTCCACCAGTGTTTGAGTCTTTTAAGGGTTGGGTTTAAATCCCAATAAACACGAGAAATAAATGAGAAAAATCAGCAAAAAGTCCAAAGGTTTCATCACTCTGAGCTTCACAGTGAGTTCTGTAATTTAATGAAGTAAAAGATTAAAGTATTTAGAATCAAATACCGTACATTGTGTTTAGTTATTTATATTTAGGCACAAACTAGATGGTCCTAGATGAGAAAATTACACTTAAGGTAAAGAATTCAAAAACGTTCATTCATGTCTTCACATGTTTTTAGAAAACGAGTGAATTCATTTCGCTAATCTCACTTGGAGATAAATAAAGTATTAGGTTGCATCTTTTATTTAAAAAAGCAAACCTTAAAAATGCATTAGGTTGTTTTATTTATGACTTCAACATCCTCAAAATACCAAACTTTTGTTGACTTAAAGCACACAAGGTACCAGGTTTTTATACAGTCTTTATTCTAGTAATTTCTTTTATTGCAAATGACCTAACATATGTTGGAAAAAGTGAATTTTCTGTGTCAGAAAGTTGCACGAACAAAGTTTGAGGCACACTGAAGCGCTATAGCACTAACTAAAGTCATCTGTAGCTAATATTTGAAAATTAAATGAAATGGAGAGTTGCAGATATTGTGCATTTACAATGAACATGAAGATTTCTGTATTCAAAACTAACTTTACACAAGCAGCTTAACCCTCAGGCTTCATTCTAATTTACTATACTCTTGAGTCTTTAGTGGACAAAAATGTCCGCTCGTAAAAGTGGCTATAAAAAACTGTATAGATTCTTTTTTTTTTTTTTTTGCTTTTTTCTTCATAGGTCTGTTGAACAACTTCAGCCCTGCTCAAACATATAAAAATTTCAATCATTTTGAGGATTTTAACTCTTGAAATGCCAGTTTGAATACTCAAAGTCATCGATGTAATTTATGAAAAAACACAAAACATGAGTTATTTTCTAAAAAAAATTATTTTTTGTGCACGGGGCATTTATTACAAATCAGTCATGGTAATGTCATGTAATTTCTAAAATTTAAAATTTTTTGCATTTATAGTTTTTGCGTAGCGACAGATTTAAAATTTACTACCCTCTTACGGACAAAAATGTCCACTTCTAAAACTGCTTTCAAAATGGTCTAGATTAATATTTTTTCTGCTTTTTGGGCTTAAATCTTGTGAACAACGTCAGTTCTGATCAAAACAATCAAATATTGAATAATTATCTAAATTTTAACCCTTTATACGCCAGCTTGATTGTATGATGCTCATTTTTTCATGCAAAAAGCAGACAAAAGAGGAGATATTTTACATAAAACATATTCTGGGTGACTGAAATATATTTTTCTAAATCAGCCTTGGATATGTCAAGAATGTGATAAAATATTAAATTTTATGCTTTATTAGTTTTTGTGTAGCAACAGATTTAAAACTTCCCTCCCTCTTGTTCCTCTCAAGGACAAAAACATCCCATTGACTTCAATGCAAACCACAGTTTTTGATCCTGTCGCCTCTGCAAAAATTAATCATGCATTCTATGATATTAGGGTTTCATTTTGTAGAAAAGTGGTCAAGTTTGTCATTTTTACTGTTTATTAGTGGCCCAGGTGAGAAACTCTTGAACATTTCTTCAGATCTTCTGCTGTTTTTATTGAAGTCAAAAGGTCAACATGACCTCTGTCAAGTAAACAAAACAGTTTCACTCTCTGGCTGAACTTCAAAGTGTAGGGTTAGGGTTTAGCAAAAAAAAAAAATATAATGTATACATTTTTTATAGGCACTTTGACAAACAGACATTTTTGTTCACTAAAGACTCAAGAGTATGGTGTTTTTTTCATAGTGTTCCCTTGATCTATTTTCAAAATTCCAAATTGAATTTCAAAATTTGTCAAGAGAGGGGTTTTGGGACAAAAATTTGTACCATCTGCACAAACTGTGTTAAGATGGCGTGCAGACGAACATGGAAAAACTGCCCAAACGGACAAAAATGTCTCAATGAAACCTGAGGGTTAATTACTAGTTTTATCAGGGCTGTAGAAGCTCCATGCACATGCTGCACAAAAGCAGGCACAGGGAAATGACTAAACTATTTCCTAAAGTCAGTTTAAACTTTAAACATTATTTAAGTTTTGGTCAAAGTTACAAAGAACTAAATCAGAGGGGCTGAAGAGCTGAAGGTTTCAGACCTTTGGACCACAGGAAGAAACAAGTCCAGACCAGAGAGATTTATTCATTAAAATTATATTTATAAGAAGCTAAACTAAAGAGATGTTTGGCCAAATTAGATCATAAAACTTAGATTTTAAACTTTCAGCAAGTCATAACTAAAACACTTTTTGTGATGTTTTGCAGATTAATCTCATCTAGCGACATTCACATAATGGCCACTAGGGGGCAGATGGGTTCAATGATAATAACCAGACACCAACTGATGACTGTCTGGATTCTATTCATCAAATGCAAAGAAAACTGGAGATAAAATGTGTAACTCTGTGTGTAAAAATACAATTACATTCATTTCTGACAAGTTTTTAATGTGAACAATGTTCAGACTCTACAAAACGCTGAAAATATCATGATCTGACAGCAAGAGTTGATCTGTTTGAACAAACTGCACCCTTTCCAGTAGACCACCCTGATCAGCGTTTAAAAGGAGGAGCAGCACATCTAGTGTTCTTAGGTCCGTTTCCCTGAGTCAGTGTGGGGTGGGAGGAACCGTTTGTATTCAGGTCAGGCAGAGGAAGAGACAGGGGGGAACTCTGGGCTCTGTTGGGGCCCATTTGGGTCAGGGGCCCTCAACAGCTGGGCTGGGAATTGGGTACTCACAGAACTACTTCCACATGGTCCAACGCCCACTGGTCATGTCCCGCGCCATCGTGTCTGGGCTGCCACCATCGCAGCATTACCCCTTTAACCCTCGCCTCACTGCGTAGAGACATGGTGGGGTGAGATTTTATATCTGTTTAGAATGAAACTGATGGTGCTTACCACTGGTTTAACACAGTACCAACGTTTATGAAGCTATCTTTTTAAGCTAATAAAGAAACTTGAGTCATTTTACAACAATCATGACGGTTTTTCTCCCAGTACTTTAGAATTAAACGGATCTACTGTACATCTTTTGTGGAGCTGTGTGTCACTCACAGGGGGATGTTGTAGGAGACTCTCTGGGCCTTGATGAAGTCTTTGGGCTGGTGCTGGGCGATGACGTGCCAGCTGACCCCGTTGTTGACGCTGTACTGCAGCAGCACGGCCCGGTCCACCGTGTCCGCTTGATCCAGAGCGATGTTACAGCTGTCTGTCTGAGCCACGCTGCCGATCTGCAGCACGAACATGATCTTACTGCAACGAGACAAAAAGCCAGATTAGAGGATCAAATATTAAGATTAGGGTTTACAGCCGTGGAGAGGAGTTAGGAATATCTTCGTCTATAAGTGTTTACCTGTACCTGGCTCTAGTGAGGTCCAGCGGTTTGGTAACCGCCTGCCTCATTTTACAGCCGTTGAAGTAAAGCGAGTCTCCGTGAGCGTGCGGCGACAGCTGCCCACAGCCGCTGCCCACTCCTCCACCCCGGATCAGCTGCCAGCTCTCCGGAGACACGCCGCCGGACTCAAAGTTGTCCTTGATGGAACTCGGCAGGTCGGTGCTGGAGAGGGAGCAGTCGTCACCTGTTGGTGTGAGAGGACAGAAACAAATGGGAGGTGATAAACTTCACCACTAACTACATTTATGACAAGTTCTGTTTATTTGTTTTTAATGAAATTAAAATGATTCCTATAACTTTATAGATTAAATACTGTGGTTTTTTTTGTTGAAAACAATGTAAAAATGTGGGGTCGTCTTATAATCAGGGTCTAACCAGTGACACATGCTGATAGTTGTTTGAGGTCATTACACAACGGCAACAGCAGAGGGCGCCAGTGTTTTGGAAAGCCAGTGCTGTCCAAGCAAGGTTTTGCATTTTTATTAGTTTTTATTTTTATTTAGATTTAATTTCAAATTTTAAATTCTATTTAGTTTTAATTAGTTTTTACCATTTGTTTGCTAGTTTTAGTTTTTATTTTTTGAAAATGCTTAGTTTCAGTTGAGTTTTTTATTAGTTTCAGTTATACACTCTAAAAAGTAAAACCATCATTTACTAAAATTTTTTGGTGTAACATCTTTACACTCAAGAATTTTGAGTAGATTGGAGACAATTATATTAAGTAAAAGCCAACTTTATTAATATAATTGTCTCCAATCTACTCAAAATTCTTGAGTGTAAAGGTGTTACACCAAAAAATTTAAGTAAATGATGGTTTTACTTTTTAGAGTGTAGTTTTAGTCTTTTGTAATATGAGCTATACATCAGGGACAAGACTGAAAAAAAAAAAAGAATAGAAATTGTTGTGTGCAACAAAATTTCAGAAAATCATAAATGTATTATTTTGAACAGATGAGAAACAATACATTCCAGGCAAGTATCAAAAGTATACAACAAAGTAACACAAAATTACTTAACAGGAAAACACCAGCTGTTGTTCCACTCATAATATGATCGCTGCGTTGCCTGGGTTACCTTCTGATCCTGAGGCGGAGCTCCTTTATCTTCCTGATGTAAGCTAGGTTAGTCATGTTGTGAGAGCTTTTCAAGTTGACTTTCAGGTTTGTGGGGTTTTTAAGAAATGTCCCACATATTTGATCTCGTTCTACTATAAGACACTTGCTTTATCTAAAATGCAGTTATATTCAAAGTAATCTCAAATTGGACTCTGACATGACGCTCAATGTTGACAGATGAGCCATCTTCCGTGGCACGCGCACCGCAAGAAAAAAATACAACCGGAAATTCCTAAAACTATGCCGATTTTCTCTATAATATCAGTTACTTTTACTTATTTTCCAAAATGTAGTTTTAATTTTTATTTCAGTGAACGAAAAATATTTTTAAATTTTTGTTTTTGTTATTTGTATTAACTATAATAACCCTGGTCTGGAGCAGACCGGATCAGAAGTGGGGCGAGTTCACAGACAACCGAGGTAGAGTTTCGATGCTAATTATAAGATAATGGTGGTCAATGCAGCAGAGGCGTAAACAGCTGTCAGGCAGCCAGGAAGTATAGAGTTATGGAGTGAAATGATCGAAGATGGGACTATGGAAGGAGACAGAATGAGTGGTTTTCTTTGCTAAGTTTTTGTTCAGTATCTCTAGTGTCCTTCCTGACAGAACCCCACACACACTAGAATATGGATTACAGATCTCTGTGATTGCATCAATAGGCAGCATGTAATTACGGTATTATTTAAATAACTTTCTCAAAATTTCAAAAAATTGTTTCTTTAAAAATTAAATTTAGATTTTTTCTGAAGATTAGTCTTGAAAAGGGGGGGGTTGTCTTATATTCGAGTCAATACGGTAATTCAAAGATAGCTTATAATCAAATCTGCAGATTCATGGTTTTATTATTATTAACACCATTGAAAATAAGGAAGTAAATTAGCATCATCACCAAAGTTTAAATAAATATATTTTCAGTTTTATGAATCAGTGATTTTTATTATTACTAAAATGTGCTTTAAATATTAAAACGAACTTTCACCTCTTGTAATATATTGAGAAAAAACCTTCTTTCATGCTATTTGCTGCAAAAAATCAGATTTTCCCTTCTTATCCAGGAATTCTATCAAATTAACCTGAGTGAGTGAGTGAGTGAGTGAGTGAATGAACAGAGTGTGGGATATCTAATCTGCTGTCCGTGGCCCACCGTGGTAGCCTTCATCACAGATGCAGACCACTCCACTGGTGCAGTACCCGTGGCCGCTGCAGAGCCCTGGGCATGCCTCTCCAATGTAAACATGGTCCACGCCCCAGCTGTGCCTCTCTCCTGTCCCCTCCTTTTGAATCCAGCGGAACTGGGTAGCCCTTAAACATAAAAATAATCAGAAACATATATACTGCTGCAGCATAGTGTTGATTTATTCAACAGCTAAATACCCTGAGGAGACGTGGTCTGGCAGTGGGACCGTGACTCTGGTCCACGTCGAGCTGTTGACTGGACTGTAGATTGTGGATTCGTGGAACTGGAAGGGCGAGCAGCCCACGTTGTTTACAGAGGAGGGGAGGCACTCTGACTGCACCAGCTGCCACGAGTCGGACCTGAAGAGAGAAACGGTGAACTAATTCACTCATTTCACTATGTTGGATTTGAAGTTAACAGCCTTGTTGTGTGTGGTCTTTGTACCTTGCATCCTTCCTGTACTGGAGCAGGACAGAATGATGGTCTTCACACGTGTCTGCCTCACAACCCACAACAATCTGTAACAGTAAAAGCTGTTGAGTCGCTGAAGTCACCAAGAAAAAGGACTAACCCTAACCCGAACAGGTCAGGTCTTCACCTTGAACTGTAAAATATATCCAGGCTGCACAATGAGCTCTCGGGTGGCCAGGATGTTGTGCGTCCTGTCTTGGTTCTTGTTCGGCCAGTATAGGTGGAATGACGGATTTCCACAGAAGCCAGCGGTACGGACGGCGTTAGGATAAAAACTCCAGCTTTCCTCATGAGAAACACCCTCTGTTAGATGTAAGAGGAGGTTATCTGAATGTTGCTGATCTCTGACAACATCAACACAAAAAACCCTCACCGTCGTCAAACGTGTCGAGCAGCGTGGACGGGTTGATGTCAGACCCTCCCACCAGGATGTTGTCTACGGCCCACTGAGCCCTCTCCAGGCTTGGAGAGGCCAGGCCTGAAGAAATGGTAAAAGGCTGCCACCATCGCAGGCGTGTGGCGTTGGTTAGAGCTCCCTCAGGTAGAACGATGTAGTCTCTCCGCACCGACACGTACTTCAGGTAGTCCATCTCGTGCAGCAGCGTCCAGGACACACCTGATCGTCCACAGAATGACAACGTTAGAGGAAGAGAGAAAAATATGGTGTCAGATAACGTTCTTTAATACGAGAGGGCAATTCACAACAAAACAAGTGTAAAAACAGGTTAGGAGAGGGTAACAGGATTTTGTGGAGAGTAAAATATTTTTTGCATGAATGCAAAAATGTCTAACGGCACATACAATGACATTTTTTCTCACCATTCCTAAATCTTCTCTCACTTTTGATAACATCCCTCTCAGTTTTTTTTCTTCCTACGCTCACTTCTCCAATGTACGCCCTCTCACTTCTGAACGCTGCGCTCTCTCGCTTCAAGATTTCCCTGGGAGTGAGGTCACAGATCCAGACCCGACTAGACGATGCACCATTTCTGACTTATCTTTTCAGAACTCTGTTGCATTAGTGATGTTTAAAACCCCTCAACTTCACAAGAACAGGTAAAAATTAAGTTTTTCTTGTTGTTGGTGTTTCATAAATCTGTTTTTTAACTATTGACTTGATATTACAATGTCTGCAGAGGTATGTAGCCTATAAGCATGCCTATAAATTATATTAAAATGTACTGTAAAATATCAAAAGATTTCAGAAATGAACTTCCATTCAGTGTGTTAGAAAGGATAAGTATTGTAGGTTTTTGTGAAATGATAGTAAATATCAGTTGTAAAGTAATGGACTTGTAAATTTAGTGTAGTAGTGATATTTTGTAATATTATGATTACGCTGTATGTAGTTTAAATGTTCCGTTGAGATAAGTCATGATCGTTTTGAGTGATTTTTTTGTGTAATTTTCTCATATTACTTTAGTTTGACCTGTTTAGAAAATAATGATGTTCAATCTTGGTGACGCTGTAACCTGAAAAACTGTTTAATTCAAGGAAACTGTTTAGGAATGTCATAAAACTTTTTTAAAAATTATACAAAATACTTTTGTCTTAAATTACATGTCACTTCTTGTCAATAAAAGCTTGTCCTGCAGTCTTTTGACTTATTTGACAGCATATTTTTATGAAATTTATATAAATCTGCAGCCATCATACTAATATCAAGTCAATAGTTTAAAAAATAGATTTATGAAAGAACAATAACAACAAAAAAACTTTAATTTACCTGTTCTTGTGAAGTTGATGGGTTTGAAACACCATTAGTGCAACAGAGTTCTGAAAAGATAACAAGTCAGAAATGGTGCATCGTCTAGTCGGGTCTGGATCTGTGACGTCACTCCCTGGGAAATCTTGAAGCGAGAGAGCGCAGCATTCAGAAGTGAGAGGGCGTACATTCAAGAGTACCTTGCTGCAGACACAAGATGGCGGACAGCAACCTCCGTATACCGTACCGGAATTGGTTAGGGTTAGGTTAGGAGGAGGGTTGTTGACCTTGCTTGAAATCCCCACAGCCAATCTAGAAAAAGGATATTCGCTTCCGGTACGGAGAATTACGTCACTTCCGGTAGAGAGCTTCCGGTACGGTAGTACGAGAGTGGCTGTCCGCCATCTTTGTCCGCCATCTTGTGTCTGCAGCCAGGTGCCTCTCCGTACATTGGAGAAGTGAGCGTAGGAAGAAAAAAACTGAGAGCAATGTTATTAAAAGTGACATAAGATTTAGGAATGGTGAGAAAAAATGTCATTGTATGTGCCCTGTTAGACATTTTTGCATTCATGCAAAAATTTTTACTCTCCACAAAATCCTTCTACCCTCTCCCTAAGCTGTTTTTACACTTGTTTTGTTGTGAATTGCCCTCTCATATTAAAGAAAGTTATCTGACACCATAGAAAAATAGATGGAATTAAACTAAAGCAATGTGCTCATCCACCTCCATCAGTGGAGTAGTCCAGCAGCACCCCCTCTTTACGGCAGGTTGGACGGTGGCACATCGTCATGTTGTCCTCACTTCCGATCCTGGCCCAGTATTCCACAAACCTGTCATCCCAAAAACACGCGGTTAAAGAACCAAAATAAATAAACGCCTCCTAACCGGGAGTGATGGTGGTTAAGAACTAACTTGGCTCCTCGGAGGTCCAGATCAGCAGTGACGGCCTGCCTGGCATCGGCTCCTCCAAAATACAGGGCTGTCCCCTCGACCAGCACGCCACAGTCCGTACAGGGCCTACCCCCCTCCAGAACCTGCCACTGAGGGCCCGCTGAACCCTCCCAGTCAAAACGTTCCTTCAGAGATGCCTAGAGTTAAAAAAAATAAGTGTCTGAATTCAAGAGCACCTCAAAATAACTATTTTGGTTTTTTTAAACGTAAGAAAATAACAAAGTTGCCTTGAGAGCAGTGCTGGCGTAGCAGTTTGGTCCAGTGAATCCTGGATCACAGATGCAGTGCTGATCCAAACAATCCCCATGTCCCCCACAGTGGCTGTGGCAGGCCGGCCCGATGTACAGGTTCTCCACCCCCCACTGGATGTCTGAGTGCTGCTGGTAGAACCGGAACCGCACCGCACTGGCAACAACACAAGTTAGCTGAACCAAACGTAAGAGATAAAAACAGTTTGATGTGAGGCGACTTACGAGTCAGCCAGGCTGTCGGGCAGAGGGTACACCGCCCTCTTCCAGCTCTCAGACGGGAAGGAGACCGACGGCTGGGACACCTGACCGCCACAGCGCGGGTCGGCAGGCAGGCACTGAGGAACCAGGTACTTCCAGGTGACTCCAAAATCTACAGAATACTGAATGTGAACCTGCCGATCTGCAGGGCGGTCTGGAACGCTGCAGCCGACAGCAATCTGAAGGAGACGACTCAATACTTAAAATGAAAACTTCAATTAGAAATGATTAAAAAGACTTATTAACCACCTTGAACTGCATGACCCAGCCTTTGCCTGGGATGATATCATGAGTGATGGCGTACACCTCTCTCCCATCAGCGTTTCCACACACCATCACACCATCAGGGGAGCTGCAGAAGCGCTGCACCGAGCAGTCCTCAGAGAACAGCCAGTGATCGCTCACTGGGAACAAAAACAAAGATGAAAAGCCTGAAATATTTCATATTCTTAGAAGTAAAAGAATTATACCGATTGGTGCTTCTTCCTCTTCGCTCAGCGGATCGGCCCTTCCTGAAGTCTCATCAGCAGGAGATCTCTCGTGGTTGGGCAGCGCCACCCCTCCAAACGTGTCTGAGATCTGTGCCCGAGGGTCTGAGCCTGCAATGAGGACGTTATCTACAGCCCAGTCGCTGTGGTCTGCTCCTTCATGCTGCGGCTGCCACCAGCGCATGCGGACTCCTTCCTGACGGGCAGCAGGGGGCAGCAACACATTCACAAACCTAGAGACACAAACAGATCGCTGTCTGTTCTGCTCATCCTGCCACATCCTCAAACAGCTTCAAGTGTTTACCCAGGTTTGGTGTACAAATCATAGAAGATCTCTGTCAGTAGGTGCCAGTTGATCCCTCCATTCAAACTGTACTCCAGCAGGACGCCCTGGTTGCGGTTACTGGGAGGGACCATGCAGCCGTACATGAAGTAGAACTGGATGAACTCTGCGTTGGTCAGGTTCAGGTCCACTGTCACCAGCTGGCGGCTGCAAGCCTGAGCAAAAACACACATTTAGAAATGTAGATTAAAAGGAAAAAAGCAATATCTCTAACTAAAGTGTTTTTAATTTCTGAATCCAAACAATCAAGTTTAAGATGCAAACAACTGAGAGGCGTGATCCCTCTCTTTGGAACACCAGCCTATAAATAGAGATATCCACTTTCACTGCCTTGAATTGCTTTGGAACAACTCCAGCTGCACATAAAGTCTGGCATCTTCTTTCTCTGTGGGTCTTTTATGTAACCGACTGATGCTTAAAGCTACATCTTTAACCGTTAGCTGGCTTGTGTATCTGTCCTCTGGGACGTCAAATTCTGATTCTTTTAAGGTTTAATTGTGAAAGTTTTACCTAATAAAATGTGAGCATGAACCAAAACTTAACGACCCAGAGGATTTCTGAAAGAATACATTTAAACAACTTTATCTTGCACCGTTCATTTGTAATGATGTGCAGTTTCAATAATAAAAAAATAAAGTGAATAAAATCGGAGACAGACTATAGGGGAATTAGTTAAAGACACACCCCACTGAAGTGCAGCGCGGCTCCAGAGGCCACGGCTCCACACACGGTGCTGAGCTTCCCACCGGTGAGCGTGTGCCAGTGGCTGAGGGAGGGCGCTCGACTGAAGCTGTCCTTCAGCTGGGAGGGCAGAGGAACCGCGGGCTCATCGCAGTACTCCCCACCCCACTCTGGGTCACACCTGCAGAGGACGGTGGGGTCAGATGCAGAAAACCAGAGTTGAAGAAAAGCTTATGTTATAACATCATAACTCCATGAGTATGTGACGGTGATACGTACACACAGGAGCTCTGCTGGCAGCGCCCGTGTCCAGAGCACATGTCGGGGCAGCCGTCTCCGATGTAGAGGTTATCCAGAGCCCACGTCTGCTGCTTGTCAAACGGAGCCTGTTGGAACCAGCGGAACCTCGTGGCAGGAGACCTGAGGACGGACATAAACTTCACTGGTTAAAACTGAAACAGGGAACATTCTGATTGGTGATCTGCTCCAGTCTATAATACTCTACAACCAGCTGATTGTGTAAAGCGAACAGAGCCTCTCTGACCTGGCATATGATGGAATAGGCAAAGTGAGGCGGCCCCACTTGTTGTAGGTGTCTGAAACAAGAATTCGCTGCAGAGTGTATGAAGAGCAGTCGGGACTTGTCGGAAGACAGTCTCTGACCAAAGGCTGCCAGGTCAGACCCAGATCCAATGAATACTCCAGTTCCACCGCTGCAGAGACAAGAGATGGACTTCTTTAATCCAACATGTTACCATAAAGTCCCACAGAAATCACTAAACTGTCCCAGAACTTACAGTAGCAGGAGGTGGTGACAGAGCAGGATGCAGAAAAGTCAAACTGGATGAACGCATCTTGACCCAGACTGATGTCGGTGGTAACAGCATAGCGTGTGTTGGACTTCTCTATAAAGGCAAAAGCGGGTCCGTCAGAACCACAAACAGGCATCCGGGTCCCTCCGGGGTGGAGGAGCCACGAGCGGCCGTCGATGGATGAGAAATCGTCTTCGAGTGGTCCCCAGCCACTGGCACTGCCTCCCACAACCACCTATAAAGCAAACATACGCGTTTGGTTATATTTGTAAGAGATTTAAAGTTACATGCATACAGATGTTTGGTCACCTGATCTATGACCCACGGGCTGTAAAAGTGTCCGTTTTCTGAGGGTTGCCACCAGCGCAGGCGAGTGAATGAAGTTCGGGCACGCAGTGGGATCTCCAGCGCCACCAGACGGGCCTGATTACTGTTGTTACTAAAGAGGAACTCCTGCAGGAGACCCCAGGTCAGACCTCCATCCACAGAGAACTGCAGCAGTACAGGCTGAGAGCGAGGGTCTGGGGCCGCTTTACCACAGCCGAGGCGCAGGAAGAACTGAACAAACCTGCAGAGACAGACCACAAACTCATGAGGACTTTAGTGACTGTGCATTCAAACGCATCTATAATTTGTTTTCTGGCAGGTGTACCTGGCATTAGACAGGTCCATGTCGTTAGTGACCAACATGCGTAAACCGTCCTCACTGAAGAACAGGTGGTTTCCACTTGACATGATCCCACATTTCCTGGATGGTTTACCTCCACTTATGAGTGTGAAGCGCTCAGCATCCACAACTCCACCTTAACACATGAAGAGGTTCATGCAAAACACAAAAACAAGTCCGGGTAGCTTTAAAAACATCATTAAAAGCACTACAAATACAATATGAGAGAAACAATAGCAATAATTCCATTGCAGAATTGCAGAATTTCAATAAAGTGAGCGGGGACTTTACCATATTGCTCAAAATGCTGAAAAAAAAACTTTCTCAACAAAGTCACAGGTTTTATATCTCCATATTTAATGCAGGACCAGTTTCAGTTCCAGTGGAATTCTCTGCAAACAGGATTATACCTGATACCTGGTCAATAATCACACACCTGAATCAATCAATCAACAATACTGGATTAATCCCAGAGGGGATTTAATGTTTCAGAAACTCATTTAAGTTCTCTAAACATCATTCATTATAGCTGTGAGCAGGACGGATCCTCTGTAGCGTGATAAAACAATCCACTAGATTCCTTCGTACCTTCAAAGTCCTCCTTGAGGAAGTCAGGATTGGGGGTGTCGGGCACAGAGCAGTCAGGCCCAGAGTACCCAGGATCGCACACACAGTGGGTGCCGCCCACACAGGCCCCGTGACCATTACACATGTCCTGACACTGCGGTCCGATGTACATGTTATCGAGCGCCCATGTTGGAGGAGCAGAACCAGCGGAGAAGAAACCTTGGTACCAACGGAACCGAATGGACCTGCATGTCAGTAAAAAAAAAAAAGGTGAATAGCAATAAACTTATTATATAGTTAGGATGTTAAACTAGCTGTACAAAGTTCTTACCCACACAGGCGAAGCTTTCCAAAGTGAATGACCTCCCTCCTCCAGCCCTGCGTCGTGCCGGGGAAATAGACACTGGCAGGGTGGAGCTCTGTGGAGCAAAGCGAGGAGGGCTGAGGACCACCGGCACACAGAGGAACCAAAAGGTGCCACGTGGCACCAAAGTCCCGTGAAAACTCGAGGCGCACCGGGTGAGCGGAGGAGCTTTCAGCTGTGCAGCCCACATTCATCTAAAGACACAAACACAGACAGGAAACCAGCCAATGAAAAGCCTGATTTACATGCTGAATACAGGTTTTGAACTCTGCTTTCAAAAGAACTCCGTGTACCTCAAACTGAATGATGGTGTTCTCGTTTACGTCGATGTCCCTGGTGGTGATGGAGTGCTCTCCGAGCTCACTGGAGACAAACACCATCGCTGACTCATCCTCCTCCCTGCGTCAGTAGCACAAAATACAAACACAAACATGATCCGAGGTTAAATCAGGTTTCATCTCCAATGAGTTCATAGAACAAACAAAGACAGTCATATCAGAGAAATAGCTTTTCCTGGGTTGAGTTTTTCTTACAGGCCGGTCTTCTGGTAGGGGCAGTAGAGACCAGTGTTCCCACCAGGATAGAAGAGCCAGTTTGACTCATTGGGACCTTCTTCAAAAGTGTCGATCACCACCGGCGGTCGGTGTAGCGAGCTGCCATCGATGATGAGATCATCTATCACCCACACCTCCTCCTTTTTACCTAGAAGACGACGTACGGTTGAGATAATTCCACAAACGGTCCCTCTGCCTCCTCTCAGCGGGTCCACTCACCACTGTTGTACGGCTGCCAGAGTCTGAATCGGGTGGCGTTGGTCTGAGCGCTGGCCGGCAGCGGCAGGTGGAGGAACAAGGTGTCTGTGGAAGCCGGGAAGTAAAACTCATCCAACAGCAGCCAGCTGATTCCTCCGTTCACAGAGTACTGCAGGAGCACCGAGTGGGAGCGCTCCGGAACACCTAAGAACAAATGATCACATTAAAACCTGAGGAAAAGCAAAATAGACAGATAAACAAAGAGCACCAGAATGGATTACCTTTAGTGATGAATTTGAAAGAGAACTGGATGTAGAGAGTGTTCGTGCAGTCCAAATCTCTCGACACGATCATTCGCAGACCATCCTGCAAACGAACAGGGAATAATATACAACTCATCGTAAAAAAAACTTCATACGTTTGCTTTTAAGTTGTCGCTGTATGAGATTAGGACCCCCACCCCTTTGAAAATAAGAGCAGGGCCAGATTTGAGAGGTTCTCCGCTCAGAGTTCCCCTCTCTGCTCCATAAACCTCGGGCCAGATCTCCTGCTGCAAATTCTCGTTGAAGTCTTCTCTGAGAACTGATGGCAGCGGGGCCAAAGGGACACAGTGAGCCCCTCCGTATCCTTTATCACACCTGTGTGTCAATACAAATGAGAGTGAACGAAGAGAAAACATTTTGGATCGAACTGAATCGTGACTTTTTTAAAAAGTTTTACGTACACACAGCGCCCGTTGTCACACAGACCGTGTCCAGAACACATCCACGGGCAACCAGGAGCAAGTAGCACGTTATCCAAAGCCCAGCCTTCAGCCCCCGGGGTGAAGTGGGTCTGGATCCAACGGAACCGAGTCCTTGGAGAACTGAAGGATTTGAATACCAACAGAAATATTAACATGTTTCTAGATACATTTATTCTATTTCTCCTAGAAAAAGAAGACAAACTTAGCAGCGCTGGGTAGGTAGACGGTGATCCTCCTCCAGTGTTTGTACTGAGTTGATGTGTAGATGGAGCTCTGGGTGTAACCAGCACAGCCGATGGCTGGAGGCACACACTCTGGGGTGATGAGGGACCAGTGGCGGCCGCAGTCCGTGGAGTACTCCAGTTTCACTCCATGGGAGAAGGAAGTGGACTTACTGCAGCCCATACTGAGCTCAAACTGCAGGAACGACGAGCCCGTCACCTCAAAGTCCCAGCTTTCTGCATACCGCGGCTTCTCTGCAAACACAAACACACGGTGTTTTCTTCTGCATTTATTTAAAGGGATCGTATGCAGTTTTGCTTGTTTTGGCTCCCCCTGGTGTCCATTTTAAATCACTGCTGTAAAAACGTTAGCATTGTTTCTGCTCAGAAACCTGCTGAAACGTCTCCTCAGCCTTCACTGCTTTCTACTGGAGCGGTTCATCACTCAGTCAAAGAAATCAGCTGTTCAAGCAGGGAGAGATGGGAAAAATCAGGAATCATGAGCTAAAAACACTCCGGAGCTAGCATAACAGCTAGCCACATTGGGTTAGCCTAACCCTCTGAGATACGTGACTTCGTGAGACTTCAGGGCACCGGACCAGAGACTCAGAAGTTACAAACGTGGTATTCTGGATCCAAGCAGCAGATGGGGCTGAGGGACTTTTATTAACCTAAAGGGTCAGATTAGCTCAGACTGGATCAAGGAGGAGATTTAATATATGAAAAAGTAAAGGCTGCAGGTTGCAGACAAACAGTTTAAACAGTTTATGTGAATTTAGTCTTAAAATATATGTTAGTTTTTTTTTTAACAAGCTATCAAATGTTGAAACTTTGAGATTTGTAGAGATGTAATTTAGTGTGGAATAAAATCATTTTGAAGAGACAGCAGAAAGAAATAAAACAATCATCCACAAGGTTAAATGACAAAATAAAATCACACACTAATTTCTACATGCAGGTTTTAAAGCATTTTGTTTAAAGTGTGTATCTAGCAATAAATTCATAGATTTTTTACTTTCTGGTGTCTTAAAACATAAAGTATATTTTGTAAATGACGGGCTGGTGGGGCTGAGCAGCTAAGCAATAAGTTGAAATCCTCTAAATTTCTGCAAATACTTATTAATATCTAAATATATTGAAACACAAATCGATTTCAGCCCGGACCACTTTGCAAGAATTAAATGAAACAACCACTAAAATGAAAAATCTGAACATGAAGTAACTTATTTCCCTCCATCATCGTCTATCTGAGAGACGCGTTCTGAGTTGAATAAATGTGTTTACATGTTCACACACAGGAGTCCAGTGTTCACAGATGTCAAAGTCACATGATGCATGATTAACACAAAGTTAATCCACTCACAGCTTGATGCAAGAATAAAAAACAGACAGGAACCTCAGTCAGGTTTACTCTCATTAATAATGCAGGATCTGTAAGTTTCAGTTTGTGGTTTAAACTGTGATGATCCTGTGCAGCTCAGCTGAAAACTCTTTGCATCCGAAGCACGTGTGCAGCGTATTTTACATGCACTACATGCATTAAAGACAACACATTCATAACGTTACCTCAGCGTTTTGTGGATTGCACAACAATGATAAAAGAAGGCAGGCTGTGGGAAAATTGATGACTGTGTTTGTTTCACTCACTATCAATGGCCTCAGAGTTGAAGGTGAGTGCTGTGTCCAGGGACAAGCAGTCCACGATCACCTCCCCGCCCTGAATGCGGTACCAGTTGTGTCTCAGTGGCGTCGTGCCGTCAAATTTGTCATGGAAACCGGTTCTGGAGCTATCGTTCATACCGATCAGAACGTCGTCCAGAGCCCACTGGGCAGAGTGCTTTCCTGTGGGATTAAAGAGAAAGAAAGAAATAACAAAAACTGAATTTATTAGTCCACACCAGTTCTATAAAAGGAGATCACTAGCCTTGCTGTGGCTGCCACCATCTGAACACTGTGTAGGGGGTTTTTGCCGGCGCTGGGAGCTCGATGGTCACCACCTGGGGCTCCAAGAAGGAACTAAAGTCCAGCTCCCTCAGGAACTGCCACTGGACACCATTGTTAGTGGAAAACTGGACAATGACACCTGAAACCACAAAACAGACCTGCTCTGTGAGATATGGAGACTTGTTTTTTTAATTTGGAAGAGCTCATTAATAAAAAAAAAACACTCAAAAACTGTTTGAAATGGTTGGATTAAGTTGATCATGCAGGATAGAAATCAGCAGTTTACACAAATCAAATCAGGTCACGTGTGGAGATGTAACACCAACCATCAGATCCTTCAGCAGGACTTGTCAAAGAGGGTAAACTGACCTTCATTGCGTGAGCGCGGCCTGGTGCAGGTGGGTCCCAAACTCTTGCTGCCAATCCGGATGTAGAACTGAGCCAAGCTGTGCTCAAAAATCAACAAAACCGACTTTCATTTCGATCAATTTAACAAGAACGCTTAAATTTGAGGAATCTAGTTGAGTGTTCTTCTCACCGGGTATTGGTTGTGTCCAGAGGCACGGTTCGAGCTTCTCTTCGTCCAGGACTGCTGAAGTATAGAGCCTTGCCCTCACCAATGATCCCACAGCCTCCTCCAACATGTCCTCCACTGAGGCTCTGCCAGAGTGGACTCAGCTTTCCTTCAAAACCCTCTGTCAGTTCTGTAGGACTGGCTACAGCAGGGACACAGCTATCCTGCTCCACTGTAAAAACAAAGAACCACAGGGTCAAATCTTGATGCTCTGCCGTCGTTTTTCCTTGCTGTATACTTCAGTCTACCTGTGTAACCCATGTCACAGAAGCAGACTCCAGAGATGCAGTCCCCGTGTCCCCCGCAGTGGTTTGGACAAGGCTCAGAGATGTAGACGCCATCCAAAGCAAACGGCGGTGCGTCTCGGTGCACGCTGCTCTCCTGGAACCAGCGGAACCTGGTTTTACTAAAAACATAAAAGAAATGTACAAAAATTAAAAAGCAACAAGATGAATGTGTGCTTTTAGGCTGCTATTAAAAACTCATTCCTCAAAAACATTACAGGAACACATAGATGCAATTTCATGTTTGTTACCATAGCTACCTGGCTGCAACATTACGAGGTATGACCACCGAGACCCTGGTCCACTGTTCGTAGTCCCCGGTGTTGTAGACGGTGGGTTCTCTGAGCTCACGACCGCTGCCCTCACAAATCCCAGCCCCCGGGGTTCCTGGGTAGCAGCCCTCTCTGACTAGCGCCCAGGTCCGACCAGCATCATGGGAGTACTGCAGCAGGACTGGGGCGGACGTGCTAAATTCTGATTCGCAACCTATGTTCAGCTGGCAGAATAGTCATAAATCAGGAAGAGTTTTCATTCAAGAACATCTGTTTGTTTGACAAGGACTCACTTTTTTCCTGAAATTACCTTAAACTGAAGGGTGTATCCCGGGCGGAGGGCCAGGTCTCTGGTGACGGCCACCCTGTCTCCATCAGAACGTCCAAACACCATCGCAGACGGAGTCGGTGAGCAGAAGCTGTCGTTGTTTTCCCTCTCCATGCCTTCGTTACCCAGCATCAACCAAACGCTCATCTGGTTCAGAGGGTAGTCGAAGGCTGGCTTCTCATAAAAGTTCTGTAAACAACAAATGCTGCTTCACTGTTGTGTTTGAAGCTCTACTCGTTATAAATGGAGGGGGTTTGAGAAATAGCTGTCACGTCTCAGTTTGACTGATATTTACAGCAAATAGTCTCAGAAAAAAGCTACAAGAAAGAAGCTCCTTCACACTGATTCCAGACCTGCGGTAGGGTCGGACTGGCCATGGGGATGATGTGTTTCTCCCGCTCAGACAAAATGATGACGTCATCGATTGCCCACTGGTCGTAGCCGTCTCCGGAGTGAAGAGGCTGCCACCAGCGAAACCTTGTGGAGGGCGTTTTAGAGGCCAAGGGAAGCTCATAATGGACAAATCTGTGAAACAAAGAAGGTATTCTAAATCACATGAAGAATGTTGATGTCCTTGTTTTACTGCCCATCTTTCCTCACCGAGGCTTGGTGAAGTCTGTGAAGTACATCTCAGCAATGAGACCCCAGCTGATGCCTCCGTCGTTGCTGTACTGCAGCAGAACTCCCTCCTCCCTGCTGTCTGCCTGGTTGCACTCTGCCCAGTCTCCGCCCACCCGCAGGTAGAACTGAACAAACTCCGCCCACTCTGTGTCCAGGTCCCAACTCACGAGTTGCCTCAGCCCAGCCTGACGACACACATTCATATCCATCAAGTCTGGAAGGCTCAGTTTAGAGTTTCTGGAGAACATGGTGTTGCACACAAACATTTAAAGTGATAATATGCAGTTTTGCTTGTTTTGGGCGCCCTCTGGTGTCCGTTTTAAATCACTGCATTAAAGTTAGCATATAGTTTCAGCTTCTAAACGCCTAAATCTACCTGTTGAAATGTCTCCTCAGCCTTCATAGCTTTCTACAGGAGCGGTTATTTACTCCTTCAAAGAAATCAGCTGTGTTCAAGCAGGGAGAGATGGGAAAAATCAGGAATCATGAGATAAAAACACTCCAGCGCTAGCATAACAGCTAGCCACATTGGGTTAGCCTAACCTGAGACTTCCTGGGTATCGTGACGGCGATGGAGATTTTGCAATCGTGGTATTCCGGATCTAACCACCAGATGGGGCTAAGTGACTTTTCATTTACCCTGTAAAGGGTCAGATTAGCACAGACTGGCTCAAGGAAAAGATTTAAAAATATGAAAAAGTTGCATATTATCACTTTAATAAAGAGAGTTTTGTCTCCTTCCGCTTATCCGGGTCCGGGTCGCGGGTATAGAGAGTCTCTGTTCCCTAAAAAGAAGGGAATTTGAACAGGCTGCTAGAAAGTGTGACGACAGATGTGCAGCTGCCTCAGAGGTTTTACTCATTTCCAATCCAATCAAAATAATGAACTTTACAGGGGTGTTGTATGACACTTTCAGGGAAATTCATTGTTTTAGAGGGCAGCAAGTTTTGGCAGGAACCCTAGAGAGTAATCAGACAATGCCTACATCTGCCAACTTTACACAATTCTCTGTAACTGTTCATTTTAATAACACAAATTAACCACATGTTCAATCTGGAGCTAGATGGGACAATGGCAAGGCCAGGGAATAAAAAGATAATTCAGCATTCAACAGTAGTGACTGATTAAATCTGTCCCAGCTGCACAGTCAGACCTGAATTTAGATTTCACACATTCATTAAATTCAGCTTTTTTTTCTGGTAAGGATCATGTTAATATTCTACCTTGCTGAAGTACAGAGATGATCCAGATGAGACCACACCACAGCCCATGTCAGGAGCAACCACCTCTCCACCGATCACCTCCTGCCACGTAGCCAGCAGTGCATCCTGGGATTCAAAATCTGAGAGTACACTGGATGAGAGGGAGGACGAGGGCTGGCAGTCCGGTCCAGTAAACCCATCGTCGCACCTGTAAGAGAAGAGAGGCTGTTTTAACCTGCTGATTCATACTGCATCCTATGAACAGGAGTCTGGGAGTGAGGACGGACCTGCAGTGTCCATGATCACACCAGCCGTGTCCGTGGCACATGCTGGGACACTGCTGACCGATGTAGATGTCGTCCAGCGCCCACTCGTCCTGCTCTCCATAGTAGCTCTGGATCCAGCGGAACCGCGTTGCACTGGACCTGAACACATAGCAGGACGCACACTTTGATCGTCAAGACATGAACACATCAAATATGGGTTTAATATTCTTAAGATGAAGATTTACTGTTATCTATCGAGTGGTGTTAAGCAGTCTGTGGATGAGGCATTTCTCTGGGCGCTTGATTAGCACAGAAATGATGAACTGCAGCAAAAAGTCAGGTATGTTAGAAAATATACACCTCGGAGGTCAACCGGTCTTCTCTGGTGACCCACGTCAGATCACCTTGTAATCATCGAACCCGGTCACGACTGGTTTATTACCATTAAGGGCCGTGACCCCTCTGACCTGCCATCACGCTCTGCAGGAAATAAGGAGCTGGTGGAGGAGCAGATGATCGTGTTCAGTGTGATTATCTGAGCTGATATATGAGTCAGCTGAGTCTGTAACGTTAGATTAATTTATAATGTTTGGTACAAGGTGACTGGTTGCTTCTGGGAAGAGTTAAAAGGTCAATTTACCACTAAAACCTAATAATTCTTTACCAAATATTATCGGATGTCTGCAGCAATGCCTATCTGTGTTCATATAATCACATTTCAGAATGCACAGTATTATGACAGATTATTTGATGAACTATGTTGACTAGATTAGTGGAATTTATTCATCTGGTTTCACAGCTGTTGGATGTGTAGCATTTCATCGGCTAGACTTTTATAAATATAGACTTTTCCTGATAATTATAGCAAAACTAGAAAGGAGAAATAAAACATTTGGTGACTGTAATTAGGGGTGTGTATTGGCAAGAATCTGGCTATGTAGTACGATAGAGGGGCAGCAATAGGATATATTGCAATATTTATTAATTTACATAATTGTTTGAAATACTCTTCAGTTGTCCACTGAGCAGAATCAATTCGCTTTATGCTAAATGATCCTTTAATGCTATGTCATCATGGTATCTAGCCACACCTGCTCACAATTTTGTTGTGTTGCCTGAATATTTTACTCTGTAGTTACAGATTTTACAGACTGCATAACTCCTGTCAGTCTTTACAACAGGTCTTTGTTTTGAAACCAAAATGCGTCCACACATCACCTTTGAAAGATCATTTTTGCTTGTAAATTGTTAAAAAAATTGATATGGTGCTTTAATTATAATATTATGACATGAAATATCAGGATATATCAGTATATCGATTTTTTTTACAGCCCTAGTTGTAATCCTGTACTTTCACTGCTACATCTGAGAAAATAACAAGGAAAAAAGAGCAACAACAACAAAGACTAAAGAGGATACATGTAGAAAATGCTAATAGCTTTTTCACTGCTGCTTTTATTGTCCAACACTCCCCCTTTCAGACATGTTTGATGTGGACTTGTCACACAGTGAAAATTTGATTGCTGTCGCCACCACTGGATTGCCGCCTTATGGGAACAACCGAGGGAGATGGCCGAGTGCGTGGGGTGGAACCCCCCTCTCCCCTTCAGTCCTCCTTCACAGAGACCAGATACAGGTGGAGAGCAGGTGCAGACCCCAAAAAGGACAGAGACTCAGGATGGGAAAGGAGATGAAAGGTGTGCTTTCGGGTTCCTGAGTTGCTGCTCCCCCCTGGTTTAGGCCCTCGGAGTCTTGGTCAGACCTTCTGGGGCCCGGCTACATTTTGGCGTTGTTGGCAGGATACAAGTAGGAGGCCGGTTACAGACTCCTAAAGGTGATATGTGGGATGGGTGTGCAGTCATTAAAAGTAAAAACCTTAGATTTTCACTGTATTTTTGTTTTTTTACTTTTATGTGAAGAAGGCTTTTGAAGCACATTTTTCAGGGTAAATTGAAAAAAAGAAAAACCTAAAAAGCAGGAAAAAAAATATACAAAATTTCAAGATCAGAGAAGATCTGATCCCAAAGGGAAACTTCAGCATCTCCTATGTTCTGCTCACCACGTCTTCTGAGGCAACGACAGCGTAACGCGTCTCCAGTCTTTGAACTCCGATGGGTGGTAGACGCTGGGGGCTGTGAACTCAGAGCAGCTGGGCATCCCAGGTAGACAGGCCTGGGAATAAAAACAAAATGATTCAGTTGTTGTCTAATCACTCCTCAGAGTTATATATTTCTATGCAGGTAAGGTCTCATCAGCAATAAAATAAGTTGGCAATCAAAACATTCTTGCAGCCTTTCAGCATTTCTGACCCTGATCACTGAAACATCAGCACAGATTGACACTTCAGAACTCAGTTTGTAACAATCCGACTGCCTTTCATGCACAGGGGAGGATTAGAGGAAAGTGGAGGACTCATTACGGTCTACTGAGTTGTAAAAGCAATAAAAAAATCTCTTTGAATATTCATGAGCTCTCTACGATTATAGGAAATCTTTGTTAAATCACAAGAAGATAATCTGCCTGCTGATTCAAGTACAGCTGATAGAGCGATTAAAACTAATTGTGATGATTTGTCATTTGAAACAAATTGCCACATTTAAGCACATTATTTAGATATGATCGCCGGCTGTAATGAGTGAATCAATATTCACGATCATGAATAAATGAAATGTTTCCTTGTTTCTCTGCGGGCTGAACGTTTTCAGTGATGCTGATCCTGTTTTTACCTCTTTGACCAGGTGCCAGGTGAGGCCGTGATTGGTGGAGAACTCCAGACGGACTTGAGTGTCGATGTGAGGGGACGGCTCGCGGCCACAGCCCATCACCAGAGAGAACTGCAGGCTGTAGGAGGCTCCGATCTGCATCGACTGAGTCTCCACGTAGCGGATACTGGAACCAGGGCTGGGCTCTCCAGAGAAACTGGTTCAACATGGACATGATGCATAACTAGAGCAATTCACTTTTATGTTTTTTAGGCAAAATTGAAAAATTCAGCTTATCATGAAATTATTCAAGCTTCAATGATAATGCCAAATTTTGGAGCATTTCGTACCTGAGGGTCCAGTCGTGCTGGCAGTACGGCTGAACGTGGCCGAGATAGAAGCCCAGACTCTGAGTGACGTCCAGCACGTTGCTGAAGTCGAGACTTATGGTGTTGAACAGCACTGAGGTCATGCTGATTTCATCCAGCGCCCAAACATCGTGGCCGCGCCCCGAGTGGTACGGCTGCCACCAGCGGAACTGAACGCCAAACTTACGAGCCCCAGACGGGAGCTCAACAGACACAATTCTGATAGAGAAAAAAGTTACAATAATCAGAGTTTATTGATCATATGTCTCAGGTAATATTTAGTAAATCTGACAGAATGGAACAATAAGAACAAGGGTCTGATTTAATAAAGGACGGTCTGGATTTTGTTTCACTAAATAAGGTCAGATCAGTCAGCTAAACGTATTGTCTCTTACACCGATGTAGCGCTCCAACATTCAGATAGGAGTTTAGGAATCCTCTCACTGAAAAAAATGCTCATATTTATGTAACAGTGCAAACTTACATTCACTAAAAGTATGTAAATACTCAGAGTTTGTTTTAGTTTAAAAATTAAAAGCCTTTTATGATTATAGAATATTCCAAAACACTACTCGAGATTTAATGAACACGATTCTGATCGACAGGCGGATTGGGGCGGCGTCTGCAGCGATGGACGCTGAACCAATCGGTGGTGGTGAGGAGGGAGCCGAACCAGAAAGCAAGGCTCTGATTTACCGGTCGAGCTTTGGGCAATGACCAAAAGAGCGAGGTCGCGGATACAAGCGGCCGAAATGAGTTTCCTCCACAGGGTGGCCGGGCTCAGCCTTAGAGATAGGGTGAGGAGCTCGGACATCCAGGAGGGACTCGGAGTAGAGCCGCTGCTCCTCCACATCAAAAGGAGTCAGCTGAGGTGGTTCGGGCATCTGGTAAGGATGCCTCCTGGGCGCCTCCTTCAGGAGGTGTTTTGGGCATGTCCTGCTAGCAGGAGACCCCCAGGTCGACCCAGGACAAGCTGGAGGAAATACATCTCCAGGTTGGCCGGGGAACTAGGCGTCCCAGCTGAGGAGCTGGTGGACTTGGCCGGGGAGACGATGGCCTGGGATACCCGACTTGGGATGCTGCCTCCGCGACTGAGACCTGGATAAGCGGAGGAAGGCGAGGCGAGGGGAGGGGAGGCAATTCTGGTTAAATAAATCTGGAATAACTGACACAACTGAAAATGGCCTGCTCTGTATTAGGACCTAATTAAACTATTTGATTACTTATATTTGTAATTTCAAGCTGTTTTTTTTTCCAATCTAAGAATGAAACTGTTTATGATGAGAGAGGAAACTTTATGCTTTCACATTTTAGTTCTGCCTTTAAAAACAGTTTATAATAACAAACACGATTCTTCCTGATGCAGATCTTTTGTAGCTGGTGTGTTTGTGAAGGGAAGTCAGACACAGATCGCACAGTGAAGACAACGATCTGATCCCAAAAAAGTCTAAATTGCTCATAGCTGTTAAACGTTGCTGGTGAGAAACACCCCCACGAAAATCCTGTTTCCTCAAGTCACTGAGAAGCAGCACATACCAATATTTATCTAGAGGTGCAGTTCATTTTTAGTGAATCAGGCCCTAAATTTGTTTAAAGTTCTGAAATCTGTAAGGCAGGTTGGATAAAAATGAGGAAAAACAAAGATTTCACAATGAGGAAGTGGATGAGTATCATTTTAAAAAAGCTCAAGCGTGTTCTGAAAAACAAACCATCACAAGGAAACAAACAAAAACCAATGGACTCTAGGACAATAAGACCTGAATGGGACAAGTAGTTTTTTGTCACATATCAGAAAACGTGTTTTGTTGTCTCACGTTTTGTTTTTAGCAGAACTGAACAAGTGATGAAACACTAAAACATGCAGTTTATTCACATACAAGCAGATCAGCATGCATTATTCACACAGCTCGACTAAACAGTGACTCAGGCTCTGACTTGGACTGAAATCCTACACAAACACACTCTGCTGTTTGTAATTAATGCACATGTGGACATTTTTAAACTGATTATGTCACTGTTTTATACTCCACCTCATTTGTATTCCATAGATGTGTTACCACAGACTCTTGTGCTTTGTTTGTTTTTCAGCCACTTACAGGCTGATAAAGATTCCAAGGTGTAAAACTCTCTTCATTATGCACATCAACAGACCGATAAACCGTTCTAATGAGTGCATTTATGGATATCCACATTGACTCATAAGTGTACAAAAGACACAGATGCACTAACTACATGCACACATTCCCAGAAGCTACCGTGGCTCGTGGAAGCCCTGGTACGCATAGTGCTGCAGCAGGGTCCAGGTGATGCCGTTGTCTGAGGAGTAATGCAGCAGAACGCCCTCCCCAGGCTGATCAGGTGCAGGACAGGAGCTCAGGATGCTACGGCTGCCCAGCCTCAGGGTGAACTGTAGGTACCTGCAGAAGATCACATGTCAAATAAAATCAGTAAGTGGACAAAACAATGATGGTAGAGCGGGGAAAGGGGCATTATGGGTAGGTAAAATGACAGCTGAGCATAGCAAAGAGATGGACGGGAGGAGGGTGATGGATGAGATCATTAAGAAAACAATTAGATAAGAGGAGTAAAAACATAACAGCATGAAAGTCAAAGTTCAGTTAGGTGTTTATGTGTGAGCCTGCAGATAAATCAGCATCTATATACTAACGCACTGCTATAAAAACTGATATTAAATAAGATCAGCGACAGATCTGCAACAGGCATGATTAATCTAACACAGATCGCACGTCTAACTTCATTTTTTCATCCTGATTTTTTCCCATTCTCTTTATTTTTAATGCATATTTCATCTGAAGACCCTTTTTTACAACCACAATCCTTACATGAGCAAAGCAGACATGAGTGTGAATAAGATACAGGTGGATAAATAGAAGAACACACAAGGTTTGCTCAGTAATTTATCTCAAATCCAGCTGGATCAGAACCTGCTTGTGTGCATATTCCTGTTTTATGAGCCTCGACTCGGTTTCAGCACCGACCTGGCCTGGGAGCTGTCGAGAGGAGCGGTGACCAAGTGTCTCCGACTGTCCCTGTTAAAAACCAGAGCTTTGCCGCTGGCGAGCACTCCGCATCCAAAGCTGACTTCAGCCCCGCGAAGAGATGAGAAGCTGTGGTAGGAGGAGAGGCGTGGACTAGAGAAGCCCTCCGACAGGAAGGCTGGGAACGTCTGGGATGCAAGCTCACAAGCTGGACCGCTGAAGCCAGGGTCGCATCTGTGTTAAAAATACAGAGAGGGGAAAATAAAGACTGTGACAGATAGAGGCAGAGATAACAAAAACCATCAATAAATCATAATATCATTTGACGAATTTAGAATGGAGATCATTTTGTGTTGGAACACTTTTACTATTTGCTGTAATAAAGTGGATCCTTACTTGCAGCCTGTACGGGAACAATGTCCTCTTCCAGAGCAGAAACGAAGGCAAGCCGGCCCAACGTACACTGAGACGTTACAGAAAGGAGAAAGATTTTAAAGTTACAATAAAATATTTATGACTCTGAGATCAAAGTTTGTCGTCTTGTCAGGATGAACCACAGACACTGAGCTGATGCAACATTTGGAAAATGAGGAAACTGGAATAATGACACAAGCTATACATAGATATATAAATCTGGTTCTTTATTTAATCCAAGAAATCAGATTTTCTTATAATCTTTAAAAGTTGTTCTGTAGTAAGAATTCTGTAATCCTGATGAAGGTCCTTAAAAACTGTTTTCTTTAGACTTTGATTCCTAATTTAACTACCTTCATTCCAGTCCTTAAACACTTTTGAATATTTAGTTTGTTTGTTAGTCCAATTAACTCATATCTATGAATCAGATAAATATAAAAAAGGCACTCAAGTGATTATTAGATTTAGCAAATCTTAGTTTTTTAAAGGTGAGGAAACACGAGGAGTGAGAATAGAAACTGTCTTAAAAATGTATCAACATTAAAAACAGCATTTAAAAAGGATCCTTAAATAACATTTATATTAAAGTAAATTAACAAAAATAGACAATAAATTTAAGTCAAGGCTTAAGGCCGGTTCACACGGCAGGATTTTCAAATTGTCGGCCGATTTTAAATCATCAGAGACCACACACGTGGCGAGAAATGTTCCTTTAAAAATGGCGGACACTGACCGTCCTGATCCTACAGTGTGTGGCGGGATCACACACGAACCGATTTTACACACAAACATTCCCAGATCAGACGTGAAATCTCGCAGAACTTCACGAGATCAAACGTGACTTTAGAGTAAACAAACGTGAAAGCTTTTATTTTTATTAAAAACGATGAACGGGAGGTGTTTTGGGCACGTCCTGCCGGCAGGAGGTCCCCGATCGACCCAGGACGATCTGGAGGAAATACCGTATTTGCCCGCATATAAGACGAGGTTTTTTTCATTGAAAATAATTTGAAAAAGGGGGGGTCGTCTTATTATCGCGCCCTAGTTTTTCCGGCGGAGGGAGCAGGCTTTTTTGGCAGGAAGCAGCTCAGACCGCGAGCGGTTCCAGAGGTCCGGGCCTGGCCTAGTTCAAAGTTACAGGTTTACTAGTACTGAGGATTAAAATGTCCAGACCCAGCAGGAGTTTTCAGCAGCAGACTGTACAGGTGAGGACTCGCGTCGCTCGCTCGATTCACACACGCATTCTCCCTCAGAACCTCATCCGTCTCACCGTTCTTTATATGCACCCGACACACACACCTACACACACACACCTACACACACAGTGGGTTTGTGTGTGTGTGTCTGCACAATAATTGCGCAACAGCGGGTTTGTGTGTGTGTGTATGATCATGGCACAAAAGTGGGTTTGTGTGTGTGTGTGTCTGCGCGATCATGGCGCAACAGTGGGTTTGTGTGTGTGTGTGTCTGCACGATCATGGTGCAAAAGCGGGTTTGTGTGTGTGTGTCTGCACGATCATGGCGCAAAAGCGGGTTTGTGTGTGTGTGTGTCTGCACGATCATGGCGCAAAAGCGGGTTTGTGTGTGTGTGTCTGCACGATCATGGCGCAAAAGCGGGTTTGTGTGTGTGTCCGATCATGGCGCAAAAGCGGGTTTGTGTGTGTGTCCGATCATGGCGCAAAAGCGGGTTTGTGTGTGTGTCCGATCATGGCGCAAAAGCGGGTTTGTGTGTGCGCCATCATGGCACAGCAGCCGGTTTGTGTGTCTGTTCGTTCATGGCGCAGCTGTGTGTGTGTGTGTGTGCATTTTGCCGCAGCAGCGTGTGTGTGTAAACAAGCTTCCCCTACATGAAAACTCCATCTCAGCTCCACAACTGGATGTGAAGTTCATCAGTGTCTGATGATCGCGAAGCTGCACAATCTGACCGTGAAAGCTCCTGTCAGCAAAGGTGCGCTCGGGCAGAGAGATCAGTACGGTGGACTGGTGGACTAGTTGTGTGCACCACTGTTAATAAGCAAATATTAAAGCAGTCTGGAATTATTAGTAGCATTAGTTAAATTTATTTCTCAAAATTTCAATAAAAATTGTTTCTTTAAAAAGTGAATTTAGTCTTTTTTTCTGAAGATGAGTCTTGAAAAGGGGGGTCGTCTTATAATCAGGGTCGTCCTATATTCGGGCAAATACGGTACATCTCCAGGTTGACGGGGGGGGGGGGGGGGGGGGGGGGGGGGAACGCCTGGGGACGCTGAGGAGCTGGCGGACTTGGCCGGGGAGAGATGCCCGGCTGCCCCCGCGACCCGGATAAGGGGAGGAAGGCGAGGTGAGGACAATGAACTTGTGACAGTTTTAAATAATCCGAGCAGCTGTTTTGAGGAGAGATTATTTTCGCTCCATTCAGCGAGTCTGTCAACTTGCTCTCTGATTGGCTACACATCGATCTCCACAGGTAGATTCTCGGTGGACACCACACACGCTGCGCTATCGGGTCTAGACAATCCAACATGTTCGATTTCACAGATTTGCGATCGGAGCGGTTCTGACGGCGTTCCGAGCGAACCAGAGCGCTCTTAACCCTCCACACACGAGAGGATGATCTGATAAGATTATCTTTAACGATCAGGCGCATCTTAAGATTGTCGGAGGAGGAGACTCGGGGCAAAAATCAGGTTAAAAATCCTGTCGTGTGAACCGGCCTTAAAAAAAAGAACGTGTAAGATTAATCTTCCTTCAGCTGATCCATCACAGAACGCCAATAATTTGGTTTTAAACGAGTTACACTGTTAGTGCAAAAACATTATGAACTTTTACATATTCTTTATATCTGGCATGCTTTTATTTTCAGTACAAACTCGGTACAGACTGCTAAGAACAGAGACAGGATTAAATGTGTCTGTTTGTTACTGATGATTGACTCCATTTACCTAATGATATAATATTTTATCTTTAAACACATTTTGGTAAATGATACTAAAATAAAATCCTGGAACCCTGGACAGCGTGTGAAGTTCCCACCATTATCTACGGCCCACATGTTGCCCGAGCCGGATCCAGACTGCTTCCAGCGAAACCGCGTGGTCTCGGTCAGGGCCGCGTTGGGAAGAGGAATAGAGATTCTGGTCCACCTAAGGAGAGAAGATAGTTCGTCAACACAACGCTAGAGAACACAGACATGAACTCTGGATGTAGATGTGATACCCGCTGTAGTTGTCGGAGGAGTAGATGGTGCTGTGTGGTAGATGTGGGCCAGCGCAGAGCTCCGGCAGGCACTCGGTGTGGAGCAGAGACCAGGAACGACCGAGGTTGGTGGAGAACTCCAGGCTCACGCTGAAGGAAGAAAAACGAAAGCATCTTAACAACATCTTCCCTTTCAATCAAGCTACACCTCACAGCTGAACGCACCTGCAACTCTAAAGGGCAACAGAATGTCTAGAATATCACTGTGAACTTGCATTTGCTTTTCAGAAGTTTCTTCTGGCTTTATACTCTGCAGCAGCCACACATTTACCAGGGTGAAGCTGAATGTCTGACAGCGTATAAAGGAGCCTCTTGCAGCTGCTAAAGCCGACACGGTCAAACCGAGTTGGACAAAGTGTTGTACCTGTTAGCAGGCTGGTAGGAGCCGCAGCCCAGGTTGATGGAGAACTGAGCAACATGTGTGTGGGTGCCAGGCAGCACAGGGAGCAGCTGCATGTAATCCACGGCCCACACGTGACGGTTAGCGCCACCGTGTGACCGCTGCTCCAAACAGAACTGGGTGACTGGCGTTTGCAGCTCAGATGGGAGTGACACCGATACAATGGCAGGAGTCTGAGAGGGGGGAGAAAAGGGTTAGATAACCTTTAAAAAATGCTTAAATGGTGCAGAATTAATTGTCTGTTTTCTGTGTGAGCACAAAAAACTAATCAACTACTAAAATGCTAATAATCTATCAAGTTAAATTAGCCTGTTTCTGATATATCAGTCTCTCCAACAGGATTTCCCTCAAAGACCTGCTTTATTTACATGTCAGAGGACCTAAGTAGCCCACTACAGGTGGTATATTTGATTAAACTCATGAGGTTAAGCCAAGGCCAGATGTAGGCATGGGCAAGGGGGGGCATTGCCCCCCAAATTCCATGACTGCCCCCCAAACGCGATTGCATGCAGAAATAACAAATTTCTAAAATATTTCAGTGAAAAATGGTCAGAGTGAGCGCTCTCTTCCATTTGTCCTCATTAAAAGTAGCTACTGATGAATGACACAGAAAGAAAGAAAAACAAAAAACACAAAAAAGAACAAAAGACAAAACAAAAAACACAGAAAGAACAAAAATACAAAAACAAAACCAAACCTAACCAGATGAGGTCAGCCTCAACAGGGCATCAGCCAGTGTCCTACTTGTTCCGTCCCAAGCCCGGGTAAATGCAGAGGGAGGGATCAAATATGAAAATAAATCTATGGATAGAGGAACTGATATGATGATGGTGTAGTTTTTGATGCATTTAAGAGATTGGGGGGGATGTGATGACCCAAAAATTCTTAGCATGTCCAGACTGGCCCCCCCCCCCTGATATTCTACCTGCCCCCCTTAATGGGGCTGGCTAGATCCGGCCCTGGGTTAAGCATAATTCCAGTAAAAATCATGATAACAGAGTATTTCATATATTTATTGACATGGTTTCCATGAGTTGTCTGGAGTGTATGAGGCTGTTTCTCACCCTGTAAGACTGGTATGGAAGAGTGTCCAGAACCACGCGTTCCCTCCTGCCCTCTGACCTCCCGAACAGAATCACATCGTTCTCATGTGACTCTCCTGGATCGCAGTCACCACCACCTGCACAGAAATACACAAAACTATGTTTATGCACCTGTAAATACACAGCAATATTTAAAAAATCATCCAATAGAAAGGTAAGATGCTCATACCCATAGTAAAGTAGAAGCGGAGGTTTCCATAGGATGTGGTGTCAAGATATGGCGTGCACACTCTCCTCCGACCTTCCTTCTCAAACACGAGTGCTGCACCCGACTCAATCTCTCCACATCGAGTCCCGTACACGGCGCCCTCGATGTCCCAGCTGAGCAAGAAATGCAGGAACAAGGAGGGCTGGTTTTGTAAATTAATTTATATTTTCACAGTTCTATTAGTAATTATGAGCATAAAAATCTAAAAACTAAAAACTGCTTAGAGCTAATATTTTACCTTTATTACAAAAACATATTCATTTATGTTTATGCAACGTTCTAAAACCTGACAAAGTGGTAAACAAACACACTTTTCCTGGTAGTATTTGGCATGAATCACCTGATAAAAGACGTTTGAACACAGAAGACGTTCTACGTTCTCATTAGCCCTGACAGAAGCTAGCTCAGTGTGTCAGCTGTTCTCAGGAGTTCCTCTGAATCCACTCCCCTTTCCCTTCCTGTAGTTTTCTTTCTCCGTCACAGACGCTTAGTGAAGTGTGTCAACATTTTCCCCTGCTTACTCATACATGTGTTGGTCCGTGTTTCCTGATGGTGGGAGTTAGCATGCAGTGCAGCATGTCTGACTGCTTGCTGCAGAAACCTGCTTTTATTTGAGATCCTTCACATTAATGGAGACGCAAACTGACAGACGTGGTGCATGGAGCCTGTTAATTACTCCCTGGCAGTGATCAGATCTATCATCTTTCTCCTTTTATCTTTCTGCCTCATGCAGCGCCTCAGACAGGGCTTCTTTGCTTTCCGCTGTCCAGTGTGTGTATGTGTGTGTGTGCTCTGAACAGATGGACTGCCATCTCTGTAGCAGTCAGAGGTACGGTGTTCACCTGTGTGAGTCCCCACGCTTGACTTATGCAACACCGCATGTTTCATCTCCAGACATATGACAAGTGACAGGTGTCAAAGCATCTGAATGTTTACATATCTGGTTACTTACTCCTAACAAACCCCCCCTCTCTGGTGTATGTGACACCTACGAGCTGAAACAAAAGAATATTAAAGGATAAATTAGAATGATTAAAACGTACTTTGAGGAAGGGCTCTCAAAGTCTTCCTCCCAGTAGCTCCGCCCCTCCTCTCGGTGCAGATCTATGTCTCTGGTGGAGGCAAAGCTCTGACCTGCTCCATCACCTCCGTGGAAATACAGGGAATTACCCTCCGACTGACAGGCATGCTGCTCAATAGGAAGACAGAGGAAAACAAGTAAGTAAGCAAAGTTTATCTATATAGCGCCTTTCACAGATATAAATCACAAAGCGCTTCACAACACAAACAAAAGTACAAAACTGAGAAAAACATTGAAAATAAAAAACAAAACAGAGATTTGGGCATACAGGGGATCTACATTGTAAATGATGAGACTGTGTGGGCTATGACTTGGGCTAATACTAAAATCTTGGGCAGAACAATTTTAGGGAAAACTTCAATAATATATTTGGGCAAAACAATAAAAGGGAAAAAAATGGGAGCAGGTAAGAAAAGGGCTAACGACAAGGAAGGATGAGGAAGAAACCTCTGCATACAGGAAACAATACACTGACAGTCCACAGTTAAAAAACACATCCGGGTAGGTGGGCGGGACCAGGAACTCTGCCAGCAGGCACAGACTTCAGTGCTGACGCTGCTGCACGCCTGCACCCCCAGCAGGGGTGAAGGAGGAGAACGTAGAAAGGAGGGAGGGTCAGAGCAGCTGCTCCATTCATTCTGTAGTGGGGTTTGTTTTCAAGGGCACAGATAAGATTAGAAGTTGTTTGTCAGGCAGCAGCCATGTTTCCTCCACTGCCTTACAACAACAAGTCACGTTAGCTGTGATTTCCTAGCATCACTTTCAAAATATTAGTAATATTTTTAATGGAAACGAACAAAAACGATTAGTTCAAAACTTGCCTTTGTGTCTCTTGCACTGATTTTGAGTTTTAAATAATTTCATTAAAAAAGACTTTCTATTACTGTTCTATGAGAGTTTATTGGTAAACCTTGATCGTAGCTCCAGGGAAGAAGAGCCAGTTAGCGGTGTCTGGAGGATCCAGGTTGTCCTCCATCAGAGGGGCTTTGTGGGCAGAATTGACCAGCAGCACATTGTCCAGACCCCAGCAGGACTCATAGCCTTCAGGTCCACGGGGGGTCTCCTGAGACCAGCGGAGACGAACGGCCTCGGCTCTGGAGGAATGTGGAAGAGGCAGCAGGTGGACCACTGTGCTGCTATTGGTAGGAGCTCTAAAAATAAAGAAAGAAAGATCATTTATGCATTATTAGGTGAATTTCATGAACTTGAAAATCACATTTCTGAACTCGTTAAGATCTTTTAAACTTCTTAAGCTCGATAAATGAGCTCAGTTTGGGAAAACTACCAAATTGACAATCTGATGGCTAGTCGGCGTAGAGTCAAAACCAAAGTAACTCATTGTCATATTGTATCAAAGCAATTCATGCAAACACCATTTTATACTGACATACATTTTACGTGCTTATTCACACGAACGTCTAGTGTTATGAACCAGAGCTAGCTAGTTGTAGCACTTTGGTATGTAACACTTCTGGCAGGGAGTTTATGAAATTTTCATCAAAATAATCCAACAAAACAGATGGAGGTATAAATGTTTATGCATCAACTACAGTAAAAGATGGCAGCTGTTCCTAACGTTAGCTCATCCATCAAGGCAGAACTCAACTGTTTCTCTAAACTGAAGGAGCTATCTACAACAGGTTAGATGTAAACTGTTCCCTGTTATGTCCCTGGGTTTTTGTCTCACTCTGGTGGATGACCGTGGCTGCTACCGTTGGGCTGTTGTCCTTTCCTGCTGCTGACACAGCGACACCCACTCCCGATCGGCTGCAGCTCATCAGCTCATCAAGGAGCAGAGATAAAAAGGCTGTTCACTTTCAGATCAGGGGAGAAAGGATCCGTGCCTCTTCTCCCCCGTTTGTCTGAGCATTGGCTTCTAGAGATTATCTAGTTTAAAGTAGTGAGTATAGAAGTAGTTCTCTTAGTTTAATTTAGACCTAAATAGTAGTGGTTTAGTTTGGTGCTTATTTTGTTTGTTGTTTCAGGTTCTTTTGTTCAGGACTGTTAAAAGCCTGTTTTTAGTTTAGTGAACCTTTTAGTTTAAAAACAACTTTAGTTAAATAACATTCTTAGTTTTAAAAACAAACTCTCCCTTAGTTAGTATATTATATTGATCTTTAGTTTAATAACCATAGTGCTTTATTTCCCGGAGGCTTATCCTCCGGTGTTTTCAGTTTAGATCCTTATTTATATTGATAAACATACAGTAGAGCTATTTGTTTTGTTTCTTAACCATAGTTTATACAGCTCCTTCCTTTGTTGCAAATCTGTTTATATGATAATAAATATCATTTTTGTTTTACAACTAACACAAGTCTCCATTATCTTTTTGTTAGACCTCCTTTTTCTCCTAGACCTAGTGGAGGTTGTAACATTCCCTAAACGTTCCACTTCATAATGTCTGAACTACTGTTTTAGAGGATAACGTGAAAATACTAGGACTAAATCTTAGTTGGGAGACGGCATCATCATACTACGGCGGTCCGAGAGCTGACAAATCAGAGGCCAGGAGAGAGGGATTAAAAACAGGTGGATCATGGAGACACAAACAGGAGAGGAATGACAAATTAAGAGGGGGAGGTGTGAAGAGGGAAAAGGGAGGTGTTTGTAACAGATGGAGGGACTGTGGGAAGGATGAGGTAAAAAGGAAGGAGAGAAGACCTGATCTTCTCCAGTGTGATCCAGTCATCAGAGGCGTTGGCGCTCAGGCTGAACGACACGGTGATGCCGGGGTCTGAGTAACTGAACCGGCAGGAGCCCGAGCCTGAAAACACAAACACAGACGGGCGATAAGTGCTCGTGTTCTAACAGGTTCTCCAGCTGATTACAAAAACAAGCTGTGTGATAAAAGTTAGAGTCGCCATTTGTTCTATTTATAAACAATAACACTGTAAATACTGTCACGGGTCAAAGGTCGCTAATGGATAAAGAACCCCCAACGTTTACACCTCCTCCACACACATGTGACCGTGCGTGGAGTCCATCTTCTCTGAATGAAGCGCGCATCAACCTGGTGCCTCCTAATGGCACAACTCTACTAAACTTCACCCAGCAGCATAACCCGATCTCACATTAATGACCTTCAAACACAGCTCTACATTATGTACTCTTATTTCCTCCTCGCTGCGTTCCCATGAGAACGGCAGGATGGACGTAATGGACATGAAAAATACAACACCTCTAAAAATGCTGCCTTCTCAGTGTCTTTCCAGAATAATTTAAATGATTTATCAGTGTGATAGGACAGGAGGACAGAGAAGACAAACAGAAACCAGCAGGTTTACGCTCAGGTAACATGTCTGTGTCCTGATGAAAACGCTTTAAAGTTTTTATATGTAAAAGTATTACACAAAGACAGTCTAGATATAGTGTGTCTTTAAAGGGTTTGAGGAGATTTAATACTCACCCAGGGCGAACTGCAGGACTGAGGCTGTGCTGGTATTCAGAGGTACGGTTGTCTGAGGAAGATACACAAGATTTGGAGTTATCGATGTGATCTTTTTAGGTATTCAACGATCAGCATGAGCAAATAAAGCAGTCTTAAAATCTGGATTCAAACAGCCAGTTTTTCATATCAATCAGTCACATCTGTTCAGACATCAGGACTGTTAATCAGAGCAGTTAATCAGGAGTAAGACCTACACAATGCTGACAATTCATCTGTGTTTGCTGAAGCTGCTAATTTAGAGAGTTGAGTGTTGTTTAACAGAGCTCGAGTCTTAAAACAAAATCCTAAAATTGATTTTAGGTTCTTTTCTTCAGACATGTATGTTCTTTGAGTACGTTTTTACCTTTTGACATGTTTCGACGCACATCTGCGGCCTTCATCAGAAGTGTCACTGGTTTTGGTGTGACGTGTCATTTATCAGCTGTTCTTCCCGATGGGCGTGGCCAACCCCGACCTGTCAGATCTGCGGGGTTGGGGTTCTCCACCAGCTGGTCCCTGGAGCAGTGAGTCCCAGGTGTGAGACAGCTGGTAGGCCTCCTCGTCCCGGTTGATGGACCACTTGGCTCCAGCTGGTGGAGATGGGCGTGGCCAACCCCGCAGATCTGACAGGTCGGGGTTGGCCACGCCCATCGGGAAGAACAGCTGATCAACGACACGTCACACCAAAACCAGTGACGCTTCTGATGAAGGCCGCAGATGCACGTCGAAACATGTCAAAAGGTAAAAACTTACTCAAAGAACATACATGTCTGAAGAAAAGAACCTATAATCGCTTTTGAGAAAAAAAGACATAATGAACACAGTAAAGTAAATCCTAAAATTGTAGTTGTTTTGATCAAAGCAATCCAAAATTTAGTGAACAAAGTTTAGTATGAATTTAATAAGACTATTTATATAATATAATTCATTATCAATACCTCGGAGATGAAAAACCACATCTGTTTAAATCTTACTTATAGATTTTTGTTGTGTTATAAGAGCTCTGTATGAAATGCTTCAGGCTACGAGATGCCGTTTTAATGGTGTATTTGTGCCTAAATGTTTCTGGATGTGTATTGTTGTTGCTCCTGACAGAAGAGCTGCCAGGCAGCAGCAGCATCAAACATCTGGAACAGTGACAGACAAAAACAACAGCTCATCACAGAAGTAAATAGAGCTGTGAGGCTAAACGCTGCTCTGCTGTGAAATGACTCTAATCTCCTACAGCAGAACTAACGGTCTGAAATCCACTTTGTAGATTTAAAAAAGAACAAGGAAATGACTGATGAACAGTAACGACAGTGTGATACTACAGTCATGATATATCGCTCTCTGTGTATTCTTGCTTTAGATTGAACACTGTGCATGTGATCCATGAACATCTGCATAAAGCAGCAATTTATTATGGCTAAAGTTACAAATGGATGCATTCTGTGATGAAGTGAACAGAAAGTTGAAAAATACCTTTAACCCTCAGGATTCATTGAGGACATTTTTGTCCATTTGGGCAGTTTTTCCATGTTCGTCTGCACGACATTTTAACACCGTTTGTGCAAATGGTACAAATTTTTGTCTCAAAACCCCTCTCTTGACAAATTTTGAAATTCAATTTTGAATTTTGAAAATAGATCAAGGGAACACTATGAAAAAAACACCATAAAGTATTTGTACTATATTTGTATTTATACTTTGTATACTTTTATACAAAATGAAACCCTAATATCACAGGATGCATTATTATTTTTTGCAGAGGCAACAGGATCAAAAACTGTGGTTTGCATTGAAGTCAATGGGACGTTTTTGTCCTTGAGAGGCACAAGAGGGTGAGAAGTTTTAAATCTGTTGCTACACAAAAACTAATAAAGCATAACATTTGATATTTTATCACATTCTTGACATATCCAAGGCTGATTTAGAAAAATATATTTCAGTCACCCAGAATATGTTTTATGTAAAATATCTCCTCTTTTGTCTGCTTTTTGCATGAAAAAATGGACATCACACAATCAAGCTGGCATATAAAGGGTTAAAATTTAGATAATTACTCAATATTTGATTGTTTTGATCAGAACTGAAGTTGTTCACAAGATTTAAGCCCAAAAAGCAGAAAAAATATTAATCTAGACCATTTTGAAAGCAGTTTTAGAAGTGGACATTTTTGTCCGTAAGAGGGTAGTAAATTTTAAATCTGTCGCTACGCAAAAACTATAAATGCAAAAAATTCAAAATTTTAGATATTTCATGACATCACCATGACTGATTTGTAATAAATGCTCCGTGCACAAAAAATAATTTTTTTTTAGAAAATAACTCATGTTTTGTGTTTTTTCATAAATTACATCGATGACTGAGTATTCAAACTGGCATTTCAAGAGTTAAAATCCTCAAAATGATTGAAATTTGTATATGTTTGAGCAGGGCTGAAGTTGTTTAAGAGATCTATTAAAAAAAAGCAAAAAAATATGAATGTACCCATTTATTATAGCCACTTTTACGAATGGACGTTTTTGTCGACTAAAGACTCAAAAGTATAGTATATTAGAATGAAGCCTGAGGGTTAAAAAGCAGCAGAGATAATTACTGAAATGTGATTGGGTATACTTGTGTTCACTACTGTTTAGTTATGTTTTCACACTTTATCTTATATTCAAATATACACTACTACAAATAAGGTTTACATGTATGTGTGTGCTTTTAGTAGTATGTGTGCATGTTTCTAGTAGTATGTATGCATGTTTCTAGTAGTATGTGTGCATGTTAATAGTAGTATGTGTGCATGTTTATAGTAGTATGTGTGCATGTTTATAGTAGTATGTGTGCATGTTTATAGTAGTATGTGTGCATGTTTATAGTAGTATGTGTGCATGTTTATAGTAGTATGTGTGCATGTTTATAGTAGTATGTGTGCATGTTAATAGTACTATGTGTGCATGTTTCTAGTAGTATGTGTGCATGTTTATAGTAGTATGTGTGCATGTTTATAGTAGTATGTGTGCATGTTAATAGTAGTATGTGTGCATGTTTCTAGTAGTATGTGTGCATGTTTCTAGTAGTATGTGTGCATGTTTCTAGTAGTATGTGTGCATGTTTCTAGTTGTATGTGTGCATGTTTCTAGTTGTATGTGTGCATGTTTCTAGTAGTATGTGTGTATGTTTCTAGTAGTATGTGTGCATGTTTCTAGTAGTATGTGTGTATGTTAATAGTAGTATGTGTGCATGTTTCTAGTAGTATGTGTGCATGTTTCTAGTAATATGTGTGCATGTTTCTAGTAGTATGTGTGCATGTTTATATTAGTATGTGTGCATGTTTATATTAGTATGTGTGCATGTTTATAGTAGTATGTGTGCATGTTTATAGTAGTATGTGTGCATGTTTATAGTAGTATGTGTGCATGTTAATAGTAGTATGTGTGCATGTTTCTAGTAGTATGTGTGCATGTTTATAGTAGTATGTGTGCATGTTTATAGTAGTATGTGTGCATGTTTATAGTAGTATGTGTGCATGTTAATAGTAGTATGTGTGCATGTTAATAGTAGTATGTGTGCATGTTAATAGTACTATGTGTGCATGTTAATAGTAGTATGTGTTCATGTTTATAGTAGTATGTGTGCATGTTTATAGTAGTGTGTGTGCATTTTTGTAGTAGTATGTGTGTGCTTGTAGTATTTTTTGTGTGCGTGCACCCTTGTAGTAGTGTGTGTGCATGCTTGTAGTAGTGTGTGTGTGTGTGTGCTTATATTGTTGTATGTGTGAGGAAAAAATAGATTTTGTCCCATACGGAACCTCATAATAATCGCCATCTGACAGTGAGTCAGACTTTAGCGACGTGCCAGTCAGCCTGCTGTAATTCACTGTGGATGTGGTTGTGCCCACTGACTGGTTGGTTTGATTTATAGTCAATGGGTCATGAAGTATACAGTGGTTAGAATGTGGTCAGTTACCAGCTCTCGCTCTCCAAAGTGCTCACAGAAAGTGACCGCTCTGCCATGCATCAGCACGCCACATTGCTCTCCAACCTCACAGTTACTACTGTCAGACCTGGAGGAGGAGCAGAGGGGACCAAACACCAAGTTAAAACATAAAACGCATGAAGACGAGTCCAAAAGATGCAGTAAGACTCCTGCATGTTGTGACTGAATACCAGTTAGCACCATGAGATCAGAGGTTCCCCTAGCTCAGGTTCTCCTGGTGTTTTCTACCTACCATATGTTAGGGTCCAGCTCTCCTTGGATGTTGGAGTCAAAGTCATCTCGTAGCACGGCGTGTTTCCCATGGAGCTCCACTACGAGTACAGAACACAGTTAAACACAGACTGAACCATGTCTGGTGCTTTTTAGCACTATTCTATACCTGTGTGATTATAGTGGTGGAAATAACAGCATGAAACTAAATACAGACTCACCAAGGTTCGGTCTCAGCGGGGACTCGGTCGGAGCTGAAATCAGAGTTGTAAGTTAAATCAAGTCTGTTATTTCTGTGTATTGTATCTAATTTATGAACAAGTGAAGAGATGTGTATATAAACCCACTGACAGGGCGCACAAACAGGTCATATACTGGAAGTTTTGCACGTTGTGATGCATCAAGAAAGAACTTGAAAGTGAAAAAACTCTTGCATCCGAGTTAAACAAACTCTCTCTGTGTCCTGGCTGGCCATGGCTGCAGTCTCCTGTAGCTACTGATGTTAATTCTTTCAGTAATGAAAGGGCTGGCTGCTATGATTAATGGTTCAATGGCAATTAACCCCCACCCTCCCCAGAGGCTGCTGTACTGTGATCTGTGGCCACTGCCTGGCAAACACACTCAACCATCAATCTCTCCCAGGGGGACAGAGGAGGCGGGAGGTGAACGAGGAGCCGGGTGAGGGGTGGAGGCACCGAGTCTTAGAAATTAATGAATCAAATGTCAGTTAAAGACGGCGCTAACTCAATTAACAAAAGCATTTTATAAAACACAGTCTGCATCATCAAACATGAAGAAGGTTGTAAAATAAAAAGGTGGACAAGACACAAAACTATTTAGTTTAATACATAAAGCTGAACAACAGTGATTGATTAGTTTGGGTGGAAACTGTTTTTTTTAACGGATACAAAAAAGCAAATATGACAGGTTTTAAAAAATGTGATTGATGTTGTTTGCACAAGTCGGACTAATGTGAAAAAGTCTCTTAGATAATAAACTAAAGCACTGTCTACACACAAGCTGCTGATGAGATGAAGAAATGAGCAAATTTTGATTTAATTATTAAGTAAATATTAAAAATTATGAGACATTCAGTACATCCAAAACGTGCATCTTCTAAAGAAAGCAAACTATTATTTAGTACGTTGAAATCTGGTGGCACTGATTCACTACCATTGATTAACTGATCATTATTAAATCTTTGCATTTTTATAAAAGCAGGTCAGTTCATCATTTAAAACAGTTCAAAGTAGATCAGACACAAGTAATAAAACTCCAACAGAACGGACAGTTTATTATCCCAAAGTCAGTCTGTATGATGCTTAAAATATTAAGCAAAACAAGTGAAATAAAGATTAAAAAAACCTCAGACCATTAGCTTGTTAAGTATTACCGTTTATGACAGCAGTGCAGTTATAAAGACTTAAAGTATGGCTTGTTTAGGACGGGCGCCAGGAAAAAGTTTCTTCTCCCTTTAATAAAAAAACATGGCAGCATGACTGAGGTTTGCAAAACTGCATTTAGATAAACCACTGAACTTCTGGAACAAAGTCATTACGACAGACAAAACCAAAATGGAGATCCCACAATGCAAAGCAGCATGTGTGACTGAACCCAGACCCAACATTTCAGCACAAACCTCTCATACCAAGCGTCAGGCTGGTGGTTTGGATTCGTTTAGCAGCTGCAGGACTCGGGCACCTTGCAGCCATTGAGTCAACCACTCTGTAACCCAAAGTCTGATGTGAGGTCATCTGTCAGATAGTCTGGACCAGAGTGGGCCATGCAAGCAGGACAGTGATACCACACACAGCTAAAAATCTACAACAGAATAACTAGGAGTTCAAAGGACTATGGTGAGCTGTGCTTGAATGACTGCCTATAAGTCTGTATGAACCGAAGCAACATTATAAAAAAGAGTGAGTCAAAATGTATCCAAAACAATGCAAAAGACAGATTATAGACGACATAAAGACAAAACAGGATGTATTTAATTAAAAAAAGGGTTTTAAATAAAGACAACTGGACTTGTTTGGTTCTCTGAAGACGTTTCTGCTCATCCCAGTAGCTTGTCAGTTCTGTCTGTAGTAAAGGAGAGAGCGTCTTCTCTTCCTCTGTCTGTGACACCCCTCCTTCTCCCCCTTGAGGAGGTGTTCGCTCCACTGTATTCAGCTGGAGTCCTGGTGAGGTGTTCTGATCAGAGGAGAGAATGAAGTTCAGAGCAGACTGGTAGGAGCTGGAGAGATGAAATCTGAGTCCTCCTCTGGTTAAAGTTGGTTTTTCACGTTTGACATAGATGTCTTCTTTCAGTCCTCTCTCAAACCATCGGTCTTCTCTGTCCAAAATGTGGACGTTTTCAAAGGTGTGTCCCTTGTCTCTGAGGTGGACTGCTGAGTCCTGGCCTGATGAGGTGTCTCTCCTGTGTTGAGACATGTTCTTGTGTAGTTGTTGTTTAGTGTCTCCAGTGTAAAGGTCTGAACAGTCCTCAGAAACAACACCACTGGTCTTCTGTTTGGGAGTCTTGTCCTCAGGATGGACCAGTTCCTGTCTGAGGGTGTTGTTGGGTTGGAACTTTACTGGGATGCTGTGTCTGGAGAAAACTCTTCTCAGTGTCTCTGAGACTCCTGCTACGTATGGGATGACGGAGCTTTAGCGCTTGTTGTCCTTGTCTTTTGTAGCTGCTGTGGAGTCTTTTCCAGATTTCTTTCTTGATTTAGTGAAGGCTCAGTTTGGGTAACTGCAGGTCTGGAGAGCTTCTTTGACGTGTTTCTGTTCCTTTTGTTTCTCTTCAGTTCTGGTGGAATGTTCTCAGCTCGGTGGTGTAAAGTCCTGATAACTGATAGTGTGTGCCCCAGTGGGTGATGGGAGTCAAAATGCAGGTACTGGTCTGTGTGAGGAGGTTTCCTGTAAACCTCAGTGCTGAGACTTCCATCCTGTTGAATTTGTACAGCGCAGTCCAAGAAGGGCAGTTTGTTGTTGTGTGCGTCCTCCTGGTGGACCTGATGTTTTTATCCACAGCGTTGATGTGTTTGGTGAAGCCTTCTACTTCAGGATGTATTTAGTTTTTTGAAACCTTTCCTTAGTTTTTAGGAAAAGATGACAAAAAGACACGAGGTTGGATTTACCTACTTTTGACACATTAAGGGTCAAAAGATTAGTTTTGTTTCCACATAAATGACAAATCCCAGAGACTATCTTACTCTTCCACTCATTCGATCTCCATTAACTCCCTTTAATAGGTGGGATGTTTTAAGGGAGCTTTACTTCGGGCTTAAGGTGAAGGATAATCTGTCCCAATCTTCCCTATTCAGGACATGTGTCTGATAAAGAGACATTAAGATAACCCACCAACTCATTCCAAAGTTATACTCAGTTATTTAAGACTCTTTCTAATGAGTCTATCTTAATAAACAAAAGAATCCAGACAGAAGGGATTATAAAGAAGTGCCTTCTGCTTTCATTACGGCCTTGAGCTTTTCTTAGCCGTCCTCGTTTCCCAGATCAAAATGTTTCTAAGGATGGATTTACAATCCCTGCAGTGGTGGTAAAGTTTCATGCAGGCAGTAGGAGCTGAAGTTTTAGTGGCCTGTGTGACAAGGTTGGCTGGTTTAGCGGCTGCTACTCTAGCGGCCCATAAAGCTCTGCTCCATCGTTGGAGCTCTGCTTCGCAATAAAGTCCATTAAAAGCACATCAAAGGATTTTAATCCAGCAGTATTGCTGATTCAGGACTTGTTTAGGATAGCCACTAATCATTTTCTTCTAGGTGTATGAAGCAAAAACATGTTTCTAGTAGGGATGCACCGATACCTATCGGTATCGGTATCGGTTCAAGTTACCCGATACCAGTGGTTTCACGGTCTGTGACTTGTGAGTTCTGTTGTAGTGTCCTATATTGAACACTAGGGGGAGCTATTGAGCTAAAGAGGAACAGTGTGGGTTGAGAGCTGGAGATGGTGCCAAATAGTTCATTTTATTTGGTTAAAATGTGGAAAACTGCAATAATTTCACTGTGAAATCACAGAAAATGGTGATTTTTCACCTTATATTTTAGTTTTGTGATCATTTTTATTAATATATATATATATTTTTTTTTATTTAACTCAGTCATTTGTTGTACAAAGCAGAGAAGAAAAAATGAAACCTGTATTCCAATTTGTTGCATTTTTTTGTGCGGTAGAAGTATCGGTACTCGGTATCGGCGAGTATTCAGATTTAAGTATCGGATCGGTTTTGAAAAAAGTGGTATCGGCACATCCCTAGTTTCTAGTACTCTAACCTAGTCAAACACTTGGCTGACTGATCATTCTCTGTATAGTTTTTCGGCCTCAGCCTTAAAAAGCCCCTTTAAATCTCTTTCTAGATCGCCCATTTGGCTGGAGAAAGGCCTCGGATGATTTTTGGGAGGAGGATAATCCCTTCAAGCTTCCAAAAGGCCTCATTTACAGTTTTCTCCCACATTCCTCGCATCATTCCTTCTCCCTCCGCTTCACCCTCTGTGCATCGAGAGGAGACGGGGGGCTCATTTCGCCAGGATTAATCCCCTCTCACTTTCTTAAAGACTTCAATTACTGCCTCCTCTATTAGCAGCTCATCTCTGCTAATGCCTGTATCTTCCTGGACGGGGTTTAAACACACAAACAAGGCACACACACACACACACACACACACACACACAAAGCTATGGCTTCCACCACTGACCTAATCCTCTATGAACATGCACACATACATGCAAGTTAAAATAGAGAAACAGATCAAAAATAAATAAATTAAAAACCCCTAAAATAAACACGAGAGACTTTTCTGTAAAACTGCACCAGGACTTAAGTCGGACGGGTGCTGACGGGCAGGATTGGAGAGCGACACGTGGGGACAAATGAGCATAAGCTTTGGCAGACTCAGACATCTTGGCACAAAGAGTTCAGGGCACAAGTCATCCTATAAATCTTCCCTCCGTCTTCCAACTCTAATCTCCTCTCCCTCCAGTTTTTTTCTTTGCATGCTGCAAACTGTGCCCACTCCTTCAAGTCTTGCTCTTTTTCACTTCGTCTGGCTCACATCCTCGAGAACGTGAACGGCGTTTTGAAGCGGAGACTCTCTCGTCCAACTGGTGGTTGTAATTATCGACTCACCGGGACACAGGATGCTGTTTGTTTTCTTCTGCACGGTGGTTAAAATGAGATGGTTGATTCCACCCTACAAAAACAAGGTGATCTTTAATTGGTGATCAGCCAAATGAGGAAGATTTGCTGATCTTTCTTAACTTCAGCGCTGCCTAAAAATCCTTTAAAATGNNCACACACACACACACACACACACACACACACACACACATCCAACCCCCTGCGTACATCTTAGAGGGCTTTCGGAGCTTTACGTTATTGAGAAGTAAAATGCTGCATGTCACCATTCCTCTCTCAGCTCTCTTCTCTCTTTAATTCCAGCATTTCCATAAGAAGTTATTTGATTTGTCTCTGCCACTCTTCATCTTTGCATCACTAAATCACTTTTCCCTCCTTGCCTTTTAGTCTATTGTCTAATCTACCCATTAGCTCTTTGGCCCTTTTCTAGGGTTGATCAGTCCTGATGATCTGCTCCGCTTCCCTTTTTAACCTGCCCTCCCTCTCCTCCATGGATCAAGCTTTAGATGGCTTTAATTCATCCAGTTCTTCAAAGCTCGAGTCTTAAGCATTTAAACTTCTGTGGCTTGAACTGGCCTTCATATCTTTTGGTTAACTTTGAATACTAATACCCAGATTTGAGGTTCCTTTTGCTAAGCGTGGCCTGACCCCTCTGTGCTACTCTGTATCCTGGATTCAGGAAGAAGCTTTTTTAATATTGTTATTTGAGGTTTATGTGCGATTGAGGCCCTGTCTCCAGATGTTTTATATCTGGGATTTTTGGCTTTGTTTGCACCATTTTAAAACACTTTTTGGTTTTTATGGTGTAGTGATCAAGACACTCATCTGGTGGCTTACACTTTACCATGATGATTGTTAAATCTGATCTATTAACCCTTGGAGGTCCCTGGGAGCTTTTTTTGCGCAGGCGGCTGTATTTTTTGAATAACTTTTGCTGTGCTAATGCAATTCTTCTGATTTTTTTGTAAGATATGCATTTCTGGGCAAGTTTCCCAAAATAAAAGAAAATTTTCTCTTACTCCTTTTAAAACACTGCACAAATAAGATAGTAACATCCAGGCTCCTTGGTGCAAATTTTGCCCCATTGACTCTCATTCAAATGACATTTTTCTAACAAGCCAAAATATCACCATAAATATATNGGAGTCCTGGTGAGGTGTTCTGATCAGAGGAGAGAATGAAGTTCAGAGCAGACTGGTAGGAGCTGGAGAGATGAAATCTGAGTCCTCCTCTGGTTAAAGTTGGTTTTTCACGTTTGACATAGATGTCTTCTTTCAGTCCTCTCTCAAACCATCGGTCTTCTCTGTCCAAAATGTGGACGTTTTCAAAGGTGTGTCCCTTGTCTCTGAGGTGGACTGCTGAGTCCTGGCCTGATGAGGTGTCTCTCCTGTGTTGAGACATGTTCTTGTGTAGTTGTTGTTTAGTGTCTCCAGTGTAAAGGTCTGAACAGTCCTCAGAAACAACACCACTGGTCTTCTGTTTGGGAGTCTTGTCCTCAGGATGGACCAGTTCCTGTCTGAGGGTGTTGTTGGGTTGGAACTTTACTGGGATGCTGTGTCTGGAGAAAACTCTTCTCAGTGTCTCTGAGACTCCTGCTACGTATGGGATGACGGAGCTTTAGCGCTTGTTGTCCTTGTCTTTTGTAGCTGCTGTGGAGTCTTTTCCAGATTTCTTTCTTGATTTAGTGAAGGCTCAGTTTGGGTAACTGCAGGTCTGGAGAGCTTCTTTGACGTGTTTCTGTTCCTTTTGTTTCTCTTCAGTTCTGGTGGAATGTTCTCAGCTCGGTGGTGTAAAGTCCTGATAACTGATAGTGTGTGCCCCAGTGGGTGATGGGAGTCAAAATGCAGGTACTGGTCTGTGTGAGGAGGTTTCCTGTAAACCTCAGTGCTGAGACTTCCATCCTGTTGAATTTGTACAGCGCAGTCCAAGAAGGGCAGTTTGTTGTTGTGTGCGTCCTCCTGGTGGACCTGATGTTTTTATCCACAGCGTTGATGTGTTTGGTGAAGCCTTCTACTTCAGGATGTATTTAGTTTTTTGAAACCTTTCCTTAGTTTTTAGGAAAAGATGACAAAAAGACACGAGGTTGGATTTACCTACTTTTGACACATTAAGGGTCAAAAGATTAGTTTTGTTTCCACATAAATGACAAATCCCAGAGACTATCTTACTCTTCCACTCATTCGATCTCCATTAACTCCCTTTAATAGGTGGGATGTTTTAAGGGAGCTTTACTTCGGGCTTAAGGTGAAGGATAATCTGTCCCAATCTTCCCTATTCAGGACATGTGTCTGATAAAGAGACATTAAGATAACCCACCAACTCATTCCAAAGTTATACTCAGTTATTTAAGACTCTTTCTAATGAGTCTATCTTAATAAACAAAAGAATCCAGACAGAAGGGATTATAAAGAAGTGCCTTCTGCTTTCATTACGGCCTTGAGCTTTTCTTAGCCGTCCTCGTTTCCCAGATCAAAATGTTTCTAAGGATGGATTTACAATCCCTGCAGTGGTGGTAAAGTTTCATGCAGGCAGTAGGAGCTGAAGTTTTAGTGGCCTGTGTGACAAGGTTGGCTGGTTTAGCGGCTGCTACTCTAGCGGCCCATAAAGCTCTGCTCCATCGTTGGAGCTCTGCTTCGCAATAAAGTCCATTAAAAGCACATCAAAGGATTTTAATCCAGCAGTATTGCTGATTCAGGACTTGTTTAGGATAGCCACTAATCATTTTCTTCTAGGTGTATGAAGCAAAAACATGTTTCTAGTAGGGATGCACCGATACCTATCGGTATCGGTATCGGTTCAAGTTACCCGATACCAGTGGTTTCACGGTCTGTGACTTGTGAGTTCTGTTGTAGTGTCCTATATTGAACACTAGGGGGAGCTATTGAGCTAAAGAGGAACAGTGTGGGTTGAGAGCTGGAGATGGTGCCAAATAGTTCATTTTATTTGGTTAAAATGTGGAAAACTGCAATAATTTCACTGTGAAATCACAGAAAATGGTGATTTTTCACCTTATATTTTAGTTTTGTGATCATTTTTATTAATATATATATATATTTTTTTTTATTTAACTCAGTCATTTGTTGTACAAAGCAGAGAAGAAAAAATGAAACCTGTATTCCAATTTGTTGCATTTTTTTGTGCGGTAGAAGTATCGGTACTCGGTATCGGCGAGTATTCAGATTTAAGTATCGGATCGGTTTTGAAAAAAGTGGTATCGGCACATCCCTAGTTTCTAGTACTCTAACCTAGTCAAACACTTGGCTGACTGATCATTCTCTGTATAGTTTTTCGGCCTCAGCCTTAAAAAGCCCCTTTAAATCTCTTTCTAGATCGCCCATTTGGCTGGAGAAAGGCCTCGGATGATTTTTGGGAGGAGGATAATCCCTTCAAGCTTCCAAAAGGCCTCATTTACAGTTTTCTCCCACATTCCTCGCATCATTCCTTCTCCCTCCGCTTCACCCTCTGTGCATCGAGAGGAGACGGGGGGCTCATTTCGCCAGGATTAATCCCCTCTCACTTTCTTAAAGACTTCAATTACTGCCTCCTCTATTAGCAGCTCATCTCTGCTAATGCCTGTATCTTCCTGGACGGGGTTTAAACACACAAACAAGGCACACACACACACACACACACACACACACACAAAGCTATGGCTTCCACCACTGACCTAATCCTCTATGAACATGCACACATACATGCAAGTTAAAATAGAGAAACAGATCAAAAATAAATAAATTAAAAACCCCTAAAATAAACACGAGAGACTTTTCTGTAAAACTGCACCAGGACTTAAGTCGGACGGGTGCTGACGGGCAGGATTGGAGAGCGACACGTGGGGACAAATGAGCATAAGCTTTGGCAGACTCAGACATCTTGGCACAAAGAGTTCAGGGCACAAGTCATCCTATAAATCTTCCCTCCGTCTTCCAACTCTAATCTCCTCTCCCTCCAGTTTTTTTCTTTGCATGCTGCAAACTGTGCCCACTCCTTCAAGTCTTGCTCTTTTTCACTTCGTCTGGCTCACATCCTCGAGAACGTGAACGGCGTTTTGAAGCGGAGACTCTCTCGTCCAACTGGTGGTTGTAATTATCGACTCACCGGGACACAGGATGCTGTTTGTTTTCTTCTGCACGGTGGTTAAAATGAGATGGTTGATTCCACCCTACAAAAACAAGGTGATCTTTAATTGGTGATCAGCCAAATGAGGAAGATTTGCTGATCTTTCTTAACTTCAGCGCTGCCTAAAAATCCTTTAAAATGAAAGATGGCAGAACTGTGTCAAACAAGCTGAGAAAGGATGGCTGAAGACCGTAAATACTCAGGAGGAGAAGATATACAGACGACCAAGGCCTCAAGATTTCTTGCCAGTGAGAAATTAAGGATGGCACAGAGCCAAGGAGGCAGGCTGGCTGGCAGACTGGGTGGGTGGTGAGGAGGTGGGGGGGGGGGGGGGGGGGGGGGGGGGGGGGGGGGGGGGGGGGGGGGGGGGGGGGGGGGGGGGGGGGGGGGGGGGTATGGCCACCCGTCTCTCCTGTGTTGGGCTGTGATCAGACGCCCCTCAGGGAGCAGTGGCCTCTTTGAGTTATATGTCCCTTTAATAATCCATCTGGGGCGCGGTACACTCAGGCGGGGCCATAAAGATCTGATTTATGCTCCTGCTGGAAATGAGAGGACCTGAAGATGCTGGACAGAAAGCTGGGATTGCTGTCAGGAGATAGAAGTGATGGCCGGCACACGGCGCAATTTAACACACCCTTCAAAACCTTCTTCTTCTTCCAACCCATCGCTGAATGTCCTCGTCTTCTACACAGCTTCTATCTGAGGTTTTTAGCTTTTTGTCAAGTCATGCTTAAAAACAAATTAACGATTCATGTTTGTCTTCATCAGACTCGTTATTAGGCCCGAGCAGCGAAAGCGCTGCGAAGGCCTCTTGTAATTCCTCCGTTTGTTTTTCTTTCTCCTGGCAAAAATAAATTGGCTAGTTGGAGACCTTAACATATTCAAAAACTCACCAAATTTGGGGGATTTGTAGAACCTGGTGAAGATTTATGTATTTTAAGGGCGTCGCAAAAGTCGCCAAAAAATTGGCTCTACAGCGCCTCCTAGAAAATGAAAAATCACCTTCCCCATTGACCTTTTTTACAGTAGAGTTATGAAATTTAGTAGACTTGTAGAACCTACCAAGACGCACGAAAAAGTCTCTTACCATCATGGTTTATATCAAACAGGAAGTCAGCCATTTTAGGTCAAACACGCCATTTTAGGCTCGTTTTGGCTGTTTGGAGGGTCCACAGCTGTTCATACTCCAGCTAGAGATTTTGATTGATCAACTTGATTTTTGGTGATTTTGCTCATAAGGCATGGGGAAGCTTAAGTTTTGAAAATTGTGAGTTTTCGTTAATGTTCAGGGGGCGGGGCCAGGCCTCAAAGTCGGCCGACTCGCCAAAAAGAAATACAAGTTGCCATAAATTGGTCATTAAAAATCTTGGAATGATGAAACTTGCTGTGGTGGGTCAACATACAACCCTTAACAACATGCAACAGTCAAATTGTGACATCATCAAAGCCACGCCCCCTCATGACTGAAAAGGTCATGTTTTATTGTGAACGGTCCCGATTTGAACGTTTTGAGGGCCGCACGACGCTGCTCGCAGCTTTAATTACGCATTACTTTTTGTTTTCCAAATTCACACGTAAAAATAAGACGCAGGGATTTTGTTTGCAGGTGGTTTTAGGGACGGGGTGAAGAAGTGTGCTGGCACAGCAGAAAAGGGCTGTGAGCACATGGGGGGGGGGGGGGGAGTTTGTCTGGGACCAGGCATCCCCCCAATGTACGGATTATTTTATACACACACACACACACACACACACACACACACACACACACACACACATCCAACCCCCTGCGTACATCTTAGAGGGCTTTCGGAGCTTTACGTTATTGAGAAGTAAAATGCTGCATGTCACCATTCCTCTCTCAGCTCTCTTCTCTCTTTAATTCCAGCATTTCCATAAGAAGTTATTTGATTTGTCTCTGCCACTCTTCATCTTTGCATCACTAAATCACTTTTCCCTCCTTGCCTTTTAGTCTATTGTCTAATCTACCCATTAGCTCTTTGGCCCTTTTCTAGGGTTGATCAGTCCTGATGATCTGCTCCGCTTCCCTTTTTAACCTGCCCTCCCTCTCCTCCATGGATCAAGCTTTAGATGGCTTTAATTCATCCAGTTCTTCAAAGCTCGAGTCTTAAGCATTTAAACTTCTGTGGCTTGAACTGGCCTTCATATCTTTTGGTTAACTTTGAATACTAATACCCAGATTTGAGGTTCCTTTTGCTAAGCGTGGCCTGACCCCTCTGTGCTACTCTGTATCCTGGATTCAGGAAGAAGCTTTTTTAATATTGTTATTTGAGGTTTATGTGCGATTGAGGCCCTGTCTCCAGATGTTTTATATCTGGGATTTTTGGCTTTGTTTGCACCATTTTAAAACACTTTTTGGTTTTTATGGTGTAGTGATCAAGACACTCATCTGGTGGCTTACACTTTACCATGATGATTGTTAAATCTGATCTATTAACCCTTGGAGGTCCCTGGGAGCTTTTTTTGCGCAGGCGGCTGTATTTTTTGAATAACTTTTGCTGTGCTAATGCAATTCTTCTGATTTTTTTGTAAGATATGCATTTCTGGGCAAGTTTCCCAAAATAAAAGAAAATTTTCTCTTACTCCTTTTAAAACACTGCACAAATAAGATAGTAACATCCAGGCTCCTTGGTGCAAATTTTGCCCCATTGACTCTCATTCAAATGACATTTTTCTAACAAGCCAAAATATCACCATAAATATATTTTTTTTTTACTTTGCCTGTGTTTTCCCAGTCATCACAAAGGTAAATTGTAGTTTTTACTGTTTTCCACTAGATGGCGTCATTTCTCTATAAATGCCAGTGCGGTGATTCAACAGGAACTTAAATCGTTTTACATTATTCAGATTTTGTGGCCCTGGGTTCTCAATGCAATACATATTTTGAACAAAAATGGTTTGAGTGTTTTTCAGAGATGTCATACACTAGTGTGGCTGTGTGGTTTCAAATATTTGATCACATATGATTCTAAAGTTTTCCATCCAAAAATCAGTCAATATTCAAAGGCAGTTTTCAGGGCAAAGTTGAAAACACAGATTTCATATGTGTTTTGTTTTTGTGATTGTGCACGAGTAGATACATTTATTACTCACAGCACTTCACAAATATTCAGAGGACACATGTGTCTCTGTTTCTGAGTGGTTGTGGGGGTGGGGGGGGTTTTGGGGTGGGGGGTTTATGATCGACAAATTATACTACTGTAAAACGCTATAATTTTCATCAAAACTTCACCATAGCTCAATAAATATAAAAATTGCTGCAAAATGTTAAAGGTTACTGACATATTTCTTTTTGCATATTGTAATATGATCCAGTATGTAAAATATGCATGCTCATAGCTCATGAAAAAACAATGATCAAAGCAGCAGCTGAACTTCAAAAGATACTAATATTTTCGGAAAAAAAATGTCCTCAATACTGAATTTGTGTACACATGTGTACTTGCTGAAAAAGTTTATATACTTCACTCAATTCGTAATTCTACCTCAAACACGTCATGTCGACTCACCTCAGCACAATCCTGGAGGTGGTCTGAACAGGTCCAGTCCAGAAATCCCCAGCTTCCTCTAGTTATAAAAGCCCTGTTTTCAGATGGTGACGCTATGAGGTTCCAACGGGTTTTTAGAGTGCATAATCCAGTTTATAGGTGTTGAAGAAAGATGATTCGGATGAAAAGATGAAAATTGAAAAAAAAAAAATTCAAAATCAGAATAATTTCTGATGGAAATTTCATGGCGACGTCACCTGGTTTCTTATACCGGGTTAAAGCCGTCTTTTCCAGTCACGAGAAGCACGTTGCTCCGGTAGACCAAAAAAAAAGCATCCAGGACTTTTTTTTTTTTTTT
>SSNR01000001.1:5979616-5989654 GCA_006937965.1 Callopanchax toddi
CCCCTAAAACCAGTCCTCTGGACATAAAACACAAAAAAAGATTTCATTTTTTGTTTTTTTTCTCAGTGCAGAGTTTTTATATAACCTGGCATTAAAGGGGTTAAATCTAAAAAAAACACAAATATTGTATTTTATCATGTGAGCACTGAAGCCAAGGATGAAATTCATGTAAAAATGTTAACACTTTTGTAATATTATAATTATATTTCTATATCAAGTTTTGTTTGCGCAAATTTTATCCATTAGGGACCAAAATGTGACTTTTTATGAAAATATGCTGCTAAATAAAAAATATAAGGTAAACAAAAAATGTTTATATGCTCATTTGTGACACTCCAGAGCCCTGATAATTCACCCCTAAAACCAGTCCTCTGGACATAAAGCACAAAAAAAGATTTCATTTTTACTGTTTTTTTGCTTTTTTTCTCAGTGCAGATTTTTTTATATAACCTGGCATTAAAGGGGTTCAATCTAAAAAAAAACACAAATATTTTATTTTATCTTGTGAGCACTGAAGCCAAGGATGAAATTTATGTAAAAATGTTAACACTTTTGCAATATTATAATTATATTTCTATATGAAGTTTTGTTGGCACATTTTTTATGCATTAGGGACCTTCGTGTGGCATTTATTAAAGGGACCTCCGAGGGTTAATGAGAAGGAAGAATTTACAAATACCAAAATTACAGAGATAAACTGTAATAATGTAAAATAATAAAAAGTTTACCACCATCATGCTAAATTAGGAACGCCCCCTGCAGCAGGGGCCAGCTGCACAGTCTTGGTTCAAAATCTTAACCTTTACCAACCTGTACAAGTTAATGAGAAGACATTCAGGTAAATATGATAATTTGCATATCTGAAAAAACAGGTTTAGCAAGTGCACAACTCCATGAAATCCAAACAAACATCATATGAAAGCCCAGATTCCATCAAGTTTCATCCCTCTAGGTGGAAAGCTCAACGAGCCAGCAGCCTTAAAACTAGCCATGAGCAAATCTAGCATCCATCAGCTATAACCCTAAACCCTAAATTGGGCTGCTTGGTGGCACAGCAGTTAGCACTGTTGCCTCGCAGCAAGAAGGTCGCAGGTTTGAATCCCAGCTGCTGCCTTTCTGCGTGGAGTTGGATGTTCTCCCCGGGTTTCCTCCGGGTACTCCGGTTTCCCCCACAGATCACAACCTGCCCTACAGGTGGTAACCCAGGACTCCCTTGGAAAAGAGTTTCTGTTACTCAGTGGGACTTTCCTGACTAAATAAAGGTTAATAAAAATAATAATAAATAATCACGTCCTACCTTTTCTGTCTTCTGATTTTTAATCCTGTTTTACCACCAATATCCACCAGAACCAGGTTATCCATTCTCTCTGGTTCACCAACAAGTGAAAACATCATTTTACCGATGGCTTGAGACGCTTTCTTCCAGTAACTTCGGAGGATTAAGGCTGCTTGTCGCTTTCTGATTGGAAAACAAGTTTATTTAATTTTCCTTAGTCCTATTAGTTGTAACGTTTAATAAAGTTTTAACGTCCGTGTTCTTCCCAACAAATTGGTTGGGGAGTCCAAGGGCAGCGTTCAGATAAGATGAGATTGTTGTGTCTTCAGGCAGCATTTCTGATTTCTATGTCGCCTTACTGTCCGTTCGCTGGCTCTTTATACATCCAAAGTGTCAAATCATGGCTTTTAATCCCCATCGGCCTGGACCATTCTCTCCAGGGTGGTCTTCACCCCTCTTATTAGTTCTGCACTCAAGACCTGTCCTCGAGTGAGTTCATTCAGCCACGGGGTGATCAAGTTCATAGCCCACACTTGATTCTCTTCAGAATCCCGCCACAGTCAACCACCAGAAATCCAAAAATGTACAAATCTTCCGCAAACCTCCAGAGAAGTAGAGCGAGACACAAGATGTCCCACTTCTTCCATGGATTCATCCGGTAGCCTGCTGCATATGTCCCCCGTGGATACGCCGGAGTCCCCTGCTCTGTTTTTAGTGTGGAAAAAGTAGTGTCAAGAAAAGAGCGACCGTCCTGATCAGAGCCGGGAGTAGACAGTCTCGTCACTTTGGTGAACTGCATATTTCAGTTGTTTTGTTAAAATAACGAGGACAGAGACAGAGAAGAAAAAAATATTTGGAAAAAAAATCAAGAATATTGCAAAGGGCCTACGTTAATTACCAAAAATCATCAATAGTTCAGTCATATTTCTTTTCTGACTTGCCTCATGATGTTACTTTATACATTATAATCAGCTTTTGTTGCACCACCATAACTTGCATAATGCTAAATACATTTTAAGCATCCTCTTTAGGTCAGATCCCTGTACAGTAAAGTTTGACTTTGTTTCAACACTGAAGACTATTTGAGGATAAATGGAGATAAACTGATGTTGGTTTCTGTCAAGGAGACAGGTCTGATTAGTTTATTTAGATATTCGGAACTAACTGGGAACCACAAGGACTGACATTCAATCCCATTTAGTGCTCTCTGCTTATTTCAGCTAATGACAATCAATTAAGAATATCCCGTCATAATCATGACCTTCAAAATGCTCATCATCACTATCTGTCCATGCTACCATATTTGTCTTTCTGTCCTTTCGCTTCAGTGAGATAAAACCGTCATTAGCCTGTTGTGTAATTTATAGCTCTGTCTTCCTCAGCTGTACCTCTTTATCACCGTCACCACCTTTATCCCAGCGTCACCTCTCTCTGGACCCAACATACCTGTATATCACATCACCGCTCTGCTAGTTTCTCTGTCCTCTCCCATTTACAATGTGTCTCCTCCAAGGCCTTGTAAGGTCTAAATCTCAGATTTTCAGCTTGTCTGCTGTGAGTAGTTTTGTGTGTTGGTGTGATACTTCGGGGCCTTGGCACTTTAGAGCTAAGTGACTGTTGCTGGCTGCAGATATTTCATATGCAGGCAGAGTAGACTGGGGCAGTGTGTCAGGGGTGGTGAGAGGATGAGCTCTCCGGCAAGGAGACAAAGGAGAAAAGCCTCTCCGACTCTCTGTGTCGCTTCCAGGGCTGACTGGGCTCCATGCCTCGTCTCTTCTAAGTGCTATATCCCATGCAAACAGCATCTCTAATGACCTACTGGGGATTTTTTAAAAAGAGTTCTCAGAGGCTTTCTTTTTCTAATCAAGGCCAAGACTTAGAGCACAATAAGTTTATTTTCATGTTCAAATTCTACAATTTTGCTTCTAAAACTCACAAAACCCCCAGTAGTTAGACTACCTCTCTACTTTTAGCAATAAAGTCAAATCCTGACTTACAGGGAGGGGTTCTTAAGTGAGGAGGAGGGAGGCTTCTCTCCTGTAAACAAGCAATTATTATACACACTCAGTGTGCAGAGCGGCGCTGCACTGTCTGTCAATAGCTACTTAAGGCTGTCACAGAAAGTGTTTGTAAGAGTTGGTCATAAAGCTAAAATCTCTGCCAGAGAGAGAGAAGCTGAGTTTAGCATAAGCTGAAATTAAGCTGGCAATATAGGACATCCGAATATCTCCGACTCTGGCTACATCATTAGGCAGAAAGAAAGCCAAGGAGTGCTGCAAAGGCACAGTCATGAAGATGAACAGCTTTCCAGGTTCTGACAATATATCTGCACACATATGACAGGGAATGACAGGGGGTGACACCACCTCTTGCATGCATGTGTTGGTGCACATATTTGCAGGAACATACAGGTATGAATATATCTACCCATAAGCATTCATTATGCATGTGTCATATGTCACAGACAGGGAAGAGGAGCGTCGGTGCGTCGCCCTTGTTACCCACCTCCTTGCTCACAGAGCTGCTGGGCCAGCGCATCCTTGAAAATGATCTGTCCTCGATGTGTAGCTGTGGCTCTGGGGGGAAGAAAGAACAGAGAGAAGGAGAGAATAACCATTAAAATAAACAGCACCGAGGGGAAAGTTCATTTTTGTGTCCTTATTATACAGATCGATCCAGCACCTTTTCTCTCTTTACCTAAATATGTGTGGGTGTCTTAAACACAAAAAAGGACATTTTATAAAATTATGATTTGACTTTGAGGGAAAAACAAGAAACTCTGTAACAAAGTCAACACTTAGACTAAATAAACACCTACTGTATATTTACATGATCTCAATATGACTGAATCTGGAGGCAACAGGCTTGTTTGAGTCCACTCCCTGCATTAATGACATTTATGGCCTAATGTTCACTGTGGGTTATCAAATATCCTCCATCCATCCTTCACTGCATCCAGTGATGCCTGCATTCATCTAACTGCATGCTTTGTGCTTTATGCACAGAATGTGATATGGACTTCCTTCTGGTGGCCATGAAATGCATTATTCATCTGAAAACAGAGAGATCTATCAAAAGAAGGTGAAATACTTTGTAATACTGCAGGATCTTTTACATGGACCCTGGGACAGGCTGGACACTGGACTGAAGTTGATGCATTTTGTAGACTTGGTCACTTTTTTTTTTAGCTTTTTGTATTTTAGTTATTAGTAATCTATTTAGAGCTAACAGGAAAGAAACCTCTGCAGATAACTTTTACATTTTAATTAAAAAAAAAGATGCATCAACTTCCTCAGAGACTGAAAGGAAACGACTTCAACACACAGCTGTGATTGGTTTTCTCACTGACTAAAGTTTCATCTGGCATACAGATGACTGTTTCTTTTTAAACGCTGCAATTAGAGTTGAGTATTAATTATTAATATCATCTGTGGCTTGTAAATCTGAGCTTCTGCTAATAAAAACACAGACACAGAACTATGAGAGCCACCCACGCAGAGCGAGGAGACACCAGACTCTGATGTGTTCAAAGAATTCCCAGGAACCGCAGATGTTACGCAAAATGTTTAAAATATATTGATCTTTGGTGATATGATCACACGCTCATGGTGCAGATAAATGCATCTCAGATCACACTTGGAGGTGTTCTGAGATGCATTGTGATTGTCATTTCTTACTTGTTGGATTGTGGAATTTAACCTCCAAAATAGATTCAAAGTGATGGCATAACGCGGGCCAGTAATAATCTAGGGGTGGGACACCAAAATCATAACAAGAGTTGAATTGTGCTGTTTTGATATGAAGACTATTTTCAATGTGGAAGTTCAAACCTGGACCTCACTGGGGGCGACGAACTGCGTTCTCAGGAGAGTCTGCGAGGTTTTAAATTTCCTCCTGTGAATTGCTGGGCCTTGCTCTCGTGTCAGAAAGTGCAAAATATTAAACTAAGCTGAGACTGATTAGAGACCAAAAACTGAAATTAGCTTCCAAACAAATTAAGACATCATTTGTGACTAAATAGTGACAAAAATATTACAAATCTGCTACAAAACTTCTGCAATTTACTCAGTTTTGACATAAACTAAAGTGTAAATTTCTTGCAATTTTTGAGTCTCCAACTAGTAAATCCAATAAATTATGAGCCCACAGAATGACCTCCTGATATTAGTCTGCTTTTATTTTATTTGTACAATTTGACTAACAAAAAAATGGCCTATAAGAATAAATACATTGCAACTCACTGAAGCTTGACTTCTCCCCTCCTATAAATTCATATTCATATATTATGATGGCCGGCACATTTACAGCAGGGGCTGATTCCTCCACTGGACTTTGCTGGTTTTGGTGGTTTATTGAGCTTAAGGGTGTGCTGATGCAGGGTTGTGGTATTTAAAATTAAAAGTGGCTGCATAGAGAAGAGGAAAGACAGATCTGATCATAAGTGGTGCAGGCGTGTGAAAACATTCCAGTATGAAGTGAATTGATTTAAGTGGGATCAAAAGTCTGAGAGTTCACTCTAAAAAGAATATTTGAGCTGTACACTCTAAAAAACTAAAACCACCATTTACTTAAATTTTTTGGTGTAACATTTTACTTTCAAGAATTTTGAGTAGATTGGAGACAATTATATTAAGTAATAGCCAACTTTATCAATATAATTGTCTCCAATCTACTCAAAATTCTTGAGTGTAAAGATGTTACACCAAAAAATTTAAGTAAATGATGGTTTTCTTTTTTAGAGTGTAGTTGAGGTGATGGACTTATTGACCTAAATCTGACCTATTATTTTGGTTTAGTCAGGACAACTTAAATGTTTTGGTTCAATCAACATAAAATCAGTGATGTTCACACTAAAAGAAAATATAAGTTGAACCAACTTAATTGAATTGCTTCAGTTGGTAACAAGTAATTCAATCAGGTTTATCCAACTTAAAGTATTAAGTTGGTTCAACCTGACAAATTTAAGTCAAAACTTACTCAAATCCTTTAGTTCCTTACAAATCAAAAATTCAAATTCTTCTGACTGAAATTTATGTAAATTCAACTCAAATTTTTAAGTTTTTCCAAATGAAAAAACTGAATGATCAAAAAGCACATTATCAATGACTTTGAACTTAAAAACTATTTAAATGTAAATCATCTTAAATGTGTGTTTTAGCGTGTTATTTTAGTTTTTACTTTCATTGTAATCAGAATTTCAAGTTGGCTAAAAAGAAAAAATTATCCATTGCAGAGATGGAACATTTTAACATTTATTGTGAGAACATCACAAATTTAACAGTTTTGCACAGATGCAAGTAATAATGCAATAAAGACTTTTTACACTGTAAAACATTTTCCTACTCCCTGAATGGAGTTAATATTTATGACTAGCTAAGCCCTGCTAGCAGGTTAGCGACAAAAACTAAGTATTCATAAATACTCAACTCCATTCAAGGAGTAGGAAAACATGTTGAAGTATAAAAAGTGTTCATTACATAATATTTTTAAAATCATATGAAACAGTGAGCTGCTTGGTGGTGCATGTTGTTAGCACTGTTACAGTCAGGAGGTTGTGGGTTCACTTCCCAGCTCTGTGGCCAGCTTGCATGTTCTTCATGCTGTGTGAGTTTTCTCTACACTGTAAAAAGAGAATAGTTGATCCAACTTAGAAAATTGCTTCAATTGATAACAAGCAATTGAATTAGGTTTATTTTACTTAAATTTATGAACTTAATTTAAAACAAACTTAAAAGATTTAACTTTAGTTGCTTGTTACCAATTGAAGCAAGTTTTAAACGTTGAACCCATATTTAATTTTTACAGTGTAGGCACCCCAGTCTCTTTAAGTTCAAAGTCATTGATAATGTGCTTTTTGATCATTCAGTTTTTCATTTGGAAAAACCTAAAGATTTGAGTTGAATTTACATGAATTTAGGTCAGAAGGATTTGAATTTTGAATTTGTAGAAACTAAATGATTTGAGTGAGTTTGACTTAAATTCGTCAAGTTAAACAAACTTAATCATTTAAGTTGGATAAACTTAATTGAATTTTACCAATTGAAGCAATTCAATTAAGTTGGTTCAACTATTCTCTTTTTACAGTGTGCTAGGCCACACTTAGACAACATATAAAATTATTATTAGTGGACAAAACCCCACTAAAAAGTAAATGTTGTTCTCTGAGCTTCTAAACTCTCTAGCAGACTTTTTACAGGCGCCAAGGCGTTTACACGTCCGTCCCAGAGATGAATAATGAACAGTCTGCTCATTAATTGATAAAGACCTCTTGAGCCTGAGCAGAGCTGGGAGAAAACACACTTAATTACACTCATATTTCAGAATTGGTGGATAAAAATATGAATTTGACATTTATGAATAAAAGATGGTGCGTAACGAACAAGGCCCTTAAATATTTAGTAAACAGCTCCTTTAACAGATTTGACTCTGTTGTAAAAGGCTCAATAAAATCTAATACAGCAATCCCTTAAAAGAAGAAGAAAAGCTGTGCAGATTTAAAGAATATCTCAAGCTTTTTGCTAAAGTAAAAGAATGACTGGAAAGCAGAGTGTGTTCCTGTTAACAGCATGTCTGCCATTAAACCAGCAGCCAGGAGAGGGCATTTAGTCTGAGCCGAAGAGCGTTTGATCTGAGCAGCGTGACTCCAGCGTCTGTCTGTCGTCACTCTCCACTGCCTCCACAGCGTGTGTCTCATTACCGTCCACACCGACACACAAAGAGCAGAATTTATTAAAGAGCTAAATGTTAATTTGCTTGGTTTTTTTCCAGGGGTGTGGTGGGCGGGGCAATTAAGACTCTTAATGTGCTGCTGTTTCATTTTTTCTCTTCTTTCATCCTCCTCCGATTCAGACTCATTCATCTCCTGAAAATAAGTGTCATCCTCAGCCTTCTCATTAATCTGGAGGGGAAGGATGGAAAATAGCAACAACAAAAAAAAAAAAAACAGAGGAGAAAATGGAGATTTGAGAGCAGAGAGGGGGATAAATAAGAGCAGAGGGAATAGATTTAGGGGTTTAATGGCCTTGTCTCTCAAATGTCTTCCAACCTGCTTTCGAAGGGCAAGGCGAGCGGGTGAGAGGACACACACACACACACACACACACACACACACACACACACACACACTCCCTAAGCCGTGTATCGTATGAGCTTTAACATGTATACAGATGGACAGGCTGTCAGTCAAAGAGCTCCCGACAGGGCTGGGAGTGGGTAATTACCAAGCATGTCATCAATGTTAGATTACATGTTGCTGTTGGCCATAAGTATCCCCCAGAAGCCTGTTTGACAGCTCCCTTCTAACCACACACACACACACACACATATATATATATATTTATACACACACACAGAGGGTTAGGCAGCTGATTTGCCCTAAAGCTATCCTAAATACAACCACCACTCCTTAAAAACAAGAATATTCCCACAGAAACAAACAAAGCAGATGATTTTCTCTCCTCCAAACGTCTCGCTCTTCTCCTCGTAGTTACACTAAAAGTCTCACACCATTCTCCTCCAATTAAAAGCTCATCTCCTCTTCCAGCTCGCTGGGCCCGTTTGGTAATCATGATAAATATGAGTTTCAGAGCGGTGCGGTTTTGGGTGCCAGCACTGATTTGTAGCAGAACCTGGCCCTTAAAATAACACACCCTAATTGGTTGATTTATATTCCGAGTTGGGGACCAGCTGTGGTTCGGGCTCTGCAGACCATCAGGACAAAGGAGACGCAAAAAGAGCTAAAGATCTCTCTAAAATAACGGATAAAAATGAACTCGGAGTGTGATTCTGTGATCTGTATTATCCCCTCCCTCCACTACGTGAACTCATTAATTGAAAAAGGCTTTTAGAGAACATGCAAATTTAATGAAGCTCCACAGATGAGGGAGTTGGGAGTTGTTTGGCAAATTACCTGCTTGTTAGCGCAGGGTCATTTAGAGTTATACAGCTCTGAATACAGCCAGAAGAAATGTAGTTATTACCCTGTTTGGAGCTTCAAGTGAAAGAGCAACTGACCTTGACTGTTAGTGGGTAATAATGAGGAAGATTAGGCAAACAGCAGTGAAGAATCAGATCTGTTTCTTCACTCAAAAAAGATTCTTTATATTGAACTCAGAAAGAGCCACTGGACTGACGTTAATGTGCACTGAAAAAAGAGAATAGTTGAACCAACTTAATTGAATCGCTTCAATTAGTAACAAGTAATTCAATAAGTTTATCCAACTTAAATTATTAAGTTTGTTTAACTTGATGAATTTAAGTCAAACTCACTCAAATCATTTAGTTTCTACAAATTCAAAATTCAAATTCTTCTGTTCTAAATTGATGTAAATTCAACTCAAATCTTTAGGTTTTTCCAAATGAAAAACTGAATGATGAAAAAGCACATTATCAATGACTTTGAACTTAAAGAGCCTGGGGCGCCAGAGAAAACTCACACAGCATGAAGAACATGCAGGCTGGCCACAGAGCTGGGAAGTGAACCCACAACCTCCTGACTGTAACAGTGCTAACAACATGCACCACCAAGCAGCTCACTGTTTCATATGATTTTAAAAATATTATGCAATGAACACTTTTTATACTTCAACATGTTTTCCTCCTCCTTGAATGGAGTTGAGTATTTATGAATACTTAGTTTTTGTCGCTAACCTGCTAGCAGGGCTTAGCTAGTCATAAATATTCAACTTCATTCAGAGAGTAGGAAAATGTTTTACAGTGTAAAAAAGTCTTTAGTGCATTATTACTTCCATCTGTGCAAAATT
>SSNR01000001.1:5989664-6033498 GCA_006937965.1 Callopanchax toddi
ATTTGAGTAAGTTTTGACTTAAATTTGTCAGGTTGAACCAACTTAATAATTTAAGTTGGATAAACTTAATTGAATTACTTGTTACCAACTGAAGCAATTCAATTAAGTTGGTTCAACTTATCTTTTCTTGTAGTGTGAACATCACTGATTTTACGTTGATTGAACCCAAAATTTTTGTTGTCCTGACTAAACCAAAATAATAGGTCAGATTTAGGTCAATAAGTCCATCACCTCAACTAGCTCACATATTCTTTTTAGAGTGAAGGGAAATCCACTTTTAAAACGCCACGTTTCCCCGTCTCCCTGAGGGTCAGACCAGGACAGCGAGGAGGAGGAGAATACGTTTATCAACAGCAGAGAAATGACTCGATGGTGATGTCTGGTTTTCATCAAAATAGAGCGGAACAAAACAAATAATTTGACAGTAAATACTCTACATGTGGGCCAGCTCCCTCAGCAACGGGTCATTGTTCTGCTTTTGAATTCAAGATTTGTTGTTTTTTTGTCTGCGTGCCCTATTTCATCTCAAACTGTTCAGTTGGTCAGCAGGTGGGACAGTGACCTTCTCATAATGAGTCTCTGAGATGTTGATGATGTGGACATCATGAAGCAGTATTGATCACAGTGCTGCCGAGCACACAGGGGTATGCACATGATTACAGGGGTCATCCCTGGGGAAATAAGGCCATATCAATAAAGGGAGGCGACTTAAAGCCAACACAAGTCTGGGTTTCATGGTAAAAGTCTGAGATCTTCTGTTAAATTTCATGAATATGTTTAAAAAAAAGAAAATAAAGGATAGTTTTAAATGCAGATTTATTGGGAAACGTGTCAGATTTGTAGCTTATAGGAGGCTTAAATGTTCCGTCACCTTATACATCTCCTGTCGTTCGTCTTTTCTGAGCCAGAGTAGAGCGTTAATCAGAGGCCACAGGCTGGTTTACTCCTTCAATAAAGAAGAAAGCTCATCAAGCGAGGATATTATGTGAAAATGGACTCAACAGATTGACCTCAGTCCTAAAAAAAAATCAATGGAGCTGACTAAATATGGGAGAAATTAAGAGCACTGGGTGACAAAGGTGATATTTTCATCTAAATCAGGAATGAAGCTGTCAAATATTTTTGCCCCGTCACTAAAAAGGTTTTGCTTAAAGCGGCTCTCTGGATTATTTTTCTCTGTATCAAAGTTTTCTAAATGTTCTAAATGATATTTCAGGTCTAAACTATGATCTATGGGTTGAGTTCCACAACATCTGTCATTCTGATGAAGACCCTCCTTCCTCCTAGAGACCCCTTTCCATTATTTCTTGCCGCCGACATTTTTCAGCCAATGAAATTCAAATGTCTGCATTCTCTCAACATGCACACCAAACCTGTACCAGTAGGGGGCGCTGTCGTACAGGACGCTCCGTGTGTTTCTCTGCCGTCTCAGCCGTTCACTGAGGACTCACGGCTCATTTCTACTAAAAACCTTCCCATTCTCCAGCTAAAGATGGATTTATTTTAATTTTTAAACCTTTCACCTCACAGAATGGCAAGGCTTGACAGGGTTACGCGTTTATTTTGGTCAGAAAGTTCATCCAGGGCCGAGTCAAGTTCAGCTTCAGAGTCCAGCAGCAGCTCTCTGCTAACAGAGCTAATATCAGAAGCAGCAGGGACAGAGAGGGCTCTTCAGACCCTCGTAGTGTTGTTGGAATAAGATTGTGAACTGTGAGTGATTAAACCCTACACATTGAGCTGTACAGTTCATGTCCGAAGTATATGCGCCGCGTGCACGCGCGCACACGCGACCGGACGCGCGTGTCGAGATGTTTTGAGGAGGAGCCTTTGGACGCTAGATTCAAAAACTGCTCTCCTGATGAAATCCTACAGAGTGCTGCTTTAAATGATATTGAGAAACTTTTACTATATAAGAAGAAACTGAATCGATTTGATTCAGCTTGTTCAATTTATGGTTTTCTTTATTTCTGAATGAGATCAGAACCTCTTATGGATTCAATATGTGGCTGAGACAAAGGAGAGAAAATAAATACAGGCTTGTTTACAAATGCAGTTGTTCAAATGCACCCAACATACTGTAGTGCCATGACAGGGAAAAACATTAGGTTGTTAGATCTGCAGACTTCTCGGCGAAACACTTCACATCCAGTAATTAAAACAATATCAACCCAACATCTGTCTGAGTCCCACTGGGAGACAGAGACACAAAAACACACGTTCAGGCGACGCTGCATGTGAGCATCATACTCGTACAAAATCCATAACAACATCTCACCAGGTTGATGTTTAGTATCTATTTGTTTCAGGTCTTTTAAGACACACAGCTTAGTGTCTGCCTCTATCTGGAATGAAGGAACACAAAGGAAATGGAAATAAGCGACACCTTACACCTAACAGCAGCAAAACATCCAGAACATCATGATGCAACCTGTTGTGTAAAAACAGGAAGAATCTAATGTGGACCACCGTCATTACGGGGACATTGATGCAGGCTGAAATGGAATCTTTAAATTAATAATGGCATATTTTCATTAACTAGTTGCTTTCTCATGCAGAAATTAAACACGTTTTTAAACTTGATGCATTTATTTCACGAGGGAAAAACCAAAACTAACTTTGAACAAACAATTCGCATGATACCTAATAATAAAGGTCTGATTTATTTATTTACTAACTTTATTAATAGCTTACCCTCCAATCAGTGGACAAGAAAAACTATGATCAACCTTCAGAGCAACCAGCTGTCTATGAATATGAATAAAAGAGGGGTAACTTTTGTGTTCATGTCAGGCTTTTTGCTTCCTACACTGTAAAAAGAAAAGGTTGAATCAACTTAATTGAATTGCTTCAGTTGGTAACAAGCAATTGAATTAAGTTTATCCAACTTAAATTAATAAATTTGTACTTAGTAACTTAAGTTGGATAAACTTAATTCAATTGCTTGTTACCAACTGAAGCAATTCAGTTAAGTTGATTCAACTATTCTCTTTTTTCAGTGTAAGTCTGTGTGTTGGTCCTTTGAGCAGCTGGTCTCTACTGTACCACCTAACTGAAGCTGAAACAGGCCCCAACCTCCTCACTGTAAACAGTAAAAGCAAGGATGGGAAAGACAACTATGGAACTAGAATTGGGACTTTAGTTTTGTTCTTGTACCTTTTAGTTTTGTACTTGTAACTCATGTTTTGTACTTGTGACTTTCCGTTTTGTACTTTGTAACTCAACTGAAAGTTTCAAGTACAAAACATTGGTTAAAAATACAAAACTAAAAATTACAAATACAAAACTTGAGTTACAAGCACAAAACTAAAGTCCCAATTCTAGTTCCATATCACATTTCTAGATTTTACGATCATTTTTAATAGTCAAAAAGTTGAACATTTCTGGTGGAGACATTATAATGTACAGTACATATTTTTTAGAGGGTTTTTGTTTTATTGACCATTGGCCGTGACAGCACCGTGTGACGAATCTGTACGCGTTTCAGAAAAGAGTGGAGCGTTGTTTCAAAGAGAGCAATAACTTGTGTTCAGGTCTGGATGAGCGTAGCCTCCCAACTCCATCTCGCCCTGTCCTCCAAGGCCTCATCTTCTCTTTGGGTGGCGATTTACAGCCATCCACGAAATTAAATTCTTTTAGATGCCCACGTCACCGCACTCCATCATACAACTGTGAGTGATGTGTTACCAGGGACACTCCCACAGCATCGGCCATAAAACTGCTGCCAGGGCCTGTATTAATGCAGCGACCGTCCAGCTTCACTCTGAAGGACATACGATGTCTGCGGCTTTAATTTAAACACTTGGACGGGGCTCCTGCAAAAATAAAGTCCTTGTATCAATCAGAGGAGGGAGTTTATGGGTAACGGATGACATTATTTACATTGTGCAGAGTTAAAAACTGTAATTTATTCTGCTGATGTGAATATTTTAAGGTCTTTTCTGAAATATGTCAATAAAGTTGCATAAACAAGACATGACTGACAGTAACATCCATATTAACCTGACCTAATCCCAGCCTGTAAAAATAACACTGACTCTCTGTTTCAGGAAAATCTTATCTGGAACCGAAGGTGGCTCTGGTTTCAGTCAGACCTCCACAGAACCCTCAGGGTGAATCTATCTCTGCAGGACACGGCGGAGCTGACAGCTGAGAACTGTAACAGGATGTTTGTATGAGTGTCAGTGTGAGCCAGCTGAAGTGTGACTGACTAAGGTCAGACTCAGGGGCCCTTACTGTCGTACAGCTTTTGTCCCCCTGCTGACACAGTGAAGAAAACGTGCACAGGTGGTCAAAACAAGCAACATCCAACAGTTGTATTTAGTCTATTTGTGCATTTAAATGACATGATATCTATAAGTTCTATAAAAACAAAAACTTCATGTGAGAGACTAAAAGTTTGGTCTTTACTCGTACGAATGCTGAGACATATTTGTGGTGCTGCAGTGATTTTGCACGCACCTTTTCTTCACATCGCATTTCGTCATTATCAGCACGTCTGTAAATTACCAGCTGAGGCAATTAGATGGAAAAAAACAGTTTGAGCTGACTGAGACAGAAATGATGAAGAGCAAGAGGAAGGGAAACCCCAGCAGCTGAATCGGTTCCTAATTCAAGCACAAAGAAGATTCAAGGAAACAAACGGAGAAAGGAAACCAAAAACATCTGTCCAGCTGATCAACAAGGTTCTAATTTAAAAAATGTACTGGGCTAAAAATCCCAGTGAAGCCCTAAATATTGTTTTGTGTTTGGAATGTGACAGCTTCTCGGTAGAGCCTTTCTTTAACATCACAGGGAAGATCACCGAGCTTGTTTATGTGCAGAAAGTGTAAATGTGCATCCCGCCCTTCCCCGGGGGATGGGTGGATCTGACCACACATTTCACCGTCTGAAGAGAGGATGGAGATATTTCTGTTAATTCTCTGCAGGCTAAACACACCTGCCTCTATACAAACCTTATTGATTTAACCTCTTTATGAAAGGATGGTCCTGTATCATCCCCTTTCTGTGGCTGAGGCAGAGAAAACACCACCCATGATCTCAGCTGATAAGCCTCTCTTAGTCTTTCACACATTAACAGATACATTTATGACTTCCATGTCTGAGGTCGACACGTGGCGGCTGTAAAAGGTTCGAGCTGGGAGCACAAGGCCACCCATCTGCTAGTTCGCTCTTTGTTATTTGTGTTTTATTCATGTGCACTGCATGGATGACTTACAGGAAATTCACGCAGCCGGTGCCAGGCGGCGGAGCGATCCAGACGAAACTGAAGCTGGTGGAGGGCTGGTGGCTGACGTGTGACGCCACGACGCTGCAAACGAACTGGGTCCCAGTAAACTGGCGATCTGGCATCACACCTGGAGGACAGAGGAGATCAGCAAAAAAACCAATAAGAACTAAGAACTGTAGAAAAAAACAAACAAAAAATGACCTGTTACGATTATTTTGATGTTTTCACTTTAAACTTTTAAATGTTTTAAAACAGCTGCCTCTTTTTTTTTTTTTTTACATTAACAGTTATAGTGTGTGCCAAGTAGATTTTTATTTTAGGTTCATTATTTAATGTTTTTGTTTGAGGCTTTAAATTTTAAGCTACAACCACTGACTGATTTATATGCTTGAGTTTTCAGATACATACCCCTTAATCTAGCAATATTTCTCAGCAGCACTGCAGCCACTCGCCTCATTGGCATTTTGAAAAATAGATATTTTAGTTATTTTTGGTTAATCGTTTAAAATAGTCAAAAACCATGCTCGTTTTTTTTTTTTTTTTTAATATCTATGAGGTACTACTAATCTAAAATATCATGGGGGGATACAAATTTCCTACACAAGAAACAGCCGCGTAGGGCCGCCAGTGCAGTGCACCGGGGCCCGCGGGCCCCAGGGGGCCCAGAGAGGGCCCCTTCATCAATGATACTAATCTACCAGCTGTGTTTCTGCGATCAAATCAACAGTAACTCTTTTATCTGAGCCAGGATTGGAGTCAGTGAATGCAACATGAGGTCAGCCATAGTGGGAGCGACGGGCGGGATTAATGGGTGTCAATCATGGCAACTGCTGCAAAAAATGATGCAATGTTTTTCAGGAGAAATATACTTTTATTTCTGAATAAAGACCAGGATCCATATCTTGTCTCTGTTGGACTCAAGTTTATTTTCAAGACCAAGAAACCAGAAAACAACCAGCCGATAAAATTAACTTTTCTTTTAATTAAGGCAACCTATCAGACCCTTTATGTCCCTTATCTACAAAGATTTACTGATCATTTCCTACAGAAATAAGACTTTCTTCTCTTCATTTAAATTTGACATGTTTATTATATTGTTGACCACCTAAACGTAAAAAAAAAAAAAAAAATCACAATGTTATTATTTTTCTTCATGATTCAATTCTAATTTTTGTGACTGAGAACTCTTGGTGGTTTTTCTGTGTTTTGAAAAACTTGGACATCACTGGTCTAAGTTCTCAATGTGGCCCTCGGAGGACTTTACGAAAAACATTTGGCCCCAATCAAGAAAAGGTTCCCCACCCTGCCTTAAAGGCCCCCATGGTGCCTTTGCTTTCGGATAAACATATTTGTGTCACTGTTGATTTTTTTCTTTATTTAAAATATTCAGCTAGATATCAGTGCTCATCCGTACTCTGCTTCACTCCTTCTCTCTTAGAACAGATCCATCATCAAAAGTCTTTTCACAATAGTATTTGGTGATGTGATTCCTCAGGCCAGCATTGGGGGTGGGGGGCCTAAAGCAGCCCTTGCACCGGGGCCCAGCTCAACCTTGTTACGTCACTGACAAGAAACCTCTGTAGTCTCATTTAAAACTTCAGTGGAATTAAAATGAGTCTGTTCAAGTCTGCAAAATGTCAAAAGGAAATAAAAACAAAAAGTTTGAGTTTTTTCGAGATCATTTGCAGCAAAAACTAAGCCGACTTGATTAAGTGGAACATTATTTGTTTCCAGCGTTACCCTATCCTCCGCTTTCACTTCTACTCCTCCGCCAGTGGTATTTCACATGATGTGTTACTTCACACACACATTTCTTCACATCCACCGTCTAGGTATATGGATATACTGTACATATTTTTCCACAACCCTCTGTTTTTACACTCTCCCTGTGAACCGACACTATAACGTTGCCCTTATTAATGAGTGTCTGTGATCGGCTATTGCGTCGTTAGAATGACATCACGCCACACAATCTTTCCTTTATATCGCAGAGGGCGAGGACAGGGCACCACCCGACTCATAGATCAGTCAGCAGAGCCCCAGAATGGTCTCATAATAATAAACGGTACCTGAATGAGCCAAACAAGCTGAGCAGCGAACACCTCCAGTGTGTATTTCTCAGATAAATAAGACTGGAGCCTACAACAGTGAATTAGTGCTGAAAGCTGCAGAGCTTCTACTCATGTCTGTTTCGTAAAACACTATTTCCTCTCCTCTCATTAATAAAAAACTCACTCCACTGAAAATATAATCAGGAGTGATTAATAAGACCGAAGCTTGAATCGATGTGTAAATCGATACACAGAACTCATTATTTATAAGGGAATAATTCCACTGACGCCCCTCAGATTAAATCAATAAATAAACAAAATGTTTCTGCATTCATCAGCTGTGTTTGCATTTGTACATGTGGGTTTTTTTTATTAAGATTCCTTTAAGATCATTCGTTTCTGTGCTATGATACAAAAATACCTACTTATTACTGCTGTCAGGTGAAAACCAGTTTGTTCTTACTTTGAGTTTAGTGAAAATATTATTTTACCCTGACTGAAAATCAAAATGAAAAATGACCAAACGTGAAACATTTATAACATCTAGCGTGTGCATGCAGTGTGTGGTCCTTGTGTGACGGATTTATGAGGTGCTGAGAGAAGCTGCCTTTACCCACACTAACGAGTGTGTATTAACGGAAACACCCACTAATAGTGCTGCAGGTCTCTGCTTAATGGTCACAGTTTATTGTGAAAATAACCTCAAATAGAAACATTCCTATGAGGGTGACCTGCAGCAGACTGAATATTGTAACTGCAAATAAACAGGAAGTGACTCATTTTTCCACATTTAAAGTAAAAAGAATGAAATAAATTACTTTTATTTACATTTTTCTAAAGGATTCATTACAACCTGTGGTCAAAATAACAAGACTGCAGTATGAGTGAAAGGAAAGCCTCACAGTGTCATTACATCAATACATTTATTCCTTTATTCTAATGACTTAAACAATAATGCAAATTAATGTTTTAAGAAATAGAATTGACTTTTTTGTTTATGTGTTTTTTCTCCTTTTTGCATGAATTTTTCGACATTCATGTTTCAGTTTAACCATCAATGTGACTTTTTTTTAAATTAGTTTTTTTAGGGGTGGGACTTTAACGCGTTAATTTAAATGAATTAATTAGGAAAAAGATAACACAATTTAAAAAATGAACGCCAATAATTGCAGTTGGCAATTGAAGCAAAGGGGAACATTTGTCACTGCACGAATTTCCTGCTACGCCAAATATCCTGATGCAGGAGGATCGAGAGGCACCTGGATGCATCAAGCGTGAAGGGGCGGGGCTGGAACACATTGCAATCCAACGCCATCTTTTGAACTGACTAAGCTAACCTCACCCTGAACCCTAACCCTAACCAACTGCGTTTATAAAAATTAGGGATGTCCGATATTATCGGTCTACCGATATTGGCATTAAAATGTAATGTCGGAAAATATCGGTATCGGTTGTTGTAATGACACACATAACCTTTACATACCACGCACATGTTATACATCAAACTCTTCAGCTAATTCTCCTCTTTCTCAAAATGTAAAAATATAACAAATCTGATGTACAGTTTTTGAGATATTTGTATTTTTTTGGCACACCTTACATTAAATCCTGTGGATTCAGCATTTCCCAGCCAACCTTGAACGCAACATCTATCAGCGAACCTTTGATGACATCATCAATCCGCGACATTACTTGCCTAACTTGAAATTGAAGCAGTTGTCATATTTTTCCACAGATAATATTTAAAGTTTATGTATGCATGATAGGAGGTATGGGATGTTGATTACCTATAAATTTAGTTTTTCTTTTTTTATTATATGAGGGGTACCCCGCTTATATCGGTATCGTTTATATCGGTATCGGAGATTAAGAGTTAGACAATATTGGATATCGGTAAAAAAGCCAATATCGAACATCCCTAATAAAAATACATTGTGAATTAATAACGTTAAGTTAATGTTTAAATTAAAACAACCATTCATGTGTTCTCTATCTTGTACTGTATTTTTCGTGTCTTTTCTGGCTTTTTTTCAGAGATTAAAGGAGCTTGAGTTTACAATGTTAAAGTTCAGGTCTATTATTTGATTCTGTCCCCACTAAAAATTTTTTTTTTTTTAAAGCCATTTTGGGGCAAATTTTCCTGTTAGTTTAAATTGCAATTAATTAATTACAAAGCCTGTATTTATTTGATAAATTTTTGTATTTATAAAATTTATTTCATTTTTCATAAAATAAACATGACATCTTTTGATAAGAGAGGCACTTGGTAACTGAACTAAATTTAAATCGCATCTAAATTATATTAAATTAAAAGTTAAATCCTGCCATATTAGTCTTTTAAAATCCAGACTTCAATTTTTACTAAAATCATAAATAACACTTCTAAAAACATTCATCCATGTTTTAAGTGTCGTATATGTTTTAGTCAAATTCATTTCAAATCAGAAATGCCTTTTTCTTGTACCATCCTTAGACAAATTATAGTAATAAATTGATTTTTTTAAAACTACGGTAAATTTTTGTCTCTGTTTCAGATTATTAATGAGTATTGATTCACTGTTAAACGACAGAACCTAATGTTTATGAGCACTATAATATTAATTATCTAATTTATGCATTTTCATAAGTTGGATACATTTTAATATTTTACTGACATTTTAATTAAAAGTGTAGCACTAACTTCACCCTACGTTAATGGCGAGCCAGCCAGGAGCCTTGGGTGGAGTCGTGGGTGGTGTAGAGTGGTCAGTCGGTCAGTCGACCTTGACTTTCCGGTCACTACATTTTTCATCAAGTCTCTCTACTATTTTCTTTTTACTTTAAATTAATAAATTACCATCCATCCATCTTAGATTTTTAAACCCTTTAAAGGGTACTCACTGAAATACGTGTCTTATTGCAGACGAGGGACATTTTCCTGCATCGGTTTTAAAATAATTTCAGTTATTAATTCATTTGAATGCTTTTAAAGTATTTGTACTTAAAACATTACTTTTGTAAAAAATCTTGTTCCTTTTTCACTTTTCCCAAAAACTTTCCAAAACTTTTTTGTTAAAGTTTCAGGTTTAGGCTGCAAATCACAATTAAAAGCATAATGTCAGGCATAATCAGCCGTGCTGAAGCAAACAGGAGAAATCCTGGATCAGTCAGGAGGTCTGAGAGGGGAAAATGTCCCTCTGTTCAGGAGGCAGGCTCACGGGTCACCACAGAACCAGCAGCAACAGGAAACAGCTCAAACTGGGGGCGTGGCCCCTCCCCTTTCCTCCACTGTTGGCTCGGGACCTCCTGCATCATTGTGGGTATGGTTGCCATGGTTACCAAGGACTGCTCTCTTCATATCTTGTCATCCTTCTGCTATATCATCACATTTCATAATCCCAACAGTTCTGCATCTGACCCGCATATTTTAACCTTATCCTTAGCTGCTAATATGATGTTTTTAAATTATGATGATTTAAAATGTTCAGAAGTTATTTTAAAACCACACACTGTACAAGTAGTCAAATATGGTCATTTGCTGTATGAAGGGTTAAAAACAGTTTTTCTGATCAGTAACAAACACACAGGAAACACAAAAATCTAGGGACAATATACAGAAACCAGAAGGCTTGAAAACTTGGCTTTCACATCCAGCACTCCCGGACTCCTCTCACTGTACAGCTGCTCCATATGCTCAACAAAACCCTGGTCTGACAGCCGAGGCACAGAAAGCATGAACTGATCCTGTGTTAAAGGAAAAAACTCTGCTGACGTCGTACAACGTCCTCTAACACAATTAATACTAACCTCCCTTAGCAACCAGCTGATTTGTCACGTGTTGCAACAAAAATAAACAACAGTTTTGGAACTAATCATCCAATTTTGCAGCCAAAAGACTAAATCAAGCTCAGGAAATGGGAAGCTGCAGGAGGAAGAAGAAAAGACAGGTTGTCTTTGTTGGGAGAGAAACAATGTTTTCTCTGTGCTCAGATTTAATTTCAAACTCATCTTTGCCCGTGCTGTCAAATAGACACAAAATAGGCAGCAGACCTGCAACAGTTTAAGTCTGAGTCTTTTTTATTTTGACGTGACCTACATGAGCAAATATTGGATTAGAAGTAAAAACACAAAATGTTAAGGATGCCTGAAAGAGAACCTGACATCAAATCCTGAAAACATTATACAAATAAAGAAAGAAAAACACATAAATGAGAAATAAAATGCAGCAGAAGAAGAAGAGGTGAGCCAGAGGTTTGGTTAAAGGGGAGCGGAGAGCAGTTTGACTATAAGGTGAAGATGAAAAGGCAGTCTGAGGCACTCCAGGACACAGCAGCGCTGGGACTCGACACCGCTCACAAAATTTCTATTCCCACTTGAAAAGTACACTCAGGCATGAAAATGCAAATAACAATTCTTCATTCCTTTCATGTCTGGGTGTGGAAAGATACAAAAAAGGAGAAGGAGGAACGTAATCCACAATCCTGAGTACTCCAGAAAAGCAACAAACTTTGGTGAATCTGGACTGAGAGAAACGTTGGTTTTCTCCAGGGATTTACCAGAAGAATAGAAAGATGAGATATTCTGTAACTGTGAAAGAAAAATATGAAACAAGTCCTTCAACACCCCGGGCGCATCAATTCAAATAACTAGGGATGTACCGATACGATACTTAAATCTGAGTATTCACCGATACCGAGTACCGATACCGATACTTCTACCACACACAAAAAATGCAACGAATTGGAATACAGGTTTTATTTTTTCTTCTCTGCTTTTTACAACAAATAACTGAGTTAGATAAATAAATAAAATATATTAATAAAAATGATCACAAAACTAAAATATAAGGTGAAAAATCACCATTTTCTGTGATTTCACAGTGAAATTATTGCAGTTTTCCACATTTTAACCAAATAAAATGAACTATTTGGCACCATCTCCAGCTCTCAACCCACACTGTTCCTCTTTAGCTCAATAGCTCCCCCTAGTGTTCAATATAGGAAACTACAACAGAAATCACAAGTCACAGACAGTGGAGCCACTGGTATCGGGTAACTTTAACCCATACCGGTATCGGGCCGATACCGGTATGGTGCATCCCTAAAAATAACTGAGCTGCTCTGCACCCCAACTTCAAACTTCTTTGATAATTTGTCAGAATACTGGTAGCCCGCAGCTATCCTTTCATTTTTAGCCATAATTACTCAAATTCTCCAGATCCACTCAACAGATTTTAGTGCAGTCATGACCATCAAAATCATCCATTAGATTGTTTTTTTATGGGTAAAAATCTCCGTTTCCTTCAGAGTGCTATGGCACACAGCAACAGGTATTTGAGAAAATCAGAAAAAAATTTACAAAAAAAAAATCATTTTTTCCCATAATGAACACACACCATGGTAGATTAATTAATAGGTTAATAATCAAATTAATACTTTGGTTTCCTACAGGTCTCTTACAGTCAAATTCAAGTCTTTTAAAGACCTTTTTAAGACCATTTATATAAAAATGTAATACCCATTTCACAGACAAGGAAAAACAAAAATTCTTGAACATATGTTCATTTATTTTTAAAAGAAATGTAGAATGTGTGAAGTATGACAAGTTATTTAATCAGAACAGGGTTATCTACTTCCGGCTTCCTTGGAGAGCGGACGCACTTTCTCTTCTCTCCCTTTTGTGTTTCCCCTGCAGCTGTCTTGACTTGTCTTGTCTAAACTGAGCAACCTCCTCATTCCTTCTGGACAAATATTTTTTCTTCAATATGGATCTGTTTTGCTGGTTTTCTCAAAACTTTGGATATATTTTCTTCCACTTTCAAAACGGAGAGGGGTTCTCTCCGGGCTGCGTCTCTGGAGGACTGCACTTTTGGATTAATGAGGATCGGGTCTATGCTCATTGGCATCTGCGGGGGCTTGATTCATTTGAAAATAACAGAGCTGTGGGAGCGATTGGCAGGTGTCCTGCACTCCTGGAGGGGCTGTTTTGTGCTTTGAACACTGAAACACTCACGGTGAAGGAGTTGTTCTGGAGGACTGGCTGCAAACGAACTCTGGAGCGGAGCAAATTACAACTGAGGCGTCTGACTGTCAGATCAGTGGGGATGGCCATGATTCAACTGTTTGGAGGGGTGAAGCCAGCAGAACGAACAGTAATGAACAATAAGGCAGTGGAGGAAACATGGCTGCTGCCTGACAAACAACTTCTAATCTTATCTGTGCCCTTGAAAACAAACCCCCTCTACAGAATGAATGGAGCGGCTGCTCTGAACCCTCCCTCCTTTCTACGTTCTCCTCCTTCCCCCCTGCTGGGGGTGCAGGCGTGCAGCTGCGTCAGCACTGAAGTCTGTGCCTGCTGGCAGAGTTCCTGGTCCCGCCCACCTACCCGGATGTGTCTTTTAACTGTGGACTGTCAGTGTATTGTTTCCTGTATGCAGAGGTTTCTTCCTCATCCTTCCTTGTCGTTAGCCCTTTTCTTACCTGCTCCCATTTTTTTCCCTTTTATTCTTTTGTCCAAATATATTATTGAAGTTTTCCCTAAAATTGTTCTGCCCAAGCCCAAATATTGTATTGAAGTTTGCCCCAATATTTCTGCCCAAGTCTCATCATTTACCACGTAGATCCCCTGTATGCCCAAATCTCTGTTTTATTTTTTATTTTCAATGTTTTCTCAGTTTTGTTCTTTTGTTTGTGTTGTAAAGCGCTTTGTGATGTATATCTGTGAAAGGCGCTATAGAAATAAACTTTATTTACTACTTACTTATTGTGGTTGACAAATGAAACCTTTGAGGTGAAATGAGATACAGAGAAGTTACACACAGCACGCATTTTAAGACCCAGATATCAAAATTCAAGACTTTTTTCAAGTCTTTTTAAAGTCCAAATTCAGAAATTCAATGCTTTTAAGACTTTTTAAGACCCCGCGGGAACCCTGATTATGTTCATTTTTTCATTGTGACAGCAAATTCCCAAACATGGCTTTCCATTTGGCAAGGCTCAGAAGATGTGAGCAACAGTTGTGTTACGTTGCACAAATGTAGAGAAGGAGCTGACATACAAATAAGAAAATTCAGCCTCAGTTCAAAACATCGAGCTTGTGGAGTTCTTCATCTCAGGGAAGTTATGTGATGCTGAGTCAGGTATCAAAACTCTTCTTCTGGGAGATTATTTAGTCAAATATTTTCTGTTTTGTGCAGGTAAATCTGTCTGAGAGGAAACTCATAACATGTCAGCCAACATGTATAAACCCTGATTTCAGAATACACAAAAAGATAAGTCAGTGATCTTCAAGTTAAATCAGGCGTTTGCTGCTCTTATTCGGTTCAAAAATCAATTTTAAACTTAAAATTTCAAAAAACCAACAGGAAATCTTTAGGTTTTAATGAAAATATTAAATCAGTAGGGATTTTTTGGCTGCCCTAGATTGGAAACTGTTATCAATTAAACATCACCTAATGAGTTACTGTTGTAGCTGCAGCACAAACGCTACCAGTATGCATTTATGCCACATTATGTATCAGAAGAGGCCACCTCTAATTCAATAAACAGCCTCAGGGGATCTAGATACACATGCAAATACATGCACACTCACACATGTTAACACATGCAGATCTTTCACATGCAGATTGAGCACTTATGAGCTGTCGGCAGTGATTAATGGCAACGGAAGATGACCTGCTAACTCCCACGATATATCTGGGCAAAGCTTGTTTTATTAATATGAACCCACACACACATGCACACACACACACACACACATGCAAATACTCAGTACGCCCACACACAAACTCCGTCAGACACACAGGAAATGGGTGTGTTGGGGTTTTGAGGGTGTCACCCTGACATCAATCTCTGCTGCTAATGGGAGGGAATTTTTGAAGTGCGACGCAGAAGAGAAGCAGAAAGTTGTTCATTTTTTCAATCTGCTCATGTCTCCAGTTAAAGAGGTTCCTTCATTTGTCTGTTAGTTTACAGAACTGCTGTTAAGGACACAGCTCTACCAGAAGTGGTCCATGAACCCAACGAGAAGTTATTCACATTTTGCATTTTTGTGTAACTAAACTTCTGTCACGTAAAACAAAACGTACTTAAATAAAAACACGAAGAGTTTGATTTACGTCAGTGTCTTTAAAAAAAAACATCTCACCAGCTTTATTACTTTGCAAAGCTAATGAGCTTCCCACAGCCAAGCTCCAAACAAGTCAAATAGATGGAGTGAGAATTCTCCCGGATGGAGCAGATGGGCACTCGGTGGCTCAGCCTGGCAGTGACTTCACACCGAAGGACCAGCAGGGGCTGCTCCCACTGCCGTTAGAGCTAATAGTTCAGCTTTATGGCGGTGCTGCTAGAATTTAAAAGGCAACAGATTCAAAATGATGTGCACATTTAGCAAACCCATACACACCATTTGACATCTGGAAAGTGGCAAATAGCTGCTGTGTTTTGCAACTCTTCCAGGACTGTCCTTTGGCTGCATCTGGCTTTGACGGGAAATGGGAAAGCATCAGTCTGAGTGACCCATCTGTGTTTGGTTGGATGATATCAGTGCATGCTAAGAGGTGTCGCTGAGATAATGACAAAATATACCTTTATTGATTAATACTGTATGTTTTAGATTAACAGGAGCAGAGCGATGGGTGCTTAGTGGGGTGTTTGTGTGCTTTTAAAGTGTGTTTCTCTGTAAAAAGTTTAAATAGTTACTATCTTATAATAATTAGCTCGGTGAACAGCCTCTGTTTGGAGAAATGTTGAAGGACTCAGCTGAGAAAGAGCTCATGCAAATGTAGCTAAAACTGGGGGTGTCAAATTATCGTATTAATTGTAATTTATTAATTACAGCCATATTTAGCACGTCATGTTTTTTTATCGCATTTTTAATTTCTTTATTGTCTCTGCATGCTGGCTTCCATTAAAGTGGTGCGTGTGTGTGTGTGTGTGTGTGTGTGCGTGTGTGTGTGTGTGTGTGTGTGTGTGTGTGTGTGTGTGTGTGTGTGTGTGTGTGTGTGTGTGTATGTGTGTGTGTGTGTGTGTGTGCACATATGCGGCGCAAGGACATGACGCAGCGGCCCCAAGACGCAAAGACAAAGTAGTCCCTAGTCTAAAATAGTACCTGTAATTCCTTCGTGTTACTTTTTATTTTCACTTACAGTCGATATGTTTACTGAGGTCACTAGTCAGAACTAGTATCACTACTGAGAGAGTTTTAAGGACTTTTTACTCACAATGCTAGTTGTTACCATTCACTTACAGTGTTTTACGCTAAGCTAAAGGAGTCCTGCTGGATCAGGATAACAGCTGGACTGGTTCTGACCCACTGGTCTGACTATGAGGAATATGGAAACAGATAAAAAATTACTTTCAGGTGGAATGTCCCTTTAAAAGAACTAGAGGCAGGATTTGTAAAATTAAAAAAAAATCACGCATGTTCAGTTTTTTAAGTTAATGGGTGATGAAGCATTTTAAACTAAAAACAATGAGACCCCCATGTATCGTTCCATTGTCTTGAACAAACTGTTCTACAAAATCTGCTGCAGTTCGGGCCCAAAGTTCCCACGCTGTCCTACAGATGTGATGTGAACTGACAGGACTTGCGTTCAACAGCTTCAAAACCAGAACGAATTGTATGCAGTAGGTGGCAGTAATGCACAGTAACGTAACGGTAACTTACTTTGTTGCTCAACATGTCTAAAAGGAGTAAAATTGAAATTATTTATAACTTTTACAGAGAAATGCACTTCAAAATACCACTTCAATGGAACATATTGGTATTGATGAATGAGTGAGAAATCATAAGAGACTTTTTAGAACGTGCTTGAGGATCAAACGGTGTAAAATGATAAAGTATCAGTTTATTAGAATTTAATACGTAAAAATTAAATCTGTTTCTACAACTATTTGCATGATTGATTGTTTTTTCCTTTGAAGCATAAATAGATTAAGTGAACTTTATCTGCTTCACTTTACAGGAGCAGCAACTATTTATGTACGCAATTATTGCAACAAAAAGATGCAGAGTGTTTCCAAATATGACCTGGTAAACCCATCAGACACATGGCCGTTTGTTTGAAGCCCCACCAGATTCATTTGGTCCTTAGCTTCAGATTTAACAGAGGGAAAGTGATCTCAGCTAAAAAACACAGATTTATGTTTATGAAGTGCATTTTTCTTCTCCGAGGCTGTTGTCATCATGCTTGTGGTGTGTGCAAATTTGCACACCCAGACAGATAATAGCTGCATAATAAGCCATAATTCTCCCACTGGCTCTTACTTTGAAATTCAGCGTATAAAAACCCTAAATAATTTGGCACACAGGCCCGTTAGAGGGTTATTTTTCATGCAGTAATCCTTAATACCTGTCATAAACCTACTGGGGCATTAACATGTGTTATTAAAAGCCAGTGAATGTATGGGAATCTGTCAAAGCATGAATAATGCCTTTGTCAACATGTTTCAAGAGAAGGCCACACAATGGGGACATAAATGATACATCACAACAGTACTGACAGCCTGCGCAGGGACCCCATACGCTTTGTGCTGCTGAATGATCCCATGCCATGTGTGTTGTTGTGTTGCATTCACTCCTTCTTTCCTGTAACATCCTCAGCTGGCCAGTGGGGGCCTCACAGTGCGCAACAACCCTACCCTGCTCTGCCATTGGCCGAAAAACAAGATCCGTCTCAGAACCTGCCAATCACATCACCATGGAGATGGGATGGAAACGTAGTGGGGATGGCAGGGGTCTGGGGCAGCACTGCCAGGAGGAAGCTGCGTGTTAATACGAGTGGTGAAATGTGCCAGTGGTCAGAGGCGGGAAGAGACTCTGTGGGAAAAAGTGCGGAGGTTCGCCTCATGAATGAAAGGACACCTGGAAGTCTGCTGAGCAGGAGATCAGACCAGAGTCAGAATCAGGTTTCCATGAACTGCATATTCAAAGTTTCACCAAGTCCTGTATATCTAACACTAGACCACGCATCTTTCATTTAACAGTTGAGCCTTTATTTAGGCTTCCAGCGTATTACGCAACATCAGGGAATCCGCGGAGTCTTGAAAAGTATTAAAAGGTGATAAATCAATTTTGGGAAATTCAAGACCCTTATAAAGTATTAAAAAGTCTTATCACGACTTTATAAAGTCTTACATTTTGGAACGAAAAAAATCAGAATTTGATGTCCAACAGTTTGAGTCCCAAAAACATCGTGAACGTGTGAATGTAGTCATTTTTATTTAAAAACAAAAAGAACGGGAAACAAAGTTAGTAATCCTTCTCTCAGAGCACCAGGGCGGGCGGTGCAGAAGTTCAAAAGCACAATGTACGCTCTGGTGTTCCCGGTGAGGATTACGAACGCACCGAAATGTTAAGACGGAAGAGAATCTCTGTGAACGCTGCCGCATAACCAGAATGGCGGTGAGGTATTCAAAAATATTGAGACGGTCTTGAAAAGGTATTAAATTCAAGATTCCTGCATATAGCCTGAACATCCAATAACTCCACCTGAAGGAGTTACTAAAGTTACAACTGGAAAAACAAGACTAGATGAATATTTGTCCTTAGCTTGCAATCCTTTGATTAGCCGGTGTATTAGAGGCGGTTCCTTAAACTGAGTAAATCTCAAACGTTTTATAAATTTTCTCAACCAGAAAAGGTTTGTTTGTAACCTCTGGGTTAGGTGAAAATTCTGCCTCAAGCCGAGCAGTTATACTTCCATAGATTCCATAGATACCCCTGGTCAAATGATGTTTTAAAGTGATAATATGCAACTTTTTCATATTTTTAAATCTTCTCCAGTCTGTGCTAATCTGACTCTTTACAGAGTTAATGAAAAGTCACTTAGCCCCATCTGGTGGTTAGATCCAGAATACCACGATTGCAAGATCTCCGTCGCCGTCACGGTACCCAGGAAGTCACGTGTCTCACGAGGGTTAGGCTAACCCAAAGTGGCTAGCTGTTATGCTAGCGCTGGAGTGTTTTTAGCTCATGATTCCTGATTTTTCCCATCTCTCCCTGCTTGAACACAGCTGATTTCTTTGAAGGAGTAAATAACCGCTCCTGTAGAAAGCTATGAAGGCTGAGGAGACATTTCAACAGGTAGATTTAGGCGTTTAGAAGCTGAAACAATATGCTAACTTGTGTAATGCAGTGATTTAAAACGGACACCAGAGGGAGCCCAAAACAAGCAAAACTGCATATTATCACTTTAAATTTTCTCAACCAGAAAAGGGTTGTTTGTAACCTCTGGGTTAGGTGAAAATTCCGCCTCAAGCCGAGAGTTATACTTCCATAGATTCCATAGATACCCCTGGTCAAATGATGTTTTAACAACATTTTCATTAACAAACAGTGCATCTTTATTCATTAATAATTTGCAATGCAAAATTAAAATAACTAAGCAAATTTTATTTCAGACATATAACAATCAGTGGAAAGTTGACATGCTTCAAAAGCCAAAACTAAGAAGTTACGTTCAATTTAAAGATAATTTTGAGACAGAGCCTTATGTGGAAGGTGATTTAAAGAGAAGTCAGCGATCTCTCTGTGCTGTTTGGGGTTTTGCCTCTTGCTCTTGAGGTGGGGTGATACAAAGGGGTGTTGGAGGAGCAACGTCTGTGTGTTTTATGTGATCTAAATGTTATTGCAGATGAGTTTCACTTTCTGTTTTATTGTCCACTGTATAGTGATCTAAGAATGTCCATGTTTGAAAAGATCCCGTGTAAAAACCCTGATTTGTTTTGGTTACCAGATGGTGAAATGTTAGGTTGGCTTTTTGACAAAGAAGTATTTATGTTGGCTACATTCATAGAGAAAGCGCGGGTCTGTAGACAAAGTGTATTGTATCCTTTACTGGTTTTGTTCTTGTGTTGGTAAATGTACGGTCACTTCCCTTTTGTGCTTTCAGTGTCATATAAGCCTATACGGGCTGGGCACTTCGTGCATGACACTTTAATAAAAAAATCAATTCAATTCAAAATATACTTAGTGTCTTGTTTATGAGTGATGGAGCGAGAGACGACCAAAGTGACCTGGATTTTGTCTTCAGTAATGAGGTCGTTACTTTGGTCTGTTGTGGTGAGGAAGAAGATAAAGCTCCTAATTTACTGGCCCATATACATTCAACCTTCACCTATAGGACCACAAGATTTTAATCATGAATGAATAAACAAAGTCCCAGATGAAAGTGGCTAAAATGAGCTTAGAGTACCGGATCAGTCTTAGAGGAAAGGTGAGGACTTCTCAGCTTCTTCATATTGAAGCTTCTGACTATGTCTCCCGCTTGCCGCCTTCTAGAGATTTTCCAGACATGTCCAACTGGAAGAAGAGACTGGAGCAGAACCAGAACTTGCTGGATGGACTATATATCCTCTCAGGTCTGGGAACACCTTGGGGTCCCCCAGTAGGAGCAGGAGAGCGTTGCTTGGGAGAGGGATATCTGGGACCTGTTCCCTCCGTGACCAGGCCTTGGATGAGCAGTGAAAACTGGATCATATTGGGTGAAAGTTTTAAGAAGAGTCAAGTTATTACACAAAGCTGTAAAACTTAACAGCTCTGTTACATGAACTGTTGAGGTTTAGTGGTGCTGAAAGGCCTAATGGCAGTCAACTGAGTAAAAGTGATGTGAGAACTGGGAGCAGACAGCCAGCCTTGTGCTCCAGGAAAGTCTCTCATATTGGGTGGCAAAGTCACCAAAGTCCCTTCCCTCATCCTCCGATGCTCGAGCAACAGTTTCTCCATCCATCCATCCATCCATCCATCCGGGCGAAGCCCATGAGCAGCTGCCTCCTGTGGGTGTGTGTCACTGCAGCTTGGCAGGCACACGCCGCAGCGTTACCGGCAGGCGCCGGGGATAATTTGATTTTTAATTCAACACGACTCCTCGGCTAATAATGTGAGTTGGAGATTAATTAATCTGATTTGACTTGTGCTAATTTCATCCCCACCCACGACCCTGCTCTCCACCCGTCGACGAAACAAACACGTAAACGACGGTCTCGCGGGCTCTGTCCTGACACACATGTCGGGGATGAGAGACCTGGGGCGACAGGTGAGCGGTCAGCCTTGGGAAAGCATGGCATGACGACCGTGATGTTCAGTTTCTAAATGTGTTTTATAAAGAAGGTTGGACAGAGAAGTGCTGGGAGGCAACAGACTGGCTCTCATAAGGAGAGGAAAACAACGAGAAGGTCACTCACCACTTCCTCTGCCAAGAATATGGGTCAGAGAAGATCTGGGTGAGCTGCCTAAAAAGGGGACAGGAAGAAGAACCTGTCTGTTCATTATTAAAGCTTTTAGGTAGAGGTCCAGTCGGGGTCCTGCAGGGACAAACACCAAGCTTTCACAGTCACTGTTTCTGAGAGGGACCTTTAAAAAGGAATAGACCTGAGAGTGCAGCGAGCACTTTGAGGAGAATTTGTAAAATCACACTTTCAGTTTCCACACTAAAAAAAACACACACACACACTTTCAAGGTGCATGTAGAGGTAGTGAATTTTAAAAAGTTTTACATCACCAAACAACAAAGATTCATTTCAAAGTCAGCCAGCCTCGTGTGGAAATGATGCAAACCCACTAGTGTTGAAAGAAATGTGTGGAAGCGAGTAGCATTAGAGCCAAAGCTCGCTCTCCGTCTTTCTTCCATCCATACTTCTCTCTCTCTCTCTCTCTCTCTCTCTCATTCTCTCTGACTTATAACCACCCTCTCTCTGCATGGTAGAAAATAACACTGCTCTGCTCTAAAGAGACCACACATGGGAGAAACAACCTACGCCTGCTGCTCGCTCCTGCAGCATAAAAAAAAAAGAATCAAATAAAAACTGCCCAACAGCTCACGCATTGCTTTGAAATCAGAGTTTTTGTTTCTTGCCTTCTCAGTCACCCTCAACCTTTTTATCATACATTTACATGCAAAAAAAATACAGCAAGGAAAGGAGGAAATCTCATGCATAAAAATGCATGTGGTCACACCCATAAAAACACATGCATGCAATTAGACATGAGCAGTTTGCTACAAGCTTTTTTAAAGAAGCCATGAGAGTTTCAGGACAGGGCTGTGATTTTCAGAAAAGCTGGAAGATAAAAAGAGAAATTCCCAGCAGCTCTCCTGCACCATCACAGAGGCAAAACTGTTGTAGATCTTCCCTAAATTAATAATAAATGTTAGAATCTAAAATCTTTGCTTGCTTTGCATCTCCGAGGAGGCTACTTTTGACTTGTGGTGCATAATTAACCGAGCAGCAGTCCTCTGGACTCCGAGACACACAGAGAGAGAGAGAGAGAGAGAGAGAGAGAGAGAGAGGGAGAGAGAGCAAATGTTTAGCCACCTGTTAGCAGCCTCCAGGCCTCGGAGAGCGAAGCAACGAGAGGGACAGAACAGCATCTCGTCTGGGCGAGCAGGCCGGGAAAGTCCTCTGCCAGCAAAGCACGGTAATTCACGACAAACTGATCTCTGGTCGGATCAAACGCCGTGCCGCAGAGAACACAAATCACCTCTCGTACATAACCCTGTCCCTGACAACTCATTTCATCTCAGCGCTAATGAATTCATCATCAGGAGGGATACGCCTGTGGTGCCCCCAGCCCGTGGCAGAGAAGGAGTAATGGCTCGGATAAGTCATCATCATCATAATCAACATCATTGTGGCTGCCAGCGCCACCTTCCTCCGTTTGGCCCAGAGTTCAGCATCAACAGTTTGTGACTCTGCAGTGTCCTTGACAAAAGTTGTGACAAGGGAGCTTTTAGCAGGGAGGTGTGTGTGTTCTGAGCAAATGTGCATCCTATGTATGAAAAGTGAACATGAGTGTGCTTATGTCAGTGGAATTTGAATGCGTTGGCGTGTGAGTTAATAAGTCAGTGAGGGTGAGAGCTCGTCTCCTGGTCGCAAGCAAGTGTAGGTGTGTGTGTGTGAGTACGAAGGAGTCTAAGCGGCGCAGTCAGGGAGCTGTCAGAGGGGAGCCACGGCGCAGGCTGATCACAGGGCTGCGCTGCGTTTGATGTCTCCCAGGGACTGACAGCTTCTCTCCCCATGGGAGCACTTTTCCTCACCCCTTCTCTATACCGTTCCTTTTTATCCTTTCCGTACACAGTACCTGCTCCGTTTGTCTCCTCATCCCGCCGAACGAGAGGGGGTGTGAGGAAGCACACTCGGGCTCTCCCGGGACTGTTCCGAGGAAACACGGAGAATTTCAAAACGAGGCTTTGTTCGGTCGGAAACACACCTGAGAGCGTGTCTCTGTAAACACCGACATGACGAGCTGCCGTTTCTCATCGGCTGACATTTGGGCTGACGTTCAATCTAGCTCCGTGGCAAAGAGGGTGATGACAACTAACCTTCAGTCTTAAGATGGATGAGTGTAGATATCTGAATCATCTTTATAATGCATAATCACTCCTAATAAAAAGAATCTAGAGCTGGTTACTGTTAGCAGGATGGCTTCGATTCCCGACAGGGGCCTTTCTGTTTGCCTGGCCTCCTGATGCGTGTGTGAGTTTATTGGCATTTCTAAGCTGTCCCTAGGTGTGAGCGGTTGATGTGGACTTGTGATGGACTGGTGACCTGTCCAGGCTGCACCCTGCCTCCCACCCAGTGGTCACTGGAGACGAGCACCAGTTATCAAGCAGAAAATGGACTAAAGCTACTCCACTGGTTGATACACAAATGTGGATTTATTAGCTTCTAGGAGTCATGGCATCTCCTTCCTGTTCTGTATTCATGATCACTGCTGCTGACTGCCAACATTTCCCATCAGAGTTTGCATGTTTCTAGATGATTCTGGCTTTCAGAGTTGCTCTTTTAGTGTTTTTAGGAGCGGGGTCAAGGCAGATGAGGCTACTTACTTTGTGAAACTATTTTCATGCCCCAGTTCTGTTTTTAACTAACAAGATTTTCTGATTGACAGAAAAACTAATTTGTCCCCCGAAAAGCCTGCAGAACATATCTGCTTTAGAGCTGTTGACATGAAATCTGACCAGTAACAGAGGAAGGCAGCTTGACAACATGATGTAGATTGGACTGTCCAAGATTTGAACCACAGTCAATTTAAAACAACCAATAAGAACATTTGATGCTGCATAAATTAGTAAAAGATAGCATATCTAATTAACAAATAACCTAAAGTAGAGTCTATGTTGTTTAGTCTACACACAGGAAGTGTTTAAGGATGAAATGCATGATTTTATTTGCAGGCTCCACCTGAAGAGGTCAAGGTGCAGCAGGATTTCATCTCTAATCTGTGCGCGCGTTAGCATAAACCCATTCGTCACGGGAGCGGCGTGTCGGCTGGACGTCCCCGTCACTAAGCTGTCCGTTTTGTCAGACAGCCAAATTCATCACGTCGAGACGGGGACTGGTCCTAACCAGCAGAAGCCAACGGTCCCACAAATACGTACAAATATGCAAATTAACGACAAAATAAACATCGCCCTGCAAACGAGCGATCCATCAATGACCAGTTTCTGAGCAGCTCAGCACTGGCAGAGGCAGCAGTAATCAGCCACTCCGTCAGAGGGAGCGATGGAACGCCATCTTCTCATCTCTTTCCTCTCTATATCATCCTCACACTGTCCTCCTTTCATCACTCTCTATTTGCCATTTTTCATGCATGCTTTCTGTAATTTTCCCCTCTCACTCACCGCTTGCACTCGTTTCATTAGTCGCACACACTCCATCACTTCCATGTTGACATTCTTCATCCTTCCATCTTTTCTTTTCAAAGCTCCCTTTTCCCTTTAAGTGCCTGTTCATCACCATAATTATAACTTAGGAGATGTTTAGGATGAATACTCGTTCTGTCTTTTTGTTTGAATGGATAACGATGTGATGGGAAAAGTTTTCGCCATTAGGGGAGCAACACAAATCAAGCAAAATGTGACAATTCTTTCCATTTAGACTTTGGCCTTTTGGGGCGTAATGCATCACTCCTTTATTGCTGTGCGACGTACAACAGTTTGTTTTTATATCCAAACATGCATCAGACAATGTTTTCACCGTATTTTAGTTTGAAGGCTGCGTGAGTTGTTTTAATAAAGCCAAGATGCTGAACTGGGAAAAAAAAGTTTTCTAAATGGAAGAAGTTACTGAAGGGAAGAAGAAGAAAAAAAAGCATGAGGCAGTTGGAATTCTCCAGCCGCTGAGTCAGGTCAGACTCATATTGCATTTCTGGCAGCGCATACAGACATCCCTTTGAAGCATGTCATAAACACACACACTCACAAAGTCTACAACTTTTCTTTAAAAAAAAGTCCCACAAATGTCCAAAGTGAGTAGCTCAATTGTCAACATTTCGAGGCCGGATGTAGGCATGGGCAGGGGGGGGGGGGCATTGCCCCCCAAATTCCATGACTGCCCCCCCCCCAAATGCGATTGCATGCAGAAATAACAAATTCAATAATATTTCAGTGAAAAATGGTCAGAGTGAGCACTCTCTTCCATTTGTCCTCATTCAAAGTAGCTACTGATGAATGACACAGAAAGAAAGAAAAACACAAAACACAAAAAAAAAACCTAAAAAAACAAAAAAGAACAAAAAACAGAAAAAGAACAAAAAACAAAACAAAAAAGAACAAAAAAACAAAAACCAAACCTAACCAGATGAGGTCAGCCTCAACAGGGCATCAGCCAGTGTCCTACTTGTTCCGTCCCAAGCCCGGGTAAATGCAGAGGGTAGGGATCCGATATGAACATAAATCTATGGATAGAGGAACTGATATGATGATGGTGTAGTTTTTGATGCATTTAAGGGATTGGGGGGATGTGATGACCAAAACATTCTTAGCTTGTCCAGACTGGCCCCCCCTGATATTCTACCTGCCCCCCTTAGTGGGGCTGGCTAGATCCGGCCCTGCAACATTTACTACAAATTAGACTTAAAACTTTACAAGCTACTTTGTCTATTAAAAGTGAGTTGTAATTACATGAATTCCAAAATAAAAGCTTCACTCTGTCTTGCCAACTCCTGGCACCTTGGAATAGAAAGAAAAAAAAAAAAAAAAGGCAGCAGACTCTGTCCCCGTGGGTACATTTATGAAAACCACAGTCAATTTACACTGCCTCTTTTGAGTGGGCATGTCTCCAAAACATAACATTGTTCCTCGCTCCAGTTTGTCTGCACCAGCCATAACAGAACAATTACAGCATCATAAAGGACTCGGTTAGCCGCCGCGCAGCAAGTGTGGCCTGCAGGCTCAAGAGGAACAGGCCCCGGGCGACTGCAGCCTCGCAGCTCGGTCCGGAGGAGGAAAAACACGGCATTCCTTAGAATACCTTAATTACAGGCACCGCTTCTTTGTCGCACATCAAGTAATTCAACGATGCGTGGGTGTCGAGTTCTAAAGATGCAATAAAAGTTCCCACAGCACTTTATATATTGAACTTCAGGGCAAAGAAAGACGGTAAGGTGTTGACTTCTGTCTTTTGTTTGTCTGACGTTTTATGATTGTGAAAGACCAAAAAGAAAAAAGTCAAGTAAAAACATAAGAGAGACACAAAAACAAAATCAAAACATGGAAAGAGCACTAGGACCTGAGGGCCATGTGGATTTCTTGGTTTTGAAAGTGGTGAAGGGTGACATGGAAAACTCAAAGCATCTCTGGAATTCTTTCCCACAATCCATCTGCACCCTAAAGTCTCTCCACACATTCAAACTCACTCGCTGCTCGTCTTTTCAGACTTTTTCTTCTTGATTTGCATGTTGTTTTTACAGGTTTTACTCACACTGAGGGTTCTTAAAGGGCCCACATATACAGTAATACATTATTATTATTTTCCTATTTTCATTAGCTGTGACCATAAACCATGTCACCACAGGAAAACAAACCTGTTTCTGACCCTGTAACAATGTAAACTCACATTTTAACTCTTTTTTCCATCTTTACTTTTTCTCCTGATGATCCAATGAGGTTAGAACCATTTTCATCAACACTGTAAAACCTGGAAATTCCTTCCACTTTGCAACATTCTTCCTCTTTATTAATGTCACCCTATTATATTCCTCCTCTTCTTGCTTAGCATGAAGCTATGATTTTAAACTTCAACAAAACAGAAATCCAGTTGATCTCCTAATCTGAGTGATCCTAATGCATCGAGTCCATATCGGTTCTTGCTCTGATGCATCTGCCAACCACATGTTCTCACCAGTAAATAACCACATCCATTTGGAGAGCGTTTATGTGATTTAGAATGAAAATGTGTTTATTTGGCCTCAAATGACTTGCCTGTATCAAATTCATGATTCCATAAAGAATCTGAAATCAAGCAACCCTAAATTCTTACACTAAATATAATAAAAGTATTTTATTTGCTTTAACACTGGGCACATGCATCCTACTCTAATATTAATCCCTAAAATATTCTAGAAGTTAGCCACAACACTGGAAATCCGAGCAAAGAGCCTCCGTGTAAAGCCTACCAAGCTAAAGCTAGATTACCACAGAAGTGTATGCATAAATATAAACTAAATACAGAGATTATAACGCTACAGATGGCGAGCCAGCCAGGAGGACTGGCAACTTTAGGAATATAGCTGAGCTGTGTAGGGGTTAACAGCCAGCGTGTCATCTGATCAGTGTCTAGACCAGAACTGAGCACTTCCAGGCTCTGAAGAGCTATGTGGAAGGCTGACTGCAACGTGGGCCTATCAGGGACGAGTTTAGCAAGTCACGTGACTCAGACCTTTAAAAGGGACAGCTCACCTTAATGAAGTGAGTGTTAAAATACTTATTTAACCTTTTAGCAAAGTAGAAATATGAAATAATACTGAAGCTGGATCAAACATTCATAATACTGTGGGAGAAAATGCATTAATCATATTAAGACATTTTTAAACAGTTTAATTAAGAGTAATGACGTTTAGAAGGAGACGTCAGGCAGTCTTTGAGCTTATTGACTAAAAGAGAGTCCTGTGGAAGTCTTCCGGAAAAACGACCTTGATTTGGGAATGTTAATCCAGGTTAAACATAATAAAAAAAGAGTCATTTTATTCCAAGTTATTGGGAAAAAGACGGGTTATTGTTGTGATGGTCACAGGGGTCAGAGTTCAGAGGTTATAGCATATTTGATAATGCTACACTCCAAAGTTCTTGAGTCTCCATTCATCATAAGCAGTTATGCAGAGTCTAAGCATACACCGGTTCCACGAGATGCAGCTTCTAAGGGTAAGCAGCTGCGCTACTAAAAATATTTAGGTGAAAACTGAAGCACAGGTGATGCAATCCATGCTTGGACGCCTCCCCAGTAAACAGAAGTGCCAAGAAGAGTAAAGAGCTGCCAGAACCTGGATGAAGTCAGCGTCTGAGGAACAGTAGAGTTACTCAGGATCAGGTGACCAGACCCATTCTTTATGGTTGTTTCATAGTAAAACTTGGCTCCGTCCACACACTCCTCCTCTGAACTCCTGTGTGTTTCTAGAAATGAGTTGTGATAAATGAGGTGCCTCATTAGGAGTCTAACTAGACTGCAAATTAGGGATGTACCGATACCGATACTGGTATTGGTATCGGCACATCCCTACTGCAAATGGCAAATTAATTTTAAGAAGTCAAACTTTATCATTATATGTCTCACTATAAATAAAAGTAAAAAAAAAAAACAAGATAAATAAAAAAGAAGCTACATCTGCTGACAGTTTGAAGAAAATAATAGCTGCTGGAAAATGTTTGTCCACTAATAATCGACTAAAATAACATTTAACATCATCTAAATGGGTTTAGTAAAAACAGATGTTAGACTTGTTTTTTTTTTTTCTTTAAAGCAATTGCAGTCCCACTTGAACATGGAGCCATTTCTGCAACATTTGACCAGTTGACCTGAAGACTTTAAATTTGATTCACCCTGAGACTTCTCCGTGTTTTTCCTCCATGTTTTTTAATGTCCTCCTCGTCTATCCCACATTTACTCTCAAACATCAGCGGAAACTCATCTGGTCTCATCATCCCCACTTTCCATCAATCACTGTCACCAAAAAATTGGGATGTGGTTTTATACGGTTTCATTTCCCCCAGAAAGCACATGTGGATCTGAGTTCAGATCTTTTAAAAACGACATTATCCAGACAGAAAAAGACCGTATTTAAAGTGTCCGGTTCGTCCTGTAGGGAGTGTGACTCACCGAAGCCGAAAGCAGCAGGTGCAGGAATGGGAGCGGACTGCACCGGTGTGGAGGTGTAGAGGCCGGTCACCAGCAGGCCGTCAAAGGACACACTGGTAGAGATGGTTACTAAAGACAGAAAGAGAGGGGGAAAACTTTACTAAATGAAATGATCAATGTTTTACAGGTCTGTAGCACAAGATAACACATTTACAATTCATGTCATGTTGCTCTTGTTTGACTTGATTTGTTTTATCCTGTTTTCATCTCAATGTTTTATTGCATGGTTTTTATCCGTCTTTGTGATTAATGTACGGTGACTTTGAGTTTTTAGAAAGGTGCCCCAAATAAAATGTATTATTATTATTATTATTATTATTATTATTATTAATTCATTTGAAAGCTACACAAAAAATGAATACACACACATTGACATCTAGCCGTTTATACAGCAGCTTAAAAAGATTGTGCTGCTATAATTACAGTTAATGTGTTAGAAATATAAAGTGGCTATTGAGTTAACTGAGACCAAACACACTGAAGGAAAGCGACAGGTGAGCAGAAAGGTGTTAAAACTAAGCTAAATAAAGAAGCAGCAGGGACAACCTAAAGTTGTAAAACAAGAAAAAAGGACAGCAGGATTTTCTGAGTCACTCAGCAGGATTAATCTGCTTTCACCTGCAGCACAAATCGCTACTTTCAACAAGGCCTGTCCCCATCGACAGCCATATTAGCGGAAAGTGATGAGCTAATTGGCTGTAACCCTGATACGCCGGCTTTCATCACAGGTCATTACAGACAGCAACAGCTCTGCAAACTGCAAGAGGCTGAGCACTGCCCGTTGTTTCCAGCAGCAAGTTAAAGTATTGATTTATCTGGTAAACATCGGCCCGGAGTGACGCGCCCACAGAGCCGGCTCTAACACCGGAGGACGGGAGCTCCGCCACTGGACTCGTTTCAGCCAGACGAATCAGAACACAGGGGAACGGTCTGCGGAGAACAGAAAAAATAAAAACAACATCCTGGGGAATGAAATGCTTTGCAGTGAACGATGGAGGCATTGTTATTTCCTGACCCTGGAATCCCCCCTCGCTTACGGGAAAGGAATAAAGAGAACAAGGAGACACTCGCAGCATTAATGTGTTGTTTTATTTCCTAAGAACAGCAACAGTTTGGGCTCGGGGCGTTCGTTCTTCTGGGCTTGGTGTGTGTTTTCGTGGCGGGAATCTGGGCAGAGCAGACTCCTGTGTGGCCCCGTCTGCCTGGCTGTCTGACTGGGGTGACTCCCATTCACACAAGGCGCCCAGCGCTTTTAGAGTGTGTGTGTTCTGATGTGTCTGTGTACATTGGATGTGTTACACCCTGACTTAGAGCACAGTTCCCTTCCTGGACCTCATCCATATCAAAACCTCAATTATTCATCCCTCAATGCTCTCTATTGAATCCAGACATGTCCTCCCCGTCCGCCGTCACAATCATTCAACAAAAATCTAGTTGTTTTACTTCGAAGCTTCATGATAATCTGAACTAGCAACCTACATGTAATCAAGCCACTCGTTTTACTAATATTTAAGAGAAAAGGATCCAAGCATATTATTGACACATGCTTCACTGAAACTACATACATTCCTATGAAAGTTATGATAACAAGCAAAAAGTAACTCCATACGTTTGGGGATTTTTGTTGGAATATCGTTAGAAAACGAAGGTTTTGGTAGAAAACCTGAATGACGTCAAAGAAATCCTCCAAAATCAAACATTCATCCGTATCCTTTCATAAAGCTTTACAGAAATTTAGGGCTTGCTTTTGTAGTAATCCAAGTGATAACAAAATGCCTACATTTGATGAATTAACTGTATAACCAAGACAAAAAAGAAATGTTAAAGCTGCTGTCAGTGGCTCATTAGGGTTACCATGGTATCTAGAAATCTTTAATTTAAAAAAATGCTCGAACCATAAATGTCTGGTGGTCACACACATCAATATTTCTAACATAAAAAGGCTTTATGTAAACGATATGAGGATTTACACTGTAAAAAAAAGGTTGAATCAACTTAATTGAATTGCTTCAGTTGGTAACAAGCAATTGAATTAAGTTTATCCAACTTAAATTACTAGGTACAAATTTATTGATTTAAGTTGGATAAACTTAATTCAATTGCTTGTTGCCAATTGAAGCAATTCAGTTAAGTTGGTTCAACTATTCGATTTTTTCAGTGTACATGGATCCTTCACCTCCAGTTTTGAGGAGAACATTTGGAGGTCAGATACAGTATGAGGCTTTGGTCATGTGAACTTTGCACTCTGCAGGAATTTGAGAGAAAACCATAAATCCTAAAGCAGTGAGAGTGACAGCAGGTTAAAGAAGACAAAAGCACCAACGTTCTGATGTACACTGAAAAAACAGAATAGTTCAACCAACTTAACTGAATTGCTTCAGTTGGTACCAAGCAATTGAATTAAGTTTATCCAACTTAAATTAATAAATTTGTACCTAGTAATTTAAGTTGGATAAACTCAATTCAATTGCTTGTTAACAACTGAATCAATTCAATTAAGCTGATTCAACGATTTCTTTTTACAGTGTATAAGAACTGTGGATTTTGTGGGAGTGGGAATAGTTTGTTTACAAAATCTTTGGAAAGTTCAGACATTTCAAAAGCTGACATTATCAGACTAAGCTGAAGAATTCCTGGACAAATCTCCCCCCAAATATCACAAAATCTAAACTAGAATTACATACACTGAAAAAAGAGAATAGTTGAACCAACTTAATTGAATTGCTTCAATTGGTAACAAGTAATTCTGTTAAGTTTAAAACTTAAATTATTAAGTTTGTTTAACTTGACGAATTTAAGTCAAACTCACTCAAATCATTTAGTTTCTCACAAATTCAAAATTCAAATCCTTCTGACCTAAATTTATGTAAATTCAACTCAAATCTTTAGGTTTTTCCAAATGAAAAACTGAATGATCAAAAAGCACATTATCAATGATGTGACGCGTCACATAAACATCAGTGACACTTCTGATGAAGACCTGAGCAGTGGGTCGAAACATGTCAAGAAAAAGGTAAATAAGATTTACCAAATATTATATGTCTGCATTAAAAGAACCTTAATTAGTAACGTAAAAAGAAGACATGATGAACTTCATAAAACATTATCAATGACTTCGAACTTAAAAGAGACTGGGGTGTCTACACTCTAAAAAGTAAAACCATCATTTACTTAAATTTTTTGGTGTAACATTTTTACACTCAAGAATTTTGAGTAGATTGGAGACAAATGTATTAAGTAATAGCCAACTTTATCAATATAATAGTTTCCAATCTACTCAAAATTCTTGAGTGTAAAAATGTTACACCAAAAAATTTAAGTAAATGATGGTTTTACTTAGTGTTTCCATGTGTTTTTTTTAAAGGTTATTCAAACCCACTGACAGACATAAGAAACGTAAAAAACCCAATAAAAGGTAAATAGTGACACAGCGCCTAAATGCTCCTGCTTTGGCAGCCTTAATAACATTTACATATAAATTAAAAGCAAAAAAGACTCAAAATGTAAGAATGGCTGTAATAAAGCTAAAGCAATACTCTATCAGCTCTACAGTTTGACTAGGAAGGAGAAAAACCTGCTTTATACAAGCAGACTGGGAGGAAAAGTCTCATTCATACAAGTAATTATCAGGTTTCTACCACACGCACAGACACACACACGCACACACACACACACACGCACACACGCACACACATACACACTCTTGCTTTCCAAATGCATCACCTATTCAACAATCCATCCCTCATAATGAAGGGATATTTTATTAGCTATTACATTATGCTGCATTGATCCAAGGCCATGACATGATGCAATATTTAATGGAGTATTACACTGACTTTTACTAGCCTTAATAGAACATAAAATGCTAATTTCTTTCATTCACCACTGTTACACACTCTCCATTTCCTCGCAAAGACACATTGAAGCACAGGAGGACACAAAAACACACAAGTAAATAAATTATTCCAATCTCTGTAGCCTTACGATGTTATATTTCAGGAAGCCCAGAATGTTCTGCTTCCTCGCTGCAGCCGACCTGCATGCTGTTTGATGTGCAGGTTGGGGAGTGGGTGGGTGGGAGGGAGGAGAAGGTAAAGCCAGGGGCACAAGGTTACAATCAGAAAAACAAGAGCAGGACTGGGGGGGGGGGTGATGGAGGAATACGGAGGTAGTGGAGTGGCCCGTGGAGAGCCGTGCTACCTGATCAATACAAATCCAAGGTGTAAATTATTTAGACAAGTCTCTAACAACCCCCCTCTCACTCGGCTGTGGACAGATGAGCCAATCAGATGAGATGAGACGAGATCAGATCCAATCACCTGTGGGGCTACTTTATACTCACTCACACACACACTCACACACACAGATCTAGACGAAGGCCTTTGATGGTAGCCGTTAACATTCTCAACCATACTTCATTTCTGAGCAAATGGCCGAGGGGGGGATGTGAAGCCACGAGGCAGGAATACTACCAGCGTCTCATTCACAGAACGTTAGCAGCTCCAGTGTTCCTGCGTGTGTTTGTTATGCTTTGTTTAGGTGCAAACAGACATCGACTCAATTTCCCAGTTAACATCTAATCTCAGCTTTTCTAAACAATGGCACACAGACACACACACACACTCACACACACACACACACACACACACACACACACACACAAATAAGATCTTGAATTTTGTGCGTGATTATAGTTTGGATTACCTGATTTATTGTTGACTTTTATTTGAGGTGTTTTCTTCTGCACTCCAAAGTTTTAGTCTTATAAAAGCAACAGAAACAACATCTGCTTTTAAATATTTAGTCAATATTAGTGTTAAATATAACATTTATGAGCCTAAAAAGAATATCTGAGCTGTAGTCGAGGTGATGGACTTATTTACCTAAATCTGACCTATTATTTTGGTTTAGTCAGGACAACTTACATTTGTGGGTTCAATCAACGTAAAATCAGTGATGTTCACACTAAAAGAAAAGATAAGTTGAACCAACTTAATTGAATTGCTTCAGTTGGTAACAAGTAATTCAATCAGGTTTATCCAACTTAAATTATTAAGTTGGTTCAACCTGACAAATTTAAGTCAAAACTTACTCAAATCATTTAGTTCCTTAAATCAAAAATTCAAATCCTTCTGACTGAAATTTATGTAAATTCAACTCAAATTTTTACGTTTTTCCAAATGAAAAAACTGAATGATCAAAAAGCACATTATCAATGACTTTGAACTTAAAAACTATTTAAATGTAAATCATCTTAAATGTGTGTTTTAGCGTGTTATTTTAGTTTTTACTTTCATTGTAATTAGAATTTCAAGTTGGCTAAAAAGAAAAAGAATCCACTGCAGAGATGGAACATTTTAACATTTATTGTGAGAACATCACACATTTAACTATTTTGCACAAATGCAAGTAATAATGCACTAAAGACTTTTTTACACTGTAAAACATTTTCCTACTCTCTGAATGGAGTTGAATATTTATGACTAGCTAAGCCCTGCTAGCAGGTTAGCGACAAAAACTAAGTATTCATAAATACTCAACTCCATTCAAGGAGCAGGAAAACATGTTGAAGTATAAAAAGTGTTCATTGCATAATATTTTTAAAACCATATGAAACAGTGAGCTGCTTGGTGGAGCATGTTGTTAGCACTGTTACAGTCAGGAGGTTGTGGGTTCGCTTCCCAGCTCTGTGGCCAGCTTGCATATTCTTCATGCTGTGTGAGTTTTCTCTGGCGCCCCAGTCTCTTTAAGGTCAAAGTCATTGATAATGTGCTTTTTGATCATTCAGCTTTTCATTTGGAAAAACCTAAAGATTTGAGTTGAATTGACATAAATTTAGGTCAGAAGGATTTGAATTTTGAATTTGTAGAAACTAAATGATTTGAGTGAGTTTGACTTAAATTCGTCAAGTTAAACAAACTTAATCATTTATTATTGAATTACTTGTTACCAACTGAAGCAATTCAAATAAGTTGGTTCAACTATTCTCTTTTTTCAGTGTAAATTGATTTTATTAGCTTCTGGTTTTAATCAAAGCTCGGATTATGTATTGGTTAACTATTCTTTTGAAGAAAGCAGAAAAAAGAAGTCAAGACTCCAAACCAATGAGCCGATAATCAACATGTAGCTTCCATGTCTCTAAATCAAATCCTAAATCCTCATTTCACTGGTTGCATAGGATTAAAACCTGCACACAGACATTACCACTGCACACTGAAACACCACAGAGCTCATGTCTTGGCCCAAAGCCAGCATTTAATATTGATGAAGCGATGTGGTATGCCTCGTTATAGACACACACAACTGTTCTACTGCTCAACTATTGATGGGCCTGGGGCTTTCTTTACTTCTCTGTATCCACCATGAGTAATGCTGCTAGGGCACAAAGTAGCAGCACATCACACAACGCTACAAAACACACACCCACAATCACAATACTAGCAAGAAGCTCAATAATCAACAGGAGTACACCCTGACGAGTGATTAGGGAAGGAAAATGCACATTTCATGGTAATAAATTCTGCAAAATTCAGCAAAAAAAAAACAATTAAAATAAAAACAAACGTTACTTTAGTTTCACCAGGTTTAAATTTGGTCCATAAATATTTCAGTAGAGATTCCCCCTGAATGTCATAGCCAGGAACAGCAGGATTGCATTAACTTTTCCTGAAACCTGTAAAAGCATCCTGAACATCAACGCAACAAGGTAGTGGATGTGCGTTTAAATTTTTATAAGGTACCAGAGTCCTGTTTTACAGCGGTCCCAACGAGGTGTGCCTTTAGGAATGAACGCACCTGAACAACACAAAGACTTTCTGTGTTTTTGTTACTTCTGTTTTTAAATTTATTTATAACACAAGCTGTGAGGATGCAGCCATAGATGACGAAAGAACTGCTCAAATGTATCCAGAAAACAGCAAACCCATTAAAGGCACACTATTTACATTTTTTGTCTTTTTAGATCTTGTCCTTGACCCGGTCTGAGCTAATCTGACCCTTTACAGGTTCATGAAAAGTCCTTCAGCTCCATCTGCTGCTTGGACCCAGAATACCACGTTTGTAACTTCTGAGTCTCTGGTCCGGTGTCCTGAAGTCTCACAAAGTCACGTATCTCAGAGGGTTAGGCTAACCCAATGTGGCTAGCTGTTATGCTAGCTCCGGAGTGTTTTTAGCTCATGATTCCTGATTTTTCCCATCTCTCCCTGCTTGAACAGCTGATTTCTTTGACTGAGTGATGAACCGCTCCAGTAGAAAGCAGTGAAGGCTGAGGAGACATTTAACAGGTAGATTTAGGGCTTTCTGAGCAGAAACAATGCTAACGTTTATACAACAGTGATTTAAAGCACACACTAGGGGGTGCTAAAAACAAGCAAAACTGCATAGTATGCACTTAAATTGATGCAAATATATCAGTGGATCAGTCAGCAGTCAGGTCTAGAAAACAGGCTTCATTAAAACAGTGTTGCAGCACAGGCTGGCGAAGCCCGGTGCCATGACATCATTCAATGGAAAAAAAAAACATGTGATGAGGGCAGAAAGACTTAAAACTTCATCAGAAGACCTGATTTAGTCTCTGAAGAGTCGAGCTGAATTAGAATGAGTCTGGTTGGCATCGCCTGAACAGCTCTATTCTTCTGTTTGAGGACAAACACACCCATCGGTTCTCACCACACCCACGTTCAGACTGCAACCTTCACTTTCCCCAGCAAACAGTTTAAAAAAGAGCTTTGACAAAAGATTTAGGCACAATATTAATGTTTTTATTATTAGACTAAAGCTGAACGTAAGAGTCAGATGGAAGGGAACGTTATCATAACAGAAATCACGTGCATTATCGATGATTTTTCTTTTCTCAAGTAAACCAGTTTTGTTCTCAGAAAGAAGGAGAATTTCCTGGCACCAACCTGGATAAAGATAAGTGACCATCTGACCCATATCCCACTGGCAGACACACACGTGCCCCAGAGAGGACCAGGAAATAGAGGCCAGACCGTAGGGAAGCTATAGCTCCATCTGTTTCCACGGTCATGCCAGGGTTGGGGTGTCACTTCACTCTGAGCTTCCTGAAATGGTTCAAACCGTCAGTCATCTGACCATGACACCGTAAAGGAGAGGCCACCACTTCCAAGAATACGGCAAAAAGGAAAGAATGATCCTTTGAGCTAAGTAGTTCAAGATCTGAATTATAGGGCTGAACGCCTCTATACAGTCTGAGATCAGAAGAACGTGTGGGAAGTGTGTGTCTGCACATACATGTGTCATGTTGTGTTCGAGTCAGGTCTGAGAAGCATCATTCCATTGCGTAACCTTCTGGCACCATCCTGGCCTGCTGGCACTGCCATCTGCTGCTGTGAAACACTCTCACAGATGACCTATCCGCTTCTACAGGTCTGGTGAACTGCAACATCTACAGCATTCTTTAAAAAATGATTCAAAACTAGTTTTCTCCCGAGAGAAGTTTACAGGTCCTCTTAACCCCGTTTGCCAGAGAGCTAAGCTAAAGCCTCGTCACTGCCTAACTTGGCTTCCTACCTGCAACAGCCGTGGAGAAAAACAGCAGTGAAGAGGCAGTTCTGTCACAAGCATCCTGTTCCTCACACATAATCTGCTTCAAAATCACACTTCAAAGAGCCGATCCCATGTGATGCATGCACTGCTCAATGCTTAAACATGAGCAGGCGCAGGTGTTTGAGTTAGGAAAATACTCCTCAATAAATATTCCCTCAGTATTCCAAATTCAGATTTATTATTTGATGCTTTAGTAAAACTCTCTTATTTTTTTACTTTATGGAAACACAAGCGTGCATGCTCATATTTTGTTTCACATGCTAAGAAGTTAACACTTTATACAAAACCGGAAAGAAAAGAGTACTATACCTAGTATTGTCTCAAAATTGCAAGTCTGATGTCTTTGACGTGTCACTTTAAAAAAGAAGATCTCACCCATGAAACCATGAAGATAATCACAGGAGTTGAAGCAAAATATTTTCATCTGATGGAGAATTTATCCATCGGGGAGTGGGACAAGAGGGAGCGCAGCTCAGTTTGCAACTGGACCAGCTCGAACTGAACCGGACCAGCCGAAAGTTACCATAGACCAGTCTAACACTTCCAGCCGGGTACAGTCGGCGTCAGCGGCTCGGACTTCTGTCACGGACCGCTAGCGTACTTCCTGGAGTGAGGGGCCTCCTTCTCCTGGACGCAGGTCTTTGGGCAGCACCTCGGTCCGCACACATTATTGGTGGAGACGCAGCGCTTGGACCAAGTCATTGGTGTGGACACGTCACCTCTGTCCACGCTAAATCTACACTATTTCAATATTTGACTAAACTTATCTCTTTTTTTTTTTCAAATTGACAGAAATCCGTCGCCGCGACAGAGAACTTTAAGCCCTGGATTATGCTGGCTTTGTAAAGCTAATATGTTTTAGTTTCAACCTTTATATTTGATAACTGTAACCAACATGTGCCTAAACTGAACCAAGAAGTCACGAAAGCATAAAATTCTGATGTTTTTTACATGAAGATAAACTGTTAAAATCCATGGACCTCTCCTCGTTTTGAAACTATATCAAGCTCTGTATGTAACCATGCCATTAGAAAACCCTCTTACCTAAAGAGAAGGAGTTCAAGAAGACAGATTTGATACCATGACAAATCAGAGGATGCTCTTTGTACCTGAAATGACCTCTGATAAAACATAATCTCAGATTTTAATGGTTTGCTGATATTTTTGTTCATATCTTGTAATCGGTGAACAGATACTGTATCAGGATGTTTGTCTGTAATGATTAAATAAACCTATTGGGCAGATTTTTGGTCAGTTCTGTGTCCACATATGGGTGTAATTTGGTTAAGAAACATAGAGGTAGTACCCTTAAGATAAAGACTTTAGACATCCAGAAACTAAACCATCTCCCTTCATTCAACTGAGACACAATCAGACCTGCCAACCTGTACGCATTTTGCGTAGAAACGACACAATTTGACATCCAAATACGCTGGTACGACTTCCCTCTCTAAACTACGCAAAAAGCTGCGGACAAGTGATTTCCCTATGGAGACGCACAAAATTACGTGCGTTTAAGGCGCTTGGCTTTCCACAGTTCTGTGTGCGCGTGCTCATGTCTGACAACACGATGCAGCAGTGTGGTGAAGCGGTTTCAGCAAAGAGAAGCTGCTTTTTAAGCATTCCTGAGATAAAAAGGAATGTAGAACCCAACTAAAATCCCATTCCGCATGAAGCACTTACACAAATCCTCACATAGTCGACGGAACCTTTTAGAAAATACAGTATTTATGTTAAACTTACTATTATCAAACACAACTTGTCATCACATTAAAAGTTCTGACATGAATCTGAAAGTTTTAAAATATGAAAAAAGATGATAGTGGATGAATAGACTGTAGACGTGTAACTCTGCCTGCCTCACCTGCTGCACAGTCAGAGAGCAGGTTAATATGAAACAGAAAAGGAGCCAAGCTGTCAGACAGCCGTTTGGTTTCTTGTGTTCGAGACACTAACAGGTTTAGTGACCTTTATCCTTCTCTCACTCCTGTTCTGCCTCAAACTGAAATCCTCCTGTAGCCTACCTCAAACAGTTTCCGAAGTGAGCAAGTCCAGAGCGGATAGCATGTCAAAGCAAGGAGGATTTATGTAGCCCAAATAAAAGTTTCATCCTGATTCACTCGTTTACCGTGTCGCCCTAATCCTGTCGAGTCACGGGGAGCTGGTGTCCATCTCCAGCAGTCAACAGGCGAGAGGTGAGGGTAAACTATGGATGGGTCACACATTCATCACAGGACCAACACAGAGACACATGAGATGAACACACACACACACACACACATCCAGGGCCAATTCAGAGTATCCCCACAGAAAACCCACTCATATACAAAGAGAACATGCGACCTCCACACAGAAAATCCATAGCTGAGATTCAAACCTGCAGCCTTTTAGCTGTAAGATTACGTTAATAACCAACACTAAAGCCTGGGTCCCACAGGAGAAGTTAGCGCCGCGTCTTTGGCGAGTCTTCTAGTCTCTCCTGAAGCGGAGCGCCATTGAGCGCAGCTTGCAAAATCACGCGACAGGCTTGCAACTGAGAACAGGAAGTATGAAGCGCATCTTCTGGTCTGTATTTGGTCAAAACTACCATGGTGTTTTGTGGGATTATCTTTTAATTCTTCAACAACGAGTCAGTGAGATATCTATTGGAATAGTCTGTTTCTAAAAGCTCGATTACATAAATACTCCACATTGAAACGCTCCTCCTCCATGTGCTGGCGGTTGTTTATGTTTGCAGTACTAGTGGCGGTTCAGCGTATTGTTGTAATTTCTGCATCATGAAGTCCTCCACAACGTCGTCACTCATGCGTCTCAGCTCAGAATTAGAACTGTTGTGTACCTTTAACATCGTGGCGTGGCAGCACATCTGGGACGCGACGCGGCGATCCTCGAGGGACTACTTTAATCAACTATAATGAACACGGTGCAGTGTTCATGTTTTATGTGAGACCCAGGCTTTAGACACAGCATTCATTCTGTCTCAGTTAGCCACAGAAATCATACAGTTAAAGAGTTTGATTTATTATCACTCTTATAACTGAACCTAAAGTCTGCTTGATTATTTGAAATGTCAAAGCAAGTCAATGGCTTACAGTTAGGAACAACTGGCTTGGTATTTTTGTCTCAACTGTCATTAAACTAATGGTTTTATCAACTAAATATTTTTGATGCAGTGAACTTTGCATGAAGATGTGTCCTAAACTGTGCATTTTCCACCACTTGAATGCACCCATCCAACACTTTATGCAGGGAGGGACTCGAGGTGTTTAAAGCGCAGAGTAAACCTTCAGCCCATGACCACTGAAACTCTACTCACTTATCTAAAAGTGTCAGAAAGGAAGCGAATCCAAGAAACACAAACCAGATTTTGGTTTCAAGGTCAACAACGATTTTAAAAGTGTCGTGATTTGAAAACAATAAAAACTTCTCGTCGTGTTGCTGCTGCAGTTTGAGTTGTTTTTAATGACTTGTCACTAGTGCAGGGACCTGTGAGGTTGTGGGCAGTAACACAACAGTCCTCCTAACCAACACACTGATGTCAGCTTACAGTCGGCTGTTTGGGATTTTATTCTGGTGGTAAAAACACTGACAGATATGGCTTGGCTACCAGAAACGCATCAACAGTGACTTCTCTAAGGTGACGATGACTTGAATCTGCAACATGCTGTAAAAGTTAGGGTGTCTGTTGGTTAAATAAACAGCTCCTGAAGTAGACGGCTAATTAACTAGTTAACATGATGTAACCAAGTTAGAAAAACGTAACTAAAGATAGAAATAAATGATTAAACATGAATAAAACTGGTTAAACCAGCTAGAAATAAAGAATCCCATCTTAATAAAGTAAAGACTTGAAAAGAAAAACAACATAACATAAAAGAAAAGAAAGGGAAAACTGATTAGTTTAGGAGTTTCTGCTGAAACATGGATTTACTACATTTCCCATAATTCATCAGGAGAAATTGACCAATCACAGAGACTTCCCATGATTCCGTAGGAGAAATCCGACCAATCACGGAGTTCTAATAACGCCACGTGATTGGAACCACGTCACTTCCACCATTTTGTTTTGCCAGAGAGATGCACAAGAAATCTCCCAGATTCTGAACTTACAATCTGTAACCATCCGTGGGGTAAGACACTGAAATATCTAACCTTAGCAAAATTAAATGATTGTTTAAAGTATCCGATATCTGACGGTGGTCATATCGTCATGTTTGTGCTTTTGTGGAGTCTGTATTGATGCGTGATGCATTCCAGGCTACACGTGGCTACTGTATGTGAGAGAAACCAAACAATGTTTCAACGGTGAGAAAGCTCAATAAACTTAGTCTCCACGGTGGAAACAACTGTCGAGTCTCTAAAGAACTGAATACTTTAAAGTTAAAGCTTAGTAGAGCTGAAAAAGGGAGAAATTATCAACACAGCTTCCATTACCCTGAAATGTCGCTAATGTTGCTAATTTGAAGTTAGCTATCCTATTATCTTGAACGTTGCTGTTTTTTGTAACATTTTGTGTTTCCTTTGTGATGTCGTTTGCACAAACTGTGAGAAACAGATTAAGTAGTGTTTTGTATGCATTAGCAGTTTTATTGATTCATGGTTATTATACAGTAGCAGTAGTGCTAGTAGTAATATTTGTAGTAATACTATAAATCATTACCTTTTGGCTCAAAATAACCACCGTGTCAGAAGCTCATGCCTGGTTGTGAGGTGGGCTTTAGTTCTGAGACTTTACCCCAGTTTCCAGAAAAGAAACAGACCAAACCTAATAAACGTCAGTGTCTTGGGGGGCAGACAGTCATGTTTTATTTAAATGACACACACTGCTTCCAAAGAATTACTTCCAACTCAGATGAAATAGGCTAAAAAGTAATATTTTTATATGATGCATAAAAAATATATATTCATAAAACCATCCTGCTGGTTGTTGTTTTGCTAAATTCTCATTCTGGTGTTGCCAGCATTACTTATGAGATTAAAGAGAATAAAGTAACACCACCTGACTCCTCCTCCTGTGCTGACACTTCAAACTGCAGCTGTATCAGATCAGGAATGTGAACAAAATGAACCATCAGAAATAGTCCAGTGGAGTCCATCTGGGCCTGTAGTAGAGTAACCTAAATCTACCGCTGGGAAACATCTGGACTCATGCTGCTGCAGAACCAGACAGCTGTTCTGACAAATGTATCTGTGTCCACAAGAGCTCACAGGCACGCTCAAAAGGCCTTCAGCCCTCCAGTCACAGTCATCTAAACCATGATCACATAAGGCTAGTATGATTCTGTCTCTTTATATAGCAGCTAATGCTCTGCTAGCATTGGTTTAACGTTACTCCTCGTTTTTAATAACTTTTCACTGAAACTGCTCTCGTTTTGTATCAAATTAATTCACAGATATAGGAATCTGACCCATGATAAAATGGCAAAATTAGGTAACATGTAGGGTTCAAGACAGAGCTAAAACCAGCTAAATGTTGTCTTTATTGGATAAATGAACTTTAAAAAGTGGCTGTTTATTATCTAAACAGTCTGTAACAGTTTAACCAAACCATTTCCACAAAGGAGTTCATGTTTAGAACCAGAAATCTGATCACAACTTAGCATCTATAGTGACATCTTCACAATTTATCCACTAAAACGGTTACAGACATTCATCTCTTTCATTGGGAATTAAACATGGGGCGGCGTGTAGCTCAGCAGGTAGAGCGGCCGTCTGGAAACCAGAGGGTCCTCGGCCAGCTGGGTGACCTTATCGTTGTGTCTGGTGACACTTCACCCACCTTGTCTACTGGTGGTGGTCAGAGGGACCTGGTGGTGGTCAGAGGGACCTGGTGGTGGTCAGAGGGACCTGGTGGTGGTCAAGGGACCTGGTGGTGGTCA
>SSNR01000001.1:6035751-6050531 GCA_006937965.1 Callopanchax toddi
GGTCAGAGGGACCTGGTGGTGGTCAGAGGGACCTGGTGGTGGTCAGAGGGACCTGGTGGTGGTCAGAGGGACCTGGTGGTGGTCAGAGGGACCTGGTGGTGGTCAGAGGGACCTGGTGGTGGTCAGAGGGACCTGGTGGTGGTCAGAGGGACCTGGTGGTGGTCAGAGGGACCTGGTGGAGGTCAGAGGGACCTGGTGGTGGTCAAAGGGACCTGGTGGTGGTCAAAGGGACCTGGTGGTGGTCAAAGGGACCTGGTAGTGTCAGAGGGACCTGGGAGTGCAGAACTCTAGAAAGCGCTCTCTACATGACATTTACATCTATTTTATAATGAGGACAGTAATTCCACTGCCTTTTCAGTTTTCTCAGGGTTTTTGTATGTAAGTATAGTGAAAACCTAAACATTTATTGCTGAAGAGAGATGATAAACTGATGGACTCTGCAGGGCTTCTTGGTGAGAAAAATATTTCCTCTTCCAGTTTCAACACTGAGTTTTAAGGCTTTTTCTCCAAAATAAGTGGTCATATTTATGTCCCCAAAGTGCATGAAAAAGTTTTCCAGTCTCTTTCTGACATTTCCAACATAAATTACATAACTATATATGATATAATGAGTGAAGTTTGTTGAGTGAGTTCTGGTTGTGGGCACTTCATTCCTTATTAAAACTGAATCTAGAACTTTTAGGATGAAGATGCACCATAATGTCTGTTTACAAGCACTGAAAACTGACAGGTAAATTGTAGTTGACTGACGGGTTATGCCAGGTGCTTTAGTGAGGGGAAAAAAAAGATAATTGCACACAGATATAGTTAAAAAACAAATCAAATTTAAGAAATACAAAGACATCCTGGGAGTCAAAGAGGAAGTGGCTCACTTCTCGGCCTGATGGTCTGCTCTCTCTCTCTCTCTCTCTTGGCATGAAAGTTACAGATTACAGCCAGCGAAGTGAAAGAGCACGGAAATCTGTCAAAGTCGTATGCACCTCCATAGCTTTTGGGTATGAATGACTACAGCGGAGGGAGAGTGGCCCGGTGGTGGCCAACAGCACTGCATAAAGCAGAGAGGAGAGATTGATTTCTAATTAACAAGCTGGTTGCCATAATGAAAAACTAGATGGTCTCTGCTGGCAGTAGATCAATGGGAACTACTTCCTCTGACGTGCAGTCTTAATCACACCGGCGCAGCTCTCATTGCTGTAATAAATGCTGTTACACTCTGTTATTCTCTCCTCTCTCATCCACAACTTTGTTCTGCCTTAACCTCTACTTCACATCTCTGAATGTTCTGTAAACGTCTGCATGTTCTAATGAGCCACAGTAACATGGATCATTTAGCAAATAGGTTTTTCACAAAGAGCCTCAAATGTTTGTAAAGAAATATAATTTGCAGATATAGCATTTAAGTTATAAAAAAAACTAATTTCCACCCTAAATCTCCAGAATTTACATCTAAATGCCATAAAAATGAGTTTATTATTTAGTCACATGTTAATCATCCCTAATACTAGATGTTTGTGACAAATCATGCAGGATGCATCAGATAAACATGAGCAGAGTGGTAAACGCTGCAGCTTGATTAGGATAATTGTTCCCACTTACACATTATTTCACTCAGAGACGGATGAAAACTCTGCTATTCTCACTGCAGCAGCAGGATGATGGATCTTCAATCTAGATCATTCTTGAATTTCAGTCGCTAATCGCTAAACGCCAACTGAGAACGACTAAACACCCGACAAATCAAGTGGTCAGAACCTCCGCCCCACTGGACGCTCATGAATGTGTCACTAAAAATATCAAACACTCTCTAATGTCTTGGTGTTAAACGCTGTAATCTAAAGAGGCTGACTTGACTGCTTTTCTGTCCGAGACTGTCAGAAACAAACAGAAGTAGAGTCTCAACAACAAAGCAACATTCACATTTCAGAACCCTCGCCTGAAAGCGAACAAAAGCCAGACAAATAGTGAGAAAATCCACTGTGGGTTTCAGTCAGACTCCTAAGGTTCTGACTCATGTGAACGTGTGTCAGTTTGGTCATGTAATCTGCCTCTGCCAGCCTTCCAGGCAAAGAGGGGTCTGGTTGAGGAAAGCTGGCGCTAAATGAGGGGGAGGGGGGTTTGAGCTAATCCGTCTGTGCCATACGATGTGTGCCCAGCACCCATCCAGTGTCGCCATGCTGCTGCCTCTGTAGTGGGTCCACTGGGGCGCTACAAGTCCTCCTGAATGCTATCAGCACAGACGACACGCAGCCCCCCTCCAAGCAGGGATTACAGCTCTCTCAATGGAGGCGCCAGGAGGAGGATATTCAACGGAAGGAGGGAGAAAGGAGGAGGAGGAACACCCTGCTCCAACAGGGGCTCCGCTGTCTGATCGAGAGAGGCCATCGGGCACCGATCAGCAGTCAAATGACCCCAAGAGAGCAGAAATAACAAACACTTGGTAGTTGTTACAGATTATACAGACCTGTCAGTGGATAGACTGGCACGGGGAGTTAACAGGGAGCATCAGTGGAATCATCTGGGACACAACTAACTGGAGATTTTGATCTTCAGTGCAAATAATGGCTCACCACGCTCTCTGTTTCTGACTGACCCTTCATCATGTCCTCTGCAAGCATCCTTCAATAAATCATCCACTCCTAAAGACTTTGATGCTCATATTTCACCTTTCCTCTGAATGAGCTTCTTCAAAATACATTCTTGTTGTTTGCAGTCGAACTCAAACAACTGTCTTTCCAGTAAAGTTTTCCTGGAAATCTATCTCCTTCTGTCTGTTTTTGTTCTGATATATTCTTTAAAAGCATCCATAGAATTGTCTACGTGTCTGTCAGAGCATGGGTTAGTTTAAAAACTGGGATTTTTATTAATCATGCACAAAACATTAAGTTACACATGTCAGTCTGCCCTTACTCCAACCAGAACCTCTGACATGTCTGCCTACTCTGTACCGGTCAATAAAAGGAGCTGCCATGAGAAGCAAAATCCCCACTTTCTTTTTGTCCATAAGGTCTAAAAACAAGGTTATTTTACTTTCTTAGAAATCAGTTTTTTGCAGTGTAAGGTCAACAGAATAGATGGTTTTCATGCCACGCATTAGAGATAACAGGAAAACAACAGGGCACACGAGGACAGTGTGAGATGCTGTATTATCAACAAAGAGACAGTCGGAATCAGGCGAACCCCCCGACAGATGAGCGCACACTCAAACGTCCTGGAAATACTCATCGGCCCACTCAGAAACCTAACTGAAATCACAACTCTCACTCGCTTGTTAAGAGCTTTCTTGTTTTGGCTGGGAGACGAATCTACTGAGAGGAAGTGAAAATAAAAACTGTAACAGGTTTTTGCTGCCTGGCTACGACTGGCACACCTCTGCCTGGCAGCCACCCACTCGCTGTCTTCATTTTTAGTTCCTCCTGCCACACCTGGCATCCTGCTGGCATCATTTCAGCTCCAGCTAACAATGCAACCACTAACTAAGACATTTTTACACGTTTTGAATCGGTTTTCTCTAAAGAGAAGTACATAGATGGCCTCTAACATATCTACCAGGTCTAGTCTGCTCCTCAACTCTTTCTGGTAGAAATGACATCATTTTGGTGTGATATTTGTAATTAACAAAAACATCTCAACAGAGGCATTTAGCACTTCAACCACAATCCTCTCCATGTGACGGTGTCTCTGCCGTTCCATCGACAGAGATAATTGCATCAGGCTGCTGATCAGGACGCTTGTGTTTAGCCAGCGGAACATCTGACCTGTCTCCGTGTCATGATGGATCACCCACTGAGAGCTGAGTGCTGTGCACATGGCCAATGTGTGACAAAGAGAAGATCTCGACTGAATATCCATTCTCATTTCTCGCCCATCTGCTCCTTTGATGGAAAGGAAACTGGCACATCTCTGGGAATACAATGGTCTTTAACTGGTTCATCATCAGAAAGACCACACAAACAGCTTGACACACTTCTCTCCGCTTTGTGAAGTGACCTCTTCAGACAAAGCAACAGGGGGTTGAGGGGCTAATGAATGCACAGGTTTGGACCTCTTCAAAGTGCTGCTGTTTCCCCTCTCTGCTCACGAGGGAGCCGCATTTTACCATTAGCCCTTTGACTCTTTCCCCATACCCCCCCTCATTTACCCTGAGCTACATGTTTCCATAAAAACTAGGACAGGGTTTTGATGGTTCACTAACCACCGCACCACTAGAAATTCTTCATATTTTCCAGGCCTTTTAAAGTAGATAAACACGAAATGTCACTACTAGTCGGTAAACAGAGCCGTGAAGTGGGCTGACGAAAAAATGACACCAACTAAATCTAATCTCTGAGCTCTGAACAATGCAGGTCTGACAAGAGAAGGTCAGAGGTCATCCAGCAGACACTCAACAGCCTCCTGAACGCTGCAGAAGGTGATGGTGACATCTAAACAGCTGCTTTAGATGTTCACTCCTAAGGCACAGTTACTGGTAAGATAACACCTGCTTACTCGGACCGCGTCCTGACCTTCGCCGCACCATTTAGCCTGCTTGTTCCACAGACATAAATCAGCAGCACGCCGGGAAAAAACAATCTCATCCATGACAAGTAATCAACTTTACAGATAGATAATGGCCTTTCACTTTGCAAGACACATTGACTTGTTTCTGCTGGCTGCCAGGAGAGCTGCTGAAGTGGTCTAATCTGATAGGTTATCGCGGGATGAGCATTTCCTCACAGGGGGGATTTATCTCCAAGTTCCCGTTACATTTAGTGGCCCTGTCCAAATCTCCTTGAAACAGTCGATGTTTCTTTGGCCTCTTCAGTCATTTTTCCATGAAAGTGAATGTCTGTAACAGTTGCTGCTGTAGAAACCATTAAACAACATTCAGGTCTGCTCACACTCTCCTAAAAGAGAGAGAATCTGTTGCCGTTTAGACGTGCGTTTCTGTGTAAATGTTAAAAATAACTAATGTCACTTTGTAGATAGTGTACCGAACAGCCTCTGTTCAGAGAAATGTGAAGGATGTTCTACTAACTCATAGTCTGAGCATTTATTTAAGACGGGTGTCCAAACTTTTCAAGACAAGGGGCCGCAAAATTTCAATTGTATTAAAAAATGCAAAAAAGTTTTTTTTTATTGTGAATTGTGTTTATTTGTACTGAATGCAACATTTTAATGAACAGACCTACATATTTGCTTTCTTGTAGCAAAAGATCCTTAAATCTTTGTAAATACAAACATGGGTCAGGTAGGTTTTCCTTCTAAAACGGCATCAAATTTCACGAATTTGATTGGTCGATTGTTGTCTAGTTTCGTGGTCTTGAGAATCAATTTGAATCCATATTTAGTCAAGTTTTGTGTACTTTGTAGTAAAAGTTAATGAAGGTTTGAGGGTTTTTTAAATCAGAAAGTGTCATTAAAAGAAAAAACTTGAATAATAAAATATAAACTTAACCTTTAACATCTACAAAGGATTTTTAGTTCAACTGTACTTTTTGTCGTTCTGCCTGACATTAGGAACAATCAGAATGTAAACTTTTTTTTACAGTACATCAACATACTAATGGGGGACTAAATTCTACCATTCTTGAAATCCTGACAAGGGCCACACAAAATCACTCCGAGGGCCGCAAGTTGCCCCTGGGCCACACTTTGGACATGCCTGATTTAAGAGATTAGCTGTTTCTAAATAAAAGCGGTACACTTTACAGTTAGCTCCCTTCAGACGGGAGATTTTCTAGTTCAATAGGATCTAAATGGAACCAAATCCAAAGCTAATTGCTCTCATCCTAAAACATCTCGTATTTCCTAAATTTTACCACAATTTATGTGAATGTGATTATTTTTATAGACTTTTATAAACTGGACTCGACCCCTGAATGAACCAGGAGCAGGCTTGGGCGGTTTTATGGTAATACCGTATACAGCCGGTGTAAAAATGCACGGTCAGAGCTGGACTGACGGTGAGCCGATGGTAACTTTGGGCCGGGACGGTTGCCCAGATCTCGTTTTTATCACTTCCTTGTTTTGGTGCAAGCTCAAAAGGGTGTCTTTGTGCACGCTTACAGAGCTTCAGTCAACACCGGGATATCCTTCTCTAGAACAACCCGCAACGTTGCCGTCCGAACCGAACATCAGCTGTGAGTGCTCAGGGTGGGAGCCATGTCCGAAAATGTCCAGGCCGAATTATGGTCCCAGTTCAACCCTGGTCACAGTAATACCGTAGACCGCGGGAAAACGTGACGGAAGTTTGACGGTATCAGAACTCGGATACCGCCCAAGCCTAACCAGGAGAGCTACATTTTACAGCTGCTGGTCGTGTTTACACATGTAAACAATCTCACATGTACAGTAAATACCAACATGATACAAACCTGACTGCTGTGTAAAGGTTTATAAAGTAATGTCTGCATGAACAGCTATAAAATGCTGAAAATTGGAGCCGATTTACAACAGAAGTGAATCACTTTGATGTTTGCACTCAGACCTGACAGTTTCAAAAGATGTAAACTCCACTTTTCCAAACAAAGGCCCTTCAGGAAGCTGTCAACATATTTTATGAGGTTCTGTGGGACCTGCAGCTGAATCCCCAGCACATAGTTTTAGTAATGTGGAGCACATTTCATTCAAACTAGGACCATTTACAATGTCGCACATCATTCACATGCAAACATGAATGTTCGTTCTGTTACTATAACTTCTCTTATTGCAGAGTTTTAATCACCGTGGAGACATAAACCTGTTCATCTAATCGCCTAAAACAAAAATGAAATCCATCATAACGAGAGCACAATAACCAGAATGAACAACAGAAGCAGAAAGATGAGCACGTTTCTTCGCACACCGCTCTGTTTGGCTCACATGTAGAATTTCCTCCTGCACATAATAACTGGACGACGTTCCCCTACTGCTGATTTCTGCCTTTCTAAACCTCGCTGCCTCCTTCTGTTCTCCCGCTGCTGTGTCACCATCCCTTTTTAACGCTGTTGTTCATCTGTGAAAATGAACATGCAAGAAAGAACAATGAAGGTTTGTGTAGCTCGGGGACGCGAGACAAGAGGAATGAGAAACAGCACTCTGCCATTAACCGTGTTTAGGTTTTGTATTCTGAAGTTGCTCCTCATAAACATGCGGTTGCTGTGTGGAGACCATCTCCCACATCGGAGGTAAAAGAGGTCATGAAAGAGGAAAAAAGAGAGTTTAGCGTTTCTCAGATAAAGACAGGTTTCTCCTGAATGTGCAGTGGGCAGCATGTGCTTCACGAGGCTTGTTTTCATTTATTTGCGTGACCCCAGAGCCTGAATGCAACTCCACACATCCTTTTTCTTCCTCCCTCCTCTGTTCCCCAGCAGTTCAGCGTGTCTCCACAGCATTTCAATTTCCATTCCGTCCACCGTGACCCCTGCCAATCCACCCACCTTCTCAAATATTTCAGAGCGAGTAACACAGCCTCTCTTGGTCATTTCAATCTGATAACTAAACGCAGCAATCATGTGGTGTGCATGCTTCCCACACACTGACTTATCTCTGTAAAGCAACAGAGAAGCAAGAGGCGGCGAGGTCAGGTCAGAAACTCAATTACCGTCCGCACAAAATCTTCTTCCTGCTTTACACCGAAGCGATCCTTCAGACTCCCAACCTCCTGACGTTCCTTCACGGGGTCGCCCGTCTCGTTACTTTCCTCGACTTCTTCATAAACACAAATTCTCTTCTTAGTTTAGTTTTTTTTACAGCCTTTCAACAACCACATCACCCGCTTTCCCACACACAGCCCTCTCACTGACGATGTCTTCTAGAAGATTAAAGCAAAAACTAAGGTTCAGAGAGCGCATAATTATTGAGATTAGAGAAAAGAGATACCTAAATACCAAAAAGCGTGTTTACAGAAACGAGGCGTGTGTCTACAGAACGTGACCAGAACCTTTCATTTTCTCTTTTTTGTCTTTGCTTTAAAGCCACCACACCTCGTCCACCTTTTGTTTTCCTCAAGCAGCTCCTTTTTGGAGGGGTGTAACCTTGATGTTTACATCCATTCTTACATGATTATTTCTGACTCCACAACCAGCCTTTTACTTTCTCCTTCCACCCCCACAGATTCTGTGAGAATCTCATGAATGTGACAGTGACCAGGTCTCACGAGCTGGAGGAAAAAGTGAGCAGCTTGGAAGCCTGTCTTTTTTTTCTTTTTTTCAGTTCAAGCCCCGCTGTTGGTATCTGATCAGCTCAATCCTCTCATCGTCATTTAAATCCCCCCCCCCCACGCCATTCGATCCCTATTTAAATCTCTCCCTCCTCCCGGTCCACCACGTTTCTAATGCTAATTATCTAAACCTCTCTGTGCCATCCATCCCTCCCATCCGCCAGCTACTTGCTCAAATCTCTCCTCGAGCCCCAGTTTAAAAGGTGCTTGAGTGAAGGGGTTGATCCGGACTGTTATTTATTCAGACAGAGAATAATCCTGCTTCTTCCAGACCCCGTCTCGTTTCCTGCTCTGTTTTTATGACCTTAACTCATCCTCTTCTTTCTGTATACAATTACACAACCGCTGCTGAACATCTCTCTTTGAAATCATGAAGAACGCAGTCAGGACTGTAATAAATCAATCAGAAAATGAGATATTATTGATGTATACAGACTTTTACTTATAGTCAGGTTTGTTCATATCAATGCACAACACTCAAGACAGCGCGCTGCATGGGAATGTGACCTCAGTCGGCCCGTTTGGGTCACCGTCTGCCGTGAAGAGTCTAACGAGAGCCAGCGAGTCCAGTTTGGGTCGCAAACGTATTTCCGAGAACCAGAAGGAAGCTTTTAGCGTGTGAACCTGTGCCATCAGTCAGGGCATCTTTTCACTCTCAACTTTTACGGTCTCGTTCAGTTGGAGGAACGGCGCTGAGATTCCTGTGAGGCGCCACCTACACATGGAGAATCAGAGGAGTCCCGCTGAGCATCACTTCAGATTACAGTTACATAAAGACTGTTTACCATCAGACCCAAACAGAAACGGCTCACGACGAAGAAGCACCTGCAGGAAACTTTTCTTCCACTGCACAAATACTCATCTACAATTTTGTTTTGTTTATGAAAAGCACAAAAAGAAAGCTCAATTCAAATAGGTGCTACATATTTTTTTTGCAGTCAGCTTGTTTTATAAATGCATTTAATGCATAGGACAAACCGAAGCGGAGATCATAAAAGGAGTGCTCACCTTGATACTCCTGTCCAGGGGTGTAGGTGGTGGGGGTGCCTGTAATCTGGAGGGTGAGCAGCACCTCTCCCCCACCTTCCGCCACCCCGGCTCCCTCCAGCTCCCCGTGGTGGGTGCACAGGAAGAAGAACGGGTTAAAACGGGGGTAGAAGCTTGCAGGGGGGGCCCCGAAATCCACATTGCTGCTCCCAAGTGTCAGGGAAAGCAAGACACAGCCAAGAAGACCCCCAAGAGAGGCCCGCACCATGGCCATGTGGAGGGAGGGGGTGAGGGAGTGGAGCTGGAGGGTAAGCAGGTGATGACTGAGAGCAAGGAAGGCACAGGTTGAGCTCCAGAGGACAGGTGCTGAAGTCCACCGATGGGTCGAGTCCAGAAGTGTGTGTGAGTGTGTGTTTTTGTAAGGTGTGCGGGCGCCAGGAACACTCTTCTTCTTCTTCTTCCTCTCCTTTCCTTGTCCTACCTCCACTCTCGAGGAGTTCGGAGCTTCGCCCGTGGTGTCCTGCTCCGGTGTTTAAATACCTCACCCCCCTCCCTGTGTTTCCCTCTCTCCTCCCACCCTCCCTCCCTTCTCTCAGCCTCTCGTTCTAACACAAGCTCCACGCGTGTGCTATGTGAGCTGTACGAGACGGCCTCCTCCTCTCTCTCATCCAGCTCTTTTCTCCTCCCTCTTCTCCAGCAGTCTATCACTCTTCCTCTTCACCTAATCTCATACTCCTCCTCCCTCACTAAAACATTGTTACTCCTTATTACTCTCCTGTCTTCCACTCCTCTTATCTCCATGCATCTGTTAGTTTCTTCATCCCAAACCAGCCCTCTGACAGATCCCCGTCACTCTCTTTCCTTTGTGTTTTTGCCCATCCACCAGACTGTCTCCTCCTCTCCCTCCCACCATCACACCTCCTTTCTCCCTCCCTTTTAAGCTCTTTTTAACTCCCTCTCCTTCCCTTTTTTCTCTCAGCTGCTCTTCCACTCCACCCTCCTCCTTTTCCTACTTTTTTCCAAGCCCGTGCGTCTCCTTCTTTCCTCTCATCCTCAAAAGTGCTCAGATTTGTTTTTCTTTCTTCTCTTCTGTTGCATTTTTTTATTGGGTTTCCATCAGAATCTCCTTTTCCACGAGACACTCCAACTTTTTTTCCTCCTGTCTGAGCAGCGGCGCGTGCCACCGCTCTGCCCGACATTAATCCACCACCCCGGTGCAACACTAGCCATAACATCTCTCTCTCTCCAGCCCACCAAATGATGGATAAGTAATTGTGTAACATATCCATATCTCGCTCCTTCCTTTTTCATCTACAGCTCTCTATCTGTGCTCATCTATCTTGTTCTCTGTGTGTAAGTGATACACTTCCCTATCCGACCCCACCTCCGACTAATATTCTCCTCACACTTTGTGGATACAAAAAGGATTTTCCTTCTGCATCAGTGCTCTCAGCTAATTCTTCCAACTGGACACAGAATTTTGGATAAATGCTCGTTAACACTGCAGAGTATCTCCTCTGGTGTTTCTTTTTAGCTGCCCGCTGGGTTTGTGTGTTGTGTAACAGACAAATGCACTCCAAAGCCAACAAGCTGCACACACCATGTCCAAACAGCCAGACTGACCTGCAGCCAGGTCTGTGTGGACAGATGCTTCCACTGCTTAAGCCCTGGATCAAACACACACACACACACTCAGATCCAGATTCTGATGCTTTTACACCCAGAAACAAAATGCATGGGTGCTCCTGTTTCCAAGCAAACACACAGACTGCGCTCTGAAATGTTGGAGTTAAAAAAGGTCAGATCCTGTTTGTCTACATGCAGCAGCTGTCCAGGTTTCAAGAACACCTGAGTGAAATGGATTATTTAAATTGAAAAGATCTTCTCATTTAAACACATTTGCATGTAAAACTGTCAGAAAGAAGTGGAGCAAAACTACAGAAAACAAAACCCTACACAAGCTCTTTTATGATCAATTAAAATTATTGTTCCATTCAGAGCATCCCTCAGTCTCAGTGGCGGCCCGTCCATAGGCGCTTCGATTTTAGGAAAAAATACCAGAGTCCCAAAAAGAAAAAACACATTTTCAGCTAGCAGGAAGCTAAAAACGTTTGGACGCAGAAAGAGGAAAAACCAGGGGGAACATTAGCATAGCGTTTCAACAGCTGGTGTTTTGCTCTCTATTGTTACTGTGGCAATGTGTGGTCCCATGTTCGGGGGATACCTGATGGGAGGGGTGAGCGCTCTGAGACGTGTTTGTGTAAATTAGATATCTTGTTTAAAGATTACCGAGTGCAGCTTTAATTGTGTTTTCTTTATTCCAAAAAGTGACCGATGAATCCTGAAGCCAGAGAACTGTTCTAGACTGAGGTCATCAGGAGAAAGAGGTTCGTTTGTTACAATAAAATCATGATTTGTGTCCGTCGGACCTCTGCTGCTTTTCTTAATGGGATTCTTCACAACAAGACTGAATAAAGTTAAACACGTTACCAAACAGGAAGCTTACAGGAGACGATATGATGTCATTTTCCAGGTGTATCTCCTAACACAGTGAGAGCACCACTAAAAACTGGTAGATGAAACGACTGTATGAACTTTTTGTTCCCTCAAAGCTGCTTTATGGGGTCATCTGGGTGGTCTGGTCTGCAGAGACTGGAGGCTGAGGTCTGAAGTTTTCACTTTTGTTGCTGTTGCTCTCATTCAGTCCTCTGCAACGCTGCAGCTTCATTTAGCCTTAATTAAGTTCTTTAATTAACTAAAGCATTAACTCACCATGAGATTTCCTAAAGAACTTTGTGAGATCTTGGTGGTATTCCACCTTAAATGTAGCTCCAACTTTGAGCTCTCATTAAAAACACATCTAGTACCTCTTCAGTTCTTTTGTTGCACCTGAATTATGTAAAAGATTCATAATTGTCAAACAAACAGGTAAAGAAAATCTGAATAGGTTTAATATTTAAAGCACAGCTATGTTTGTACTGGACTTTGTTTAAAACAAATAGCTAAAAGACTAAAGGATGCAAAAAACTAGCAGCTGGTATTTGTTTTTCTAATTGATGAGGAGGGAAAAGTATTTGTATTCAAGTAAAATTCAAACTACACTGAACAAAGAGAATAGTTGAACCAACTTAACTGAATTGCTTCAATTGGTAAAAAGCAATTGAATTAAGTTTATCCAACTTAAATTAATAAATTTGTACCTAGTAATTTAAGTTGGATAACCTTAATTCAATTGCTTGTTACCAACTGGAGCAATTCAATTAAGTTGATTCAACCTTTTCTTTTTACAGTGTAGGCGTTAAAAGCCAGTTTTTGCATTACACTTTAATTTACATTATAGTTTAAGTATTCTTTAATGATCCATTATAATAATCATAGATAATGCAATATTTAATTTACGGTCTCTATTCTTATTTTTATATATTTTAATCGTCTGAATCTGTTTGTTCTTGACTTGCCGTCACTTTGCTGCTGGTGAACCTGAATTTCTCCACTGAAGGACAATAAAAGATTTTTCTATTCTTTTCTATTCAAACAGCACAAAACAGAATATTATGACAACCTTTACAAAGTGAAAGGAGACAGAGGAAAGAAGGAGAGCTGATATGATCTGGTATTTAGAAAAATGTGGGGAAACAGTTGGGTCACAAACCTTATACCGGGGTACTCAGTGGCCGGATTCAACCCGCGAGCCGGACCTGCACGTCTCGCCCGGCCTCTCCTATGTGCAGGTCATTATAGGCTGAGGAGCAGCTGCTGTCTTTAAAGAGCAAATTGCGGGTTTCTTTATAATTCAGATAAAATTCTGTCCAAAAACACTATTTGTAATGTTTATTGAGGGTATTTAGTTTTACAGTACATTTTTTAACCATTTTTCTGGTCAAATGTTTTCAGCAAAGCCTCTAAAAACCCTTTTTTAAAAATCCTGACCTGTGATGTCACGACAGCTAGGTGGCGCTGCAGTGTTTCCAGATGTATGATAATTATTGTATTTGTAGGATAATTATCACTCTGTATGATCAATAATTCCATTAATATGATGATTTGAGCTCTTTGTTGTGTGGAAACGGCATAAGAGATGCTTGTTTTAATCATTGTGTTTAAAGCTAAAACTACTTTAAAGACTATAATTTAGCACAGTGTTTGATACACTGATATGGGTCTGTGGTTGAGGGTCATCAGGCATGTCAGGCTGCAACTTAGTATCATTTTTCTCAAAATACAATAATTTTAAGATCCTAGTACAATAATTTTAAGATCCTAGTACAATACTTTAAAGGGATACTCCACCATAAAGTTGTTGGGGTTTTTTTTGTCTATTGCCATAAATGGACAAAAACAATTGGTAACCAGCTCAGTCCTTATCCTGATCCGGCAGTACTCCTTTAGCATTACACTGCAAAAACTGATTTCTAAGAAAGTAAAATTGCCTTGTTTTTAGACATTTTGACTTATTTTTGTCTTAAAAGAAAATATATTCTTACAGCCTTATTTGAAATAGGCCAAATCTTCTTAAATATGGTCAAATTTTCTAGATTTGAGGGTAAAAAATCTGCCAATGGGGTAAGCTAAATTTGCTTGGCTAGATTCCTTAAAACTAGCGTATTGTTCTAAATGCAGAAAATTTTGCTAGTTTTAAGGAATTTAAGGAAGTTTGCAGACGATACAACTGTGGTGGGACTCATCTCCGGGGGGGATGAGTCTGCATATCGGGACGAGGTGGAGCGGCTGACAGCGTGGTGCACAGATAACAACCTGGCTTTAAACACAACAAAAACAAAGGAGATAGTGGTAGACTTCAGGAGGAATAAGGCTGACATTCAGCCCCTGATTGTCAATGGAGAATGTGTGGAGAGGGTGTCAGACTTCAGGTTCCTGGGGGTCTACATAGAGGACCATCTGACCTGGGGCACACACACTAAGGCTGTCGTTAAGAAGGCACAGCAGAGACTGTACTTTCTGAGAACATTAAGGAACAACCATCTCAGACAAAAACTGCTTGTGTCCTTCTACCACTGCTGCATTGAGAGCATCCTAACATACTGCATGTGTGCGTGGTTCTCCAGCTGTACGGCTGCAGAGAAGAAAGCACTTCAGAGGGTCGTCACCACAGCGGGAAAGATCATTGGCTGCCCTCTCCCCTCTATGGAAGACCTCTACAGCTCCCGCTGTCTTAGGAAGGCACACAGTATTCTCAGGGACCATCTCATCCCGGACACTCGCTCTTTGAACTGCTGCCCTCGGGCAGACGCTTCAGAACAATTAAAGCGAGAACAAACAGGTTGAAGAACTGTTTTTATGCCAGAGCGGTAACTGCACTCAATGCTGAGAAAACCTGATCATGGGAATTTGTGCAATAACTGCAGTGTGGGATGTTTTTAATTTTGATTTTAAAATTTTTATTCTGATTCTTAACCCTCAGCAACTGCTGTTTTAGTATTTTATCGTATTTTAGTATTTATTTTTTATGTTCAGGCACCTTAAGGACTGCACTTTCAATTTCGTTGTACTAGTACAATGACAATAAAGGTGATTCTGATTCTGATTCGGAATTTAGCAAAGCAAATTTTGCTTACCCTATTGGCTGATTCTTTTTTTTTTTTTTTTTTTTTTT
>SSNR01000001.1:6050541-6090067 GCA_006937965.1 Callopanchax toddi
TTTTTTTTTTTTTTTTTTTTTTTTTTGCTCAAATCTAGAAAATTTGATCATATTTAAGAAGATTTAGCCTATTTCAAGTAGGGCTGTAAGAATATATTTTCTTTTTAGACAAAAAATAAGTCAAAATGTCTAAAAACAAGGTTATTTTACTTTCTTAGAAATCAGTTTTTGCAGTGTAGCTTAGCGTAAAACACTGAAAGTGAATGGTAACAACTAGCATTGTGAGAAAAAAGTCCTTAAAACTAACTCAGTAGTGATGCTAATTCTGCCTAGTGACCTCAGGAAATCGACTAAGTGAAAATAAAAAGGGACTACTTTATGACAAAGAACAGCTGTAAGCCTCCGCTGAACGGCGCAAGGACATGACGCAGCGTCTCCAAGGAGACCTACTTCCATAAACACGTATCCGAACATTGTTTGTAAACCTCACAGATGAAGAACAATGAGAGTCGGGAGCTGCACAGAGATTATCTTCCAAAAACGTTACCAGGTTTATCCTAGTGGCCAGTATTTGTATTTACGGACGTAGGCGTCTTTGGGGCCGCTGCGTCATGTCCTTGCGCTGTGCAGCGGAGGCTTACAGCTGTTCATTTTCATAAGGGGAGTACATGTGGCCCCCGTCCTCTGGAATGCACTGCCCATTACTATTCGCCAGTCATCGTCCATCGCAGCCTTCAAATCACGTTTAAAGACCCATTACTACGAGCTGGCTTTTAGATTTAGTTGGCTCTTATCTTAATGTTTTTAAATTGTATTTATTGTTTTATTGTGTTTTTATTGCTTTTATTGGTTGTTTTATTGTGTTTTATAAGCTCTATTGGGGGGTTTTAATTCGTGCTGCAGCGCTTTGGTCAGCTGACACGCTGTGTTTAAATGCGCTTTTATAAATAAAGTTGGTATGGTATAAAGTAGTCCCAAGTCTAAAATAGTACCTGTAATTCCTTCGTGCAGACAGGTCACAACAGCAACCATGAGTGTGTGTGCAGAACTTTAGTAGTTCTGGGAACACAAGCTGTCAAGCTTTCAGGTACATTTTTTTTTGACCAAACAATATATTCATATCTACCACTGAGAAAAGTCAAAACATCTCGAATCTAAAACTGCTGGGAACAAACCCACCATAGTACCCGATGACCTCTGGTTTTTCTGTAGGTTTCTGTCCTACATCCTTCTTTCTCCAGCCACACTAACACACATTTAAACACACGTGCACAGTGTGCTACTGGGGGCTATCGCTCTCCATTAGGAAAACTAGGTCAGGGAGTGGTGGGCAAGTGGAGGGGGTCAGTAATTATTTTTATCATTATTAATTTCCACCTCAAGGTTACAGCAGGGCTTTTTTTTTTGTCTGCTTCAATCTTCATTTCAACCCCCTGAAAACATGTGTACACACAGCACCAACATCACTACTGCCTTTGAAAAAGCTGCGTGCCAAACCAGTCAGAACACAGGGTGGAGGCACAAAAGAGGAAAGACCTCAAAGGGACAGAGTGGATATGATATGAAAGGAGAAGGAACAGCAGACACTGTGGAGGCCGACGGGTTGGATGCATCGCTTTATCGCTCACTGGACGCTAATTTACACTAACAGGTTGTTTACTTAATGTGGCAAAGTATAATAAAAGCTGGGGTGTTGGAGGAGGGGAGAAAGCAAAGAAAGAGAAAAGTAAAAGATGCCCTGTGGGAGCACTTCAGCTGAGATGGTTTGCACACTCCAATTAGTTCAATGAAAAGCTTTTAATGAAGTGAATGAAGGGGTGTGTCAAAGAGCCACAGCCATCCCAAAATCTTTTTCACTGGCCCCAAACTTTACTGGTGTCTCAGCTATAGTAAGACATTTACATAAATGTGGTTGTTTTGGTCACAGACGCAGCTTTACATGATATAGTTAAGCTGCCCTGTGGTGACCTGACCAGGGAACATCTCCCCTCCTCCCAGGGAGCTCATCAGGATTAAAGAAAACCAGTGAATATGCTAAAAATTAAATTTTAAGTTATTTAAAAGTTTAAACATCTATTTTATTTTGTGTCTCTTCAGGACTTTACGTTACAGAATACAAGATTTTGAATGAATGAAACCAAACTATAGTAGGTAGGGGGCAGATTCTGGATTCAGATCAACTTTAGCATCAACTGAGGCTCAAAGGAGAATCTCCAAAAGGGTCAAATGAAAGTGTAGCGTTCATAAACTTATTAAAGTGCCCATGACACTGTATTTAAATCACTTTATATTAAACAGGTGTAATCTTTGATGCCTCTAGATCAGCGTTGCACCATTATAACTCAAAATATGCTGTAATTATTTCCTAACGAGCAACTCGGAGATCAGAAGAACGCGCCGCCTTCCGGTTCTGCTGGGTTTCTCCTTATTTGGCAGCCTGACACTTCTGCTGCAACAGGGGGCAGTGCCCAGTAGGGGGCAGTGCCGTCGCGTGAAAGAGAAACTAAACTGAAACTGAACACTACACGGTCTATGGTCAATGGCGGCGGCACTGCCTCGCTCCAGTTGTCATGAACGTGCATGTGGGAGGAGAATTGACCATATAAGCAAGTCCGGATCACTATGACCTCATGGCGGGCTGGAGTGAAAAAAAACGGTTTGGAACCTGGGTCTGAAATCTAGAAGAGCTTCTCACTGGCTGGACTAGGAGACAGATGGACGCCGTTTTTTTTGCTCTTTCTGGCAGGTTTAAGGTGAGAACTCAACGTTGCAACATGATAAGTCAGAAAACATGGAAAACCAGGACATGGGACCTTTAAGTTTAAAGCTCCATACTTCTGCACGATTATTAGATCAGTTTTGGTCGGTTTTATTCTGAGCTAGGCTCAGACACCGTCATTGATCTAAAAGTTATGCAGGGATCTCCAAGTTCTGGAAATTTCACAGTGAGTAGATACGTACCTTATATTGACAGATGCAAGGCTGAGTCGGAAATAAAGTCTTTACAGATTTTATCATATAAACAGACTGAACGAATCAACAGACATATGAGGTAGCAGTTTAGCATGTTATGGAGTGTTCTAGGTGGACCTTAAGTTGAGAGTTTAACGACCTGAGCCTCGTGATGGATTAAGACTAGGGAAATTATCTTAATTTAGTTACGAGGGCAGTTTGGAGAAGCTACGTGACAGACAAGTTAGATGGAGTGTTACTTATCAAAGAGCCTCACGCTTTACCAGATAGTGGAGTTCTTACTTTAGCCGCTCCGGGATCGAATCCGTCGGAGAGTCAGATGGGACGACGTGGAGGTGGAAGAATCCCCCTCGGTCCGGTTCGGATGCCTGCGGAGGTCCGGGGACCGCCGTGGGCCACGGAGATCGTCCTGGGATGCGGGTCAGCAGCCCCATTTCCAGCAGGGAGCAGAGGCTGACCTTTCCTTCCCCATTGTGGGTGAGAAGAAGCAGACAGGTGGTATCTAGCTTCAGGGAAGAGAAATGAACATCGGCCTTAAACGGGGCTTGAGACCCAAACGGGATAGGCCGGCACCTTGAGCACACCGTGTAGCGGAGAAACGGTGAGCGTCTTTTCTCGTCACTGGCTGTACGAGAACTGGGGCTCTACCGGAGCGGTAGTAGCTAAGATGACACGTGACCCAGGTCTTTAAAGCCACAATACTTAACTACTGAATTGAGTATTAATATGATTTAACCTTTTAGCAAAGCAGAAATATGAAATAATACTGGCGCTGGATCAAACATTCATAATACTGTGGGAGAAAATGCATTAATCATATTAAAGACATTTCTGAACAGTTTAATTAAAGTAGTGTCCTTTATAAGGAGACAGTGAAGAGTCTTTGAGTTATTATAACTAAAAGAATCCAGCGGAGGTCTTCCGGCACGACCGAACCCTTGGAAGAATGTTGAATCAGGTTAAAACATAATAAAAAGAGTCATTTTAATCCAAGTTATTGGGGAAAATATGGATTATTGTTTGTGATGGTTACAGAGGTCAGAGGTTATAGCATATTTGATAATGCTACAAAAGCAAGAGACGTATCAATATAAAACAACAACAAATAACCACATAACTGACTGGAGTTTCTGGAGGAAGCGGAGATCCTTCAGTGTTTGATCACATCTGCAGTCATGTGTTGAGGTAGCAGCATCAGAACCAGAGATTGTAAAAGCTGAACAAGCTGATAAAGAAAGTGGGGTCTGTTCTGGGGACTCTGGAGACTCCAGAGCTGATTGGACAAAGAGGACGCTTCACAAAATGAAGAACATGATGGACAACCTGAGCATCCTCTACACAAGACAGTAACTCAACAACAGAGTGTCTTCAGTCAGAGGTTCTTCAGATCTGCTGCAACACAAAACATCCTTCCTGTCCACAGCTAAAACTATCTTTTAAAAAAAATCAGACAGGTGGCACAGAATCAGAACTCACTACAAAAACAACAACAACAAAACGATGTAATACCACAGAATTGTCTTATGCGATCAAAATAAATTAAAGGCCACTGGGAAACATAAGCTTTCTTCACTGCATGAGCAGATGTATTGATAAGTGACATGTTTGTTTACATGAAGTAGTTATTTCATTAGAGGATAAGTTTGTCTGTTAAATCTGAGGTGATACTCCCTGATTGTTAGATGTAACAGTTTAAACAGGTGGTTCTGCCTGCTCAGAAACAAATCCTACACACAGCAGGAACAGTAACGAGCCTTACAGGAAGTTCAGTTTAACTTTAGACATTCTTGAAATGAAGTGCATGCATTATTTGCAATGATCATTACCTCCTAAGGTTGTTTAGATGCTGGTAAATGCAAACCTGCTTGCCACTTTAACCCTGCATTACTTGGACTGTGAACATATTGAAGTGTGCATGATCAGCTGAATGCCAAACCATTAAATCTTAGACTGATACAAGTGTAACCCGTTTACAATGTAGATTATATAAATTAATTGTTTAGGATTATTACCAGTTGGGCCAATGACTAGGTTCGTGAGGAGGGTTGATTATTAATGAACACCAGTAACCACACATGAATGAGTGGAGCCACGGATACAGTAAGTTGCACTGTATTAAAGAATGTTAAAATGTAACAATAACAGTAACAATATGAAAATAAAATGACAATAAAATAAATTGTCCCTATCTGAGCTCAGATATGTTTTGGTCCAGCCGGCTTATTAGTCAGTAGTTTTGTCAAAAGTCCAAAGGTCAAGTAGTGCGGAACAGTCTCACCGCACAGTTGCAAGAGTTCGTGCTGGGAGAACAGCCTATTCTCCGAGGTCCAAGTTCAGGTTCGAATCAAACGGGAAGGCTCGCCATCTCCCTCGTCAGGGAGAGAGAATCCAGTTCCAATCCAACGGCTCTAATCCAAATAAGAAACCTAGCCTGTATAAAGAACAGGACTATTACCATTGAGTTCACAATTCTAATTCAATTACATGGCCATACAACATCAATGCAAGTGGTTTTAAAAAATAACAGCACTTAACATTAATAGTATTTAGTTCAATGTAACATTTTTTACAGTGTAGCTTATGATAATGTAAGATTTAGTAAATCTTATAAAGCTTATTTTCTGTTCAAACGTTATTACAACAACATCAAAATAGTCATGAATTCCCCATGAACTATAACAATTTTATGAAATGCCAACTTTAAGTTGCATAAAAATAATTACATCTGATGTAAACAGTTTTTTAAAATGTACAAAAATAATTTTTTAGGCATCTTTTCACATTAGTAAATGAATCTTTAGTGTAATTTAATATTTTAAACATTTTTTCTTCCCAAAATAAACTCAAAATCTTACCAAATTTGAATAAAAGCACATATCTCCATGGCTTACAAGTAAATAACAGGCAACATAGAAAAATAAGGTTCAACAGTGCCACCTATTGGCTCATTTTAGCAACATTGTAATTCAAATACATGTTAAACAACATTTAATATATTGAAATCATGAATTTTAGCTTCAGAAATTACATTCATTCAATTTTAGCTTCATCTTTGGTAACATTTGTAACACAAGCTGAAACATAGGACATTTAAGTGCCTGTGAACACTTTTCCCTGCAGGGGAACCCCGTAGCAGAATTTCCCTGCAAGCATGGTGCATGCTACATTAGCAGCTAACCGCTAAGCTAACTAGCTTTTCTTGACTCACCGAGCGCCTCAATTTTCTGTGTTTTCTCCACCGGGAGGTCAGCCACAGTCCATGCAGATCTAATTAGTAAACATGGTAGTAGTTAGCTTCACTGTCCAAGTGTTAGTTTTAGTTTACAGCCAGCCCAGACTCACCGAGTCTCATCCAATTTCCTACAGACAGAGGTCCGATCCGAGTGCGTGCATCCAGCTCTCCCCCTCCAGCAGAAAAGAAAGAACTGCGTGACTCCGTCCCCGATGCGGCAGCAGGGGGCGGGCTGTGTAACTTTTTCAGCCAATCAGGAGTAATTTTTCCTGCTTGAGCCTACCAAAGGCTTTCTTGGATTCAGCTTGTTTGACTGACACATCCTTTGTCAAATAACAATATTAAATGGATTATTCTTTACTGAAAATCCACTGGGTTACACAAGGAAATAAAAACTGATTGATGTTTGTGTATCATCTTCCTCGTGCACAATAATCCGTTTTTCTCCAGTAAGAGAAGTGTCGTGATTTTGGAATCATATTCAGATCATCCGCTGCTCACACTGGATTTGTTTTTTCCTCCATAACTAAAAACAAGTCAAGGGAATGAACATGTTACTTGTTGAAACTCCATTTTCAAGTGAGAACTGGAGATGTTGGAGTGTCCTCTCTGGGTTGGGAGTGAGTCTCTGCCTCAAGCTCAGGAGTTTAAATTATCTCGGTGTCTTGCTCGTGAGTGATGTACAGGATGGAGTAATTGATGGACCAACTAATCAGAGCTTTGTCTTCAGTAATGAGGCTCTGGTCTGTTTGAGGTAAAGAAGGAGATGAGCCAAAAGGCAAAGCTCTCCATTTACTGGTCTGTCATCATTCCACCTCTCCCCCATGGCCATGAAATTCAGATTGTGACAGAAGATCTAGAATACAAGTGGCTTAAATGAACCTCCATGGGGGGGTTGGTCTAAAGCCTGGGTCCCACATAAAGCATCAGCGCTTCGCCGCATAACACCTGAGCTGTGATTTTGAATAGAAACCATTGTAATCAGATAAAGTAGTCCCTCGAGATGTCGCATCCCAGATGTGCTGGTCCACACCACAGCGCTAAAGATACGCGACAGTTCTATTGCTGAGACCTGTGAGTCACGACGTTGTGGAGAACTTTATGACACGGAAATTACAACAATACTCGGAAATGTTACTACGGCAAACATAAACAACCGCCAGTACATAGGCGAGGAGCGCTTCATTGTGGAATAGTTATGTAATTGAGCTTTTAGAAACAGACTATTCCAATAAATAATTCACTGACTCGTTGTTGAAGAATTAAAAGATAATCCCACAAAACACGATGGTAGTTCTGACCAAATACAGACGAGAAGATGCGCTTCATACTTCCTGTTCTCAGTTCCTACCAGATATTGTGACTATTGTGTGATTTTGCAAGCTGTGTTCAACGGCGCTTCGCTTCAGGAGAGACTAGAAGACTCGCCAAAGACGCGGCGCTAACTTCTCCTGTGGGACCCAGGCTTTAGTCTTAGTGATAAAGGTAGAAGCTCTGTCATCTGAGGGAAGTTCAATGTAGACCGCTCCTCTGCATCTTTTGGAGGTTTCCTGGGCGCATCCTGGTGGATAAAGACTCAATGGCAGATCCGGACTTTACCAAACGGATTATACATGCTCTTTGTTTTGGGAATCCCAGTGGAGATGTTGGAGAGTTCACCAGGTAAAGAGATGATGGCTTTCTTTCTGCACTTAAAGTGGTGGAAAATGGGTGGATGGGTGCATTTAGCTGTATTTATAGAACTTTTCTACATCATTCACACACTGATGGCAGTGAGCTACGTTGTAGCCACAGAAGCGAAGCAACCAGACACAGGTGCTGCTGGACCCCGTGACCACCACCAGCAGACAATGTAGGTGAAGTGTCTTACACAAGATCACAATGCAAGGCGAATGCTCTGCCCACTGAGCTACTGCCGACCTTAAAAACATGGATGGCCAGACGGACAAAGTTTGGACAGACATGGAGTTTTAAGAAGCCACTGCAACACAGCCTTATACCTCAGTCAGTTACACCAATAAGGTTTCTTACTTAGGTGTGACTCATGGAAAGAACATTCTTAAAGTTGTCCTGATGAGCTTTGTCTGCATTTTTCTTGCGTGCTTCGTGTTATTTAGAATTTTGTGAAGCATCCAAATATCAGATGAGTCCTCACAGACGTCAGTGTCAGCCACGGTCACAGAAGATGTGTTTTTACATTTCTTTGGGTTTGAACTCTAGCATCACATGACTCTGTTGGCACCATTTAAGTATGATGCATTTTTCAGTAGCTGGGAGTTGCATTTCTTCTCCAGTCTTAATAGAAGCAAAGTGCATTGCTCAGGGCTGCCTGCATTCACAAGCTGTCAGCCTCATAGCTCTTTTGCATTTTCTAGACTCAAAAATCTGTTCTCGAAACTCTTTTTTTTTCCCCCTTCGATTCAGCTCCCAGTTCACTGTCATCACAGGTTCCCCTCCCATCCTGCAGTCATGGTAACAGAGCTGTGAAAGAACAAGCTGAGGAATCTGAGACATGGAAGATGACAGACACATGGCCACATTGTGACAGAGACAGACGGAGTGGTTTGACACCACAGACCGATAATTCCCATCCTGACATCCACGCAAGCAGGAAGGACAGGAGGCAGAAGTTATGTGGGACACGGTCAAGTAGAGGAAAGAAACTTCATGACATTCAGGAGCAGAGGGAGTGGAAGGAATCCCTAGAGAGGTTTTATTGTTAGAACATTTATGCTGCTAAAACTGATGAGAATACTGGTGTCCTGCACAAACAGATCCCTGAGCAGACTTACCGCAAGAGTTTTTCAGATTGTTTCAGTCCAAAAACACTCAATTTTAATTAGAATGAAACATTTCAGTCCAACAAACAAATATTCAACTGTATTTAAATCATTTCTTATAGTCTAAAAGATATAATGTTGATTTTAGTGTGTTAAATGTCAACGTCTTCGTGCAAAACAGAAAAACAAAACAGCTCCTGTTCGCACTCTGCTGCATAATCTGAGCTCCTTTCAGGCATTGTGTTCATCAGCAGCCAAGGAAAGCTTCCTATTTCTTGTGCGCGCAGTAGATGCACAGCATGTTTGGCACACACATAATAAAACAGGTCCATCCCAAAAGATTTTCATCCCCAGACACCAACTCAGACTCTCGCTTTACCAAGAACGCAGCCTAAGCACCGATACAGAAGCAGTGACATGTGCAGCGAAACTCTTACTTATGAAGCACTAATGCATAGGATTTTAAAAACCTGGCAGTTGTAGCAGAGGTGTAAATGTGCACTTACACATATATTTGCACTTACACCTATAAAAGCACAGGGGGAGAGGAGGGAGGGGGTGGGGGCACGAAGGCCACAGTGCATACAACAAAAAGCAAGCAGACAGCCGTGAGCTATGAGCTCAAATAAATAAATATGAGAAAATCTCATTTTGAACCAACAGCTTTGCACCCCCTCTTGAAGCGCATTCCTCCTCCTCCTCCTCCTCCTCCTCCTCTCCTATCCCAGATCAGGGTTTCAATCTCCAGGAGGATACAAACGGCTGCTGAGGATCCATCTCTTCAACAACAACAAAAATACGAGTTGAAGAGAACCTCTGTCTACTTTATCTGTTTTGTTCTTTACATATCCAGTCACACCAAAATCTGACACACGACAATCAAAAATAGAGTTTGTGTCTTTTTTTAATTAGAAAATGTCATATTTGGACCTTGAGGTGGAGCAGCGCTCGTTGAGAAAAGGTTACTGGAGCCTGAAAGACAATCAGCTCTCTGTAAATCCAAACAGTATAACCCCCTCTTCACACTGGATAACAGCCCCACCATGTCCTCCACAGTCTACACAACCTATCAGGCACTCATAAAACATTCTTATTACTCATAGGTTTGATGACCAAGCCTAGGGTTGTCACTGTTACCGGTTTTGTGGTAAACCCCGGTAAAAATGTTGACAATAATAATTACCGTCATGTTTTTAAAAAACTATATTATCTCGGTGGGTTAACTGCGTGCACGGTGAGCTTCCCGGCCACCGTCCCCTCAGGTGAAGCATCTGCGCACTTTGTAGTGTTTACATCCACAACTTTCTTAAGCTAAAGCTAAAATGACGACGAAAAGAGGAGAAAACGGCGCTGAGGTCATCTGTCAGCCCTCAGAGAAGACAAAGTCGGAAGTATGGGCATATTTTGGATATTTGAAGAATGCTGAGGGACAGTTGTTTGCAGAACGTGCCGGAAAAAAGTGCGAAAGGAAGCAACACGCGACGCATCTGTGTGACCATCAACTCTAGTCACTGCAAAAGAACGTATTAAGGTAACGTTTAGCGTTTTAGCTAAAATACATGATGAGGACTTTGGGTTGAGGGAGAAAGCAGTGAGCGCCACTGCCAGAACATAACCGAGTCGCGGACAACCCCGTATTGAAATGAGGCTACGAGGCTCACAGCGGGCAGGTCGCTGTTGACGCTGCTTAATGAAGCGTCAGAATAAGTTCACCAGAACTCCAACTTAGCAGGAAATAACTGGTGGTTTATTAGCCATGCTGCGGGGAGCGGGAGCAGACCACCTTAAAGTCCGACGGGTAACCATAGAAACAAGGTTGTTTGTCAAGTACGGTGGCCCATGCAGTACAATAGGGTGTTGGTCACCTGATCTACAGTCGCCACTGCTGATTGATTATGAATTATTATGAATTTAACAATGATTACTGCCTGATGACATCTCCCCTAATCTGAAAAGCTCACGGGAAGGACACAAGCTGAGGACAACGTTATCCTGATATAAAGGGTTTATTTAGTTGTCTAGTTGAACATATTCAACGCCCTTTAAAAAAATACAGAGATAATACTGAAAACCGTGATAATTTTGGTCACAATAACCGTGAAAGTCCATTTTCATACCGTGACAACCCTAACCAAGCCATGCCGGTACAAGTGAGCTCCATCACATTCCATCCAGGACCTCGTTATGCTGTCACCACAATGATGAACCATCACAAGCTCATCGCAGAACTTTCCCACATTCTCAAAAACCAGCGTGGACTTCTCTCGTTCAATTATGCATGATGGGGAGCTCGCTGACTTCTTAACAGCAGCCTGAAGAGCTCTCTGAAAAACCATCCATGTTCAATCTAATGTTTTGCATCATAGCAGGGTCTTTGTCTAGAGTAAAGGAGCTAAACATAAAGAAAAAAGCAAATGAAACACACAAGGATCTGTGACTGGTGATGTTGGAGATCCACTACAGATCTTTTTAGATGTAAGTCAAGCACAGACCACTGAACATCATGTCTTAAACCAAACTAACTGGAGCTAATACAGTGCATCCTAAAAACAGCACACACACAAGCTACCACAGAAACCAGAGAGGGGAATAAATGGTGATAAGGGTAGCAAGGGACCCTGGTGGTGCTTAAGTGAGACAGATGACACAGATGATGGTGTGACCTTCATCTTTGTGGACCTTGAATTCGAGGAGGAACACCTTTGGCCTTGATTACAAGGGTCAGCAGACCAGGAGCAAGTGGTCTCGTACTGTGGGGAGATCAACAAGTCAAACAAATGCATAGACACACACCGACTGCTGCTGACTCGGTCAATAACAAAGGCCCTGCTCAGAAGGAAATACAATTCAAATAAAAGCTGTTATCATTGGAAACTTTCCTCCAAACGGTGAAATATTTATAAGCATTTAATTGATTAAAACAGAGAAACAAATCCAGGCAGCAACTGGAAAAGGGACGAAAGCTTGAAATGAGAATTTGTTCCTTAAAATGAGTGTATATAGAACGCTGTCCTCTCACATTCAGATATAACAGCCAACACTACAGTACAGCACTAACAAAGAGAGCAGCTGCTCCGACATCATCACCACGACCGGAACTACCCGTCAGGTTTGGGCGCGGCCACACCTCAACGCCGCCTCCACTGTAGGACCTTCAGCACAGTGCTCCACACTCATTGATCCAATTACAGGTCAGGGGTCACAAGACGGTCCCACCCCAGCACAATGTAGACAGAGGTCCTCCCCCACTCTCTTCTCCCCATCCTCCCTAGCATATCGCTCATTCATTTATCCTCCTCTCTTCACACCCTTCTGCTCAGCTGTCATCTCTCACTTCATCTCCTCTAAATGGCTATTGACTGCGCTCACAGAGCTCTCATTCTTTGTCTGTCCCCATCACAAATGTGTCTGCCAATCACAGGCTTATCGTCTTTGCATATTCACCACCCCGCTCGGACCGTATCGGAGAAGAACAGCCAACTCTACTTCTGGAGTTCGGAGCGAGTGGTGCACTTTATTGTTTTTCTTTAAAAAGCCTCTTTCGGTTATTTTCTTCTCAGTTTTTTGGCATTCCATATACTCCCCCCCCCAAATGTTGCTGCTGCTGTAGTTTCTCATCTAATCTATTTTCTCTGTGGTTGGCCTTTCCTCAGTGATTGCCCTCTCTCCGAGCTCTTCTCCTACGCTTCTCCTCCGTTACTCGTAGACTCTCTCCTACTCTCCTGGTTCTCTCTGCCCTAAGGGAAGCTCTGCCTTTCAACTCACTGGACCCAGAGAGAAAAGCAAGATCAATTCTTCCCTCTGTGTCACTGCACTGTGTTTGTTTCTGGTAACTAGCCAGCCAAGTGTATTGTGTGTGTGTGTGTGTGTGTGTGTGTCAGTCACTATGTTACTGTGTCACTGTGTCAACAAACAGCTGGTTTTCTAAGACACTGTAAATGGAAATTACACTCGACTTAAAGGGAGTTTTTAGTCGTTTTGAGGCATTTTTCTGTTACTTGCTTGTCAATATGTTATAAATAATTACCATCAGACTTGCTCTAGATATCCCTGAATAGCTTCAGTTTGGAGAAATAAAGTAGATGTTGAAAAGAACTCCAGAGCTAACAGCTAGTCTGAGTGCAGCCAAAACCAGAGGCGTTGCTGCCGTCTTAAAACAGCGCCACACTTAAAAAGGTTCAGTTCTGCTTTACACAGGGAGATACTGGAATATTCTGGTTATTTGTGTGTAAAATATGGCACATCTGGTGCATCCAGGCATCACGTTTGGCAGAAATGTCTTAATATCTCAGGAAAAAATAAAAATGTAACGTGACACAATATGAACTGCTGGGAAACGTTGTCATTTTAAGACGGCGGCAACCTGTTTTGGCTCCAAACCAGATTACTGAAGTCTAAAAAAACTTCTAAATTTAACAACAGTTCCTACAGATGTTACTTCGTAAACCTTTTCACTATCGTCAATTTGACATTACATGATTATTATAGCAAAAATATTTTTAAACTGCTGCTGAACTGGACCCATAGATGAAAAAGAAGAGATACTGTAGCTGCTGCTAATGCTTGTAAACAACCATAGAAAACCATGTAATTATCTGGAATGCAGCAATGATGGTGTGTGAAGTACAGTGGTCCTCACTCTTTGCACGTTTTCTTTTTACAGCGCATTGTGTTCTGCGTCCTGACCGTTGTCAGTCGATCTCCTCCGTGCAGCGCCGTTGCCTGAGTGTAGGGGAGTGCAGCGTGTTCTGACTTCTCTCTGGAGAATGCACGCAGGACCATCTAAGAGTCGCCGGGGGAGTTGCACCCTTATCATGCTCCCTTCCCTTATGAGAGCTTCTTTGTCAGCAGCGCAGCACAGCGGTAGGTGAAAAGCACAGAGCAGCTCTCAGCTCACTCACAGCTTCTCAGCAGGTGATCGGTGCTGCAACGCAGTAGCTGCAGGCTTTTTACCGCGATGAAACACACGGTGTCCATCAGACACGATCAATACATCAATTAAATTATTTATTCAGCCGTTCTGATGGTCCGGTAGTGTTTAAACAAGAGAGAAAGGTTTGAAAATGTTAATGCCTGTCTGAGAAAAGTGTATAAAGTGTGTAGTGAGGGGTTTTACAGCCTTAAAACATAATTGTATAAAGATAAAACTGCTATGTTGCAGATTTCGCCTCTTTTTAGAACACATCTCCTGCAATAAACAAATATAAACAGCAATACACACTGTACTTTGCCTGTGCTTGGACCAACCATTAGATCACTCCTGTATACGGGACATTCAGGAAGCAATAATCATTAAAATTATTATTATTATTTGCCTTTTTTTTCCACACAGAAACACTTAAAAATGGCATATTGATTTTAATACATTTCTCTTTTTAAATGAGACCTCAACCATTGTCTTAAAAAATAGAAATAAGGACTGGAGACCTCACTAATCACAGAGCTGTGGGTAAAATGAATAGACAATATAATAATATACACCCCCCATGCAGACCACTCCACACCCCACAAAGACAAGGCCATGCCTCATTAATCTATCACTCCAACAAGCTCCTCTCGTCCACGCTGCTCCTACTAGTCCTGCTCCAACGCCTCGGATTTACAACCGTTCTGCTCACAGGCAGCGTCCTGTTGATTTACTGAAAGCTGTAAAAACGAAGAAAAAGGAGGAAAAAAGAGATGAGAACTGGGATTTTAGCACTCCGTTCCCTCAGCCCTCTCCTGTTGGTAAGGTTTCCTCTCCTGGCACTAGTCTAGCTCAAAAGCTCATCACCTTTATCAGCAACTGCAAAAGGTAATTATGACTAATGAAGAGCAGATTTTTATGCCCAAACATGCCCCCCCCCTGTCATAATGGCATACAAAGTGAAGCACCCTCATCTTCATGGCACAAACATTACAGAGTGAATCAAGGTCACCTCAGCAGATTAGGACAGCCTGCAAATGAGTACAATTAAACAAGCTGCTAATGACCGCCAGCTAATGAGTAGCTGACTGCTCTGTGAAGCCTTCAGAACCTAAACTGTCTGACATTTCATTTAAAGGTGTAATAATTCAACACGAATGATCAGATTTTAAAAAACAAATGATAAATGCACGCATCTTTTATAATACTGACCAAATCCTCTTTTTAGACATGTTCTCTGTCCCTGTTTGAACTCAGAGTATAAATTCATGTTTTACAGCTAAAGCAAAACATTTTGGCAGAACAGCCTCAAAATGTGCAGCTCCACCGGAGATAATCAGATGAAATCTGATCGGCTACAAACCTGGTTTCAGTAATTAAACTGGATTAAAGAGCTCCTTTATAATTAACCTGTTACCAAAGCACTGCGCTGTTATGGATCAAGGACAGCTCCAGAGACAGAGATATGATTTATTCACACAACAGTGGGATGCAAAGCCATTGTGTGAAAGCTTTCGTCTCGTCTCGTCTTCTTCCGCTTATCCGGGTCCGGGTCGCTGGGGCAGCATCCCAATTAGGGAGCTCCAGACGGTCTTCTCCCCAGCCACTTCCACCAGCTCCTCCGGCAGGATCCCAAGGAGCTCCAGGGCCAAACCAGAGATGTATTTTCTCCAGCGTGTCCTGGGTCGACCCGGGGGTCTCCTGCCGGCAGGACATGCCTGAAACACCTCCCTGGGGAGGCGTCCAGGGGGCATCCTAACAAGATGCCCGAACCACCTCAACTGGCTCCTTTCGATATGGAGGAGCAGCGGTTCTACTCCGAGTCTCTCCCGGATGTCCGAGCTCCTCACCCTATCCCTAAGGCTGAGCCCGGCCACCCTGCGGAGAAAACTCATTTTGGCCGCTTGTATCCGCGATCTCGTTCTTTCGGTCATTACCCAAAGCTCATGACCATAGGTGAGGATTGGGACGTAGATCGACCGGTAAATCGAGAGCCTTGCTTTCTGGCTCAGCTCCTTCTTTACCACAACAGACCGGTTCAGCGTCCGCATCACTGCAGACGCTGCCCCAATCCGCCTGTCGATCTCCCGCTCCCTCCTTCCCTCACTCGTGAACAAGACCCCGAGATACTTGAACTCCTCCACTTGAGGCAGGATCTCTCTCCCGACCTGGAGTTGGCAAGCCACCCTTTTCCGACCGAGAACCATGGCCTCAGACTTGGAGGTGCTGATCCTCATCCCAGCCGCTTCACACTCGGCTGCGAACCTCCCCAGCAAGAGCTGTAGGTCAGAGCCTGATGAAGCTAGGAGGACCACATCATCTGCAAAAAGCAGAGATGCGATTCTCCTGTCACCAAACTCGACACCCTCCACACCACGGCTGCTCCTAGAAATCCTGTCCATAAAGGTTATGAACAGGACCGGTGACAAAGGGCAGCCCTGGCGGAGTCCAACCCTCACTGGGAACAGGTCCGACTTACTGCCGGCTATGCGGACCAGACTCACACTCCTCTGGTACAGGGACTGAATGGCCCTTAACAAAAGACCATCCACCCCGTACTCCAGGAGCGCCCCCCACAGGGTGTCCCTGGGGACACGGTCATAAGCCTTCTCCAAATCCACAAAACACATGTGGATTGGTTGGGCAAACTCCCATGACCCCTCCATCACCCTAGCGAGGGTAAAGAGCTGGTCCACAGTTCCACGACCAGGACGAAAACCACATTGCTCCTCTTCAATCTGAGGTTCAACTATCGACCGGACCCTCCTCTCCAGTACCCTGGAGTAGACCTTCCCAGGGAGGCTGAGGAGTGTGATCCCCCTATAGTTGGAACACACCCTCTGGTCCCCCTTCTTAAAAATGGGAACCACCACCCCGGTCTGCCACTCAACAGGAACTGCCCCCGATGACCATGCAATGTTGCAGAGACGTGTCAACCACGACAGACCTACAACATCCATAGCTTTCAGATACCCAGGTCGGATCTCATCCACCCCCGGGGCTCCGCCACTGCGTAGTTTTTTGACTACCTCAGCGACTTCTGCCCCAGAGATTGGACAGTCCATCCCCAGGTCTCCCAGCTCTGGTTCCTCATAGGAATGTGTGTCGGTGGGATTGAGGAGCTCCTCAAAGTATTCCTCCCACCGCCCGACTATAGCCCCAGTTGACGTCAGCAGCTCCCCGTCCCCACTGTAAACAGTGCGAGCGAGTTGCTGCCTTCCTCCCCTGAGGCGTCGGGTTTGCCAGAACCTCTTTGGAGCCGACCGATAGTCTTTCTCCATGGTCTCGCCGAACTCCTCCCACGCTCGAGATTTTGCCTCGGAAACTGCCACTGCTGCACCCCGCTTGGCCCTCCGATACCCATCAGCTGCCTCTGGAGACCCACAGACTAGCCATGCCTTGTAGGCCTCCTTCTTCAGCCTGACGGCTCCCCTAACCTCTGGTGTCCACCAGCGGGTACGGGGGTTACCGCCACGATTGGCACCGGCTACCTTGCAACCACAGCTAGCAACAGCCGCCTCAACAATCGCAGAGCGGAACAAGGCCCATTCGGACTCAATGTCCCCCACTGCTCTCGGGACGCGGTCGAAGCTCTGCCGGAGGTGGGAGTTGAAGACCATCTTGACAGGCTCTTCTGCCAGGCGTTCCCAGCAGACCCTCACTATACGTTTGGGTCTACCAGGTCTGCGTAGCATCTTCCCCTGCCATCTGATCCAGCTCACCACCAGGTGGTGATCAGCTGACAGCTCCGCTCCTCTCTTCACTCGAGTGTCCAAAACATACGGTCTCAGGTCAGATGATACAACTATAAAGTCAATCATCGACCTGTAACCTAGGCTGCCCTGGTACCAGGTGTACCGGTGGGCATCCTTATGTTCAAACATGGTGTTTGTTATGGCCAAACTGCGACTTGCACAGAAGTCCAAAAACAGAACACCACTCGAGTTCAGATTGGGCGAGCCGTTCCTCCCAATCACGCCCCTCCAGGTCACGCTGTCATTGCCCACGTGAGCGTTGAATCCACCTGTGAAAGCTTTCCATGGAATTAAACGAAGTGGGAAGGCGGAGCTCGTCATCGTGGATGGGTTACTGTCCCGAGTCCAGCGGTACCGTCACAGGACCAGACCGGGCCTGCCCCTCCGACACGCCTCAGTATTTAACAAGCCATTACAGTGCGTCTTTAGTGCTGACATGACAGCAGGAAGTTTGAACGGAGCCACACATGAATTGTCAGGTCAGTTAGAGCAAATAAAAAAAACCCACCAGCATTGTCTGACTCTGAAACACAAACAGATTCTAGCAGCCCTGAAGCCAGGAGAGGATTTGTTTCAGGAGCGATAAGGAGCAAAAAAATGTTCACGTAATTATCTGCTGAGGCTCTGCAAAAGGCAGAAATCAAGCATCACACGCACAAGGGGAAAAAAACTTCATTATAAGAGGTCAAAGGTCAATCCTAATTCCTTTAAAGGTGTGGTTTACTCGTTTATTTAACACATTTACAGTGTAAATCAATGCCTTAGGAGTCATTTTATAAAGAAAAAAGCTCTGATGCTTCTATTCTCTGATGCAGAGCTGTGCTAAAAACAGCAGGTTTCCTCATTATTGGGGCGGCATTAGCTCAGTTGGTAGAGTGGCCGGTCTGGCAACCGGAGGGTCGCCGGTTCGATCCCCAGCTCCGGCTGGGTTAGATTGTCATTGTGTCCTTGGGCAAGACACTTCACCCAACTTGCCTACTGGTGGTGGTCAGAGGGTCCTGGAGGGCGCCGGTGCATGGCAGCCCCCGCCTCTGTCAGAGTGTCCAAGGGCAGCTGAGACTACAACGTAGTTTATCACCACCAGTGTGTGAGTGTGAGTGTGAATGGGTGAGTGACTGTTTGTGTTGTACAGCGCTTTGGGGTGTTCTGCACTGTAGAAAGCGCTCTATAAATACAAGCCATTTACCATTTACCATTATTATTAATGATATGTACACCGCTCGCTTCTGATTGGCCTTACGTCTTTCTAAAGCAGACCGTAGGATGTGAGGTATGTTAGCATTAGCATGTATGGCTAACCACACAGAGCTCAGAATAACTTCTAATATTGTAACAAAAATATTACGAACTTACCAACTGCTGCTCCAAGAGGCTCTCTCCTCCTCAGTGGAAAAAAAAACAAAAACATTCCTATAGGAAAATTTAAAATTTTACATACCTGGCCTTGGACTCGAACCCAGGTCTCCCACATGAGAGGTGGTGTCATAAACCTCCATGCGTTCAGTTGTTGTGATGATGTTCTGTTTCTGTACATGAACATTACGTGTCACGTAACCCGAGTCAAGATTGTGAAAAATCTGTGTCGCTTAAGATTTTGTGGGTCAATAAATGTTAATTTAAATAAAATCATAGATTTTTTTTACTGGTCAATGGAGCTCCCATGCTCTAACCAGATCTAGCCTGTGTGTATCTGGGCCTGTCTGTGCGCCAAGATGGACCAGACCATGAATGCACACTCACAGAGTGACGTAGATCTGCCAGGTTTTTCAAATCCCAGCATTTCAACCTCTATTTTCTATAAGAAGCTAAAGCCAGAGATACATGTAGGAGACAGTTTTCATGTTCAGCCTGCATGAAAAGCTCAGAGTGACCAATATTTATCAGAAACAACATGAAAAAATTGTTTTTCAGTAAAGCACACCTTTAAATGCCTGTGGGTCTGTTCTGGTCTTCTTATTTCCCAAAACTGGCTTTAAACATGCAGTTTAAAGCCAGTTTTAAATACCGGTAGTACATAACATAAAAGGTCTTTAAATATATCAGATCTGGGCTTAAGAACTGAAATAAAAAGCAACATAAATGTATGGTCAGTCCAATAGTTTGGGGATTTCAGAGTAAAATTAATTAGGGTTTCTACACATTTCTCAAAATTTGCTCAATTTTATATGTTTCAAGTAATTGTTTTGTTTCCTTTTTATATTGACATATTTAATTAAAGAAGTAAATATTCAATGAGTGCAGTGATTGAGTTTGTTAATATTTATGTTCATTTATTTAGCAGACACTTTTACCCAAAGCGACTTACACAGTTAACGATCACTCTATCAGGCATGTTGTGATCTGTGGAGGAAACCGGCGCGCCCGGAGGAAACCCACGCATGCACGGGGAGAACATGCAACTCCACGCAGATAGGCCACAGCCGGGATTCAAACCTGCAACCTTCTTGCTGTGAGGAAACAGTGCTAACAACTGCGCCACCATGCAGCCATTTCAGACAGAATGAAAAAAAATAAGAGAAGAGCGAAGGACGACATACTTGTTCTGTAAACTGTGTTCTGAATAAGAGTAAAATAATGTTAAAAACCTAAGCTGTATATGAACCATATACAATTATGAATATGGATTTTCCCATCAAGGTTTTTCATCCCTGATACCATTCAGAGTCATTTAAGTACCCTTTTTATAATTAAAGGGATATTTTGGTCATTTTGAAGCAGGGTTCTATCGGTTATAAATCTATAGAGTAACAGCCATAATTAATGGTGACGTCACTCAAAGTGAGCAGAGTCTCTAGAACCAGGTAGAAATGTTTTACCTGGAGTAATAGTCAGACCAGGAGAGACACTGCTGCTGAACAGTGACAAATTTGAGGCAAATTTCCAGGTATTTAAAACAACTTTTGTTCAAAACGTCACACTGATGTGATAGAATGTGTAGCATTATCAAATATGCTATAACCTCTGAACTTTGACCCCTGTGACCATCACAAACAATAACCATCTTTTTCCCAATAACTTGGATTAATAATGACTTTTTATTATGTTTTAACCTGAATCAACATTCTTCCAAGGGTTCAGTCGTGTCGGAAGACCTCCACTGGACTCTCTTTAGTTCTATAAATAAAACTTAAAGACTCGTGGTGTCTCTTCCTAAAATGACACTTTAATCTGTTACAGAGATGTCTTTAATATGATTAATGCATTTTCTTCCACAGTATTTTGAATGTTTGATCCAGCTTCAGTATTATTTCATATACATACTTTTGCTAAAAGGTTAATTCAACTTTATTACTCATATTTACTTATTAAGGTAACTGTCCCTTTAAGGGCTTGAGTCACGTGGTCTTGCTAAAATACCCCTCATTGGTACACGCCACCACTCTGTGCCCCTTTAACTAAGCTTTCGTCCGGAAGTGCAGGAGTTCTCCGTCAGCCTACACGGAGACAGACGAGCTCAGCTGTCTTCCTCACTACACAGCAAAGCTTTTCCAAAAGGTGCCGGTCCTCCTGTCCGGGTCAAGCCCCGTGGGACCGATGATCAACCTTTCCCCCTGAGGTCCGACAACACCTGTCCGCCTCCCTATCCGACATGGGAAAGGAAGCCTCAGCTCTGTTAGCCCCAGATGCTAACCACCAGCCGAGATGTTTCTCCTGACTGCGTATCTGGGACAATCCAGTCGCCCGAGGCGGCGCAGACCCCCCAACGGCTCCCGATGGTCGAGAAGGAGTTCCACCTTTCATCGGTCGTCCGACCTACACCGGAATTGATCCACGGAACGCCGAAACAGTAAGAAACCAAAATCTGGTAAAGCTGAACAGGCCTGTTGATAAAGCTAACACTCCATAGCTCACAAAAACTAACTCTCCTCCATTTAATCCTTAACTAAGTTAAGATAAAATGCCCCTAGTCTATAATATCACAGACTCAAGTCATTAAAGCTTATTTTAAAGATTCAATTTAGAACACAATAACACCGTGTTGACCCAAAAGCTTCAACCTTATTACCTCATGCTATCAGCTTATCTGTTGTACTGTTTGTCCGTGTCTTTTATAATAAAATTCCCTAACAATTTTATTCAACGGGCTGCGTGGTGGCGCAGTTGGTTAGCACTGTTGCCTCGCAGCAAGGAGGTCGTGGGTTCGCGTCCCGGCTCTGCAGCCTCTCTGCGTGGAGTTTGCATGTTCTCCCCGTGCATGCATGGGTTTTCTCTGGGTACTCCGGTTTCCTCCCACAGTCCAAAGACATGACTGTCAGGCTAATTGGGCTGGTAAATTGTCCTTAGGTGTGAGTGGGTGTGTGGTTGCTTGTCTCGTTCGTCTCTGTGTGGCCCTGCGATGGACTGGCGACCCGTCCAGGGTGTCCCCCGCCTCTCGCCCCTTGACCGCTGGAGATAGGCACCAGCTCCCCCGCGACCCTCTGTGGAGGAATAAGCGGCTTCAGAAGATGGATGGATGGATTTTATTCAACGACTCCTACTTCCATTCATCAACAAAAAGGTACGTAAGGTAACTCACTGCTAATAAGAAGAACCTATGTAGATATTCCTGCTTTTATCACAAACAGTGTCTAAACCAGGTCTCCGGAGCACAGAGGCTCTCGAATAAATCCTAGGTAAAACTGGATAAATTAGCAGAAGGTGGGTACACTCAAACAGTTTATTCCACTACAAATGCTATATAATTTTGCACGAGACCGTTTGTTTAGTTCCTGGTGTTTATGCTGCTGCACAGCATAGTGATTCAAACGTTGTTTGGTTGAAACAAACTAAAAAAGTTTAAAACTAGCTGCTCACCATTCAGCAGCAGCGTCTCTCCTGATCTGATGAATGTTATGGTCAGAGGAGTTCTTTCCATTTCTCTCTGCTCGCTTTGAGTGATGTCATCGATGAGTGTGGTCCATTACTGATAGAACGCCACTTCAACATGACCGATATCTCTCATTCGCTGCTTGTTGGAGTAAATAATTATTAGAAATCTCTCCTTTTCTTAAACTTTTAAAGGTTGGGTTGTTTTTCATATTCTAATTTCTTTGTCCAAACTCATTCCGACCTGGAAAACATTCCAGACTGAGTAGGAATCCTGGAAAATGTAACAACATCGAGGACAGAGTTTACTGGTCTGCTCTCATAGCAGCAAAGTCATCTGGACAGCTTCAGTTTCAAGGTGATGCCAGATTTCAATAATATACTCCTTCAGGGAGATAAAAATGATCCTGAGAAAGGATGCTCTCCATGTCCCACTCGTCAAACTGGCCTCTCAAAAATGGTCTCGTCTGAAACGTTTTATAAAAGTCCAAAATTTGTGTTCACTGTGCTTTAAAATGTGTTTTAGGGTGATGTACACACAGGAAGCAATATTCCATTACAACAGCAGATTTTTAAGGCTAAAGGAATGAAGTAGGGATTGATGGGAACAGGAAGCATCACGTCGTGTTCTTGTCCTCCGCGCTTCCTTCCTTAGTTGCACATTAAGGCCAGAGCGGGGCTGTTGTACACTGGCCCAGCAGCAGGCCACTCAGCAGGAGCAGTAAAACTAACCACCAGTGGGAGGTTAAGCTACTCCAGTGTCACGCCGACAACCCACAGTGATGCCGACACACTTCCTCTGCCAAGGACAAAAAAATGTTTCCCCAACTTGTCCACTGGGGTCTGAGTCTCCCGCCATGGATGAACAAGTATGAATAAATCATACAAGTATGAGTGAGAGTGTGTAGAGCCAGAAAGCCTGAAGGAACAACAGAGTGGCTTCTGAGCTTCTTTCATATTAGCAGACTGCTGGCCGCATGGCTGGGGGAACCGAGCCCTCCGAAGCTCAGGCTGTTGTGAGAGAAACACTGAATTATGCATCCGAGGAGGGAGAGGAGGCTGGCTGCTGGCTCTGATACCACCCCCTCCTTCTTTACCTCCATCTCTTTTCACTGACAGATAGATGAGGGCCTTCAGATGAAGTTTCACAGGGGGTCTGCTCGTCAGACTCAGGGTTACGGAGGCTGTGTGCGTGCATGCTTCTCCTTCCCGTTTTCTGCACCATTTCACAGAATTGGGAGAAATCTCCCTCTCTCATCCAACAGGGGGAAGATCCTGTCACTCCTGACAAAGATGCATGCTGGATGACACCCTGATGACACATCTGTGCCTCTGAATTCGACAGCAGGTGGTTATGAAGCACGCTGCATCGATTCCCAGGGATGAAGACCATCTCCTGCCACGCCTACGATGAACAATGGGGTCAGGGGGTCACCTCTTTTCTTGCTCTCGCTCGCCGTTGAAAATCAATTCCCTATTAGAACGTCATCGCCATCAGGGAGGGGATGAAATTGGGTTAAAATGAAGACAGAAGACGTTCACCTTTTGTCAGATATGACTATGGATGCTCTCTGGTTTCTCTCCTGTTGTTCTGAAGGAATTTCACTCACTCCTCCTTTCATTTGCAGGGTCTGTATTGCTCCTCCTTTTCATTGAACCTCTACCCCGTCTTGTCTCTTGACACCTCATTGCCAGGCTGTTGGTTCTATTTCTGTCCATTGCCACAGGCTATACATTCTGCATATTGTGTGTGTGTGTGTGTGTGTGTGTGTGTGTGTGTGTGTGTGTGTAGAGATAGCCACACACACACACACACACACACACACACACGAGACACCTGCCTTCCACACACTGGAAAATATCACAGCTCCAGGGACTGTTTTTAAAGAACTGTACAACCGCGTGTTTTGACTTTGAGCAGAGGATTTACGCTAAGGTTTGACAAATTAATGAACTTGGACATTGATGGTGTGATTGATCTTTTGTCCATCCAGGTGGCTTCTAAACCACGACGTACATCTTCTTCCTCGTGCTCTTCATTGCTACTATTGTTTTAGCCTTTAGTTAAAGCAAGCTCACTACAACACGCCAATATAGATCAGGCCAGGTCCCTTAATGGATCCTCCTGACTCTCGGAACCAAGCCAAGGCCTGTGGCTAAAAGTGCTGTCAGTTTGACTCCAGAAACTGGAGCACAGGGTCCCTCCTCGTCCTGGTTCCTCCAGAATACCTCTGGATGGATGGATAGAAGTCAACATTAGGAAGGAAAAGACATGAGAGGGAAAATGTGCTCCACTAGGAGCTCAACTATCTGAACAAAGAATACCGGTACTCTCATTTGTGTGACTGTAGCTATAAACCTCCATTTACATGCATTGCAAGGCTCATTAATGTCACATCATGGATTTATATAATGAGCTGCTGCAAATTTATACACAACATGTTTTCAACACCATGAGGGATGAAATGTATGGAAACAAAGGGAGGCAAAGAAGTTTTATCCAAACCCGGATCAGTTTTCAAATTTTAATAAAATACCCTAGGGTTTTTTTTTTACCTGAGCAAGCTTTGTGTCTTTACGGTAATTCATTTTAGGCAACACAGTTCAATTCAGGTCATCGGGGGCAGTCCCTGTTGAGTGGCAGACCGGGGTGGTGGTTCCCATCTTTAAGAAGGGGGACCAGAGGGTGTGTTCCAACTATAGGGGGATCACACTCCTCAGCCTCCCTGGGAAGGTCTACTCCAGGGTCCTGGAGAGGAGGGTCCGGTCGATGGTTGAACCTCAGATAGAAGAGGAGCAATGTGGTTTTCGTCCTGGTCCTGGAGCTGTGGACCAGCTCTTTACCCTCGCTAGGGTGATGGAGGGGTCATGGGAGTTTGCCCAACCAATCCACATGTGTTTTGTGGATTTGGAGAAGGCTTATGACCGTGTCCCCAGGGACACCCTGTGGGGGGGGGGACGCTCCAGGAGTACGGGGTGGATGGTCTTTTGTTAAGGGCCATTCAGTCCCTGTACCAGAGGAGTGTGAGTCTGGTCCGCATAGCCGGCAGTAAGTCGGACCTGTTCCCAGTGAGGGTTGGACTCCTCCAGGGCTGCCCTTTGTCTCCGGTCCTGTTCATAACCTTTATGGACAGGATTTCTAGGCGCAGCCGTGGTGTGGAGGGTGTCGAGTTTGGTGACAGGAGAATCTCGTCTCTGCTTTTTGCGGATGATGTGGTCCTCATAGCTTCATCAGGCTCTGACCTACAGCTCTTGCTGGGGAGGTTCGCAGCCGAGTGTGAAGCGGCTGGGATGAGGATCAGCACCTCCAAGTCTGAGGCCATGGTTCTCGGTCGGAAAAGGGTGGCTTGCCAACTCCAGGTTGGGAGAGAGATCCTGCCTCAAGTGGAGGAGTTCAAGTATCTCGGGGTCTTGTTCACGAGTGAGGGAAGGAGGGAGCGGGAGATCGACAGGCGGATTGGGGCAGCGTCAGCAGTGATGCGGACGCTGAACCGGTCTGTCGTGGTGAAGAAGGAGCTGAGCTGGAAAGCAAGGCTCTCGATTTACCGGCCGATCTACCTCCCAATCCTCACCTGGTCATGAGCTTTGGGTAATGACCGAAAGAACGAGATCGCGGATACAAGCGGCCGAAATGAGTTTTCTCCGCAGGGTGGCCGGGCTCAGCCTTAGAGATAGGGTGAGGAGCTCGGACATTCGGGAGAGACTCGGGAGTAGAACCGCTGCTCCTCCATGTAGAGAGGAGCCAGCTGAGGTGGTTCGGGCATCTTGTTAGGATGCCCCCTAGACGCCTCCCCAGGGAGGTGTTTCAGGCATGTCCTGCCGGCAGGAGGCCCCCGGGTCGACCCAGGACACGCTGGAGAAAATATATCTCTGGTTTGGCCCTGGAGCGCCTTGGGATCCTGCCGGAGGAGCTGGTGGAAGTGGCTGGGGAGAAGACCGTCTGGGACTCCCTAATTGGGATGCTGCCCCCGCGACCCGGACCCGGATAAGCGGAAGAAGACGAGACGAGTTCAATTCAGTCTTTAAGGTTATTTTTATGGTTCACGGAAACAACAACCTGAGGAAGAACACAATCATGTGAGTGAATAAAGAAAATCAGTAAAAATGAAGTAAGTTCCAGTTCCTGTCTGACCAGGGTGGCATATGTCGCACGTGCAATGAAAACAACCGTCTGTGCAATAAACGATTTTTGTGCGACATCTTTGCAAGTTACTTTTTTGCTGATTCAGCGAGTCAGAACACCCGTCCAGTGTTTATCTGTCTTGGAGATTCGGCTAAGTATGAAGCAACAAATACAAAATTAAACAAAAAGTAAAATTAAAATTAAAAACATGCTGCTTCCATAAAATAAATGTCCGCCGCAGATTGAAGCCCTCTTGAGCGATTTGGAGACGGAGCTGCAGCAGCTGTTAGCTCTGCGTTAGCTTAGCATAATCAACGAAACACGTAGATGTGTGAGGACTTTGCTTACACTGCACAAGGGGCTCGTTTAAAGGCAAAATAATCCCATAAAGGAGACTTTGTGGGAGGTTTTAGCAACCACTTCCTCCATTTTTAGACTTTTGAGTTCTAATATAAAAATCAGTCCATAAATGTTTACATTGCTCCACCTGCAAAAATGTCCAAATGTCACCTGCGTGAATAACATGCCTCAGATTGGAATATATATATTTCTTGTTGTTGTGTTTTCATTATAAGCACTTTGTCTGTGTGTTAAAAAATGATAGAAACTAATTTGGTTTTTAGAGATTGTAACTGAATTTTTATGTTTTTTGCTACAAAACCTGCAACCTCTGTAGCCCCATGTGCTCTGAGCTCAAACCGTTAACATACAGCCCTGCTGACCTTCTCCAGACTGGACAGACTTCCTCTAAACCGTTAAACTTTGACTGAATCAGTATCGGTAATCCAACATTTCTTCTAAAAAAGCTGAGAAAATGTTTGATATAACATCTGTAAACAGCAGATTAATCAGCTTTTGTTCTTGCAAAAACTCATTTACAATTACACCTAAAAATATAAACTGGAACACACCGGAGAATCAACACGGATGTTCGGTAAATAAAAGTTTAATATTTCTATTTCCAATTCATCTTCCTTTCCATTTCTTTGACCTGTTAGTAAAATGCTAATAAATCTTTACTTCTGGTCATTTTTGTGTCCAAGTAGGGTTAGTCTGAACACATTTTCCCAATTGTTACACTGTTGGACACAGGGTTTAACTTCCCGTCATCTCGTAACGGGGTCCACCATGTCCCTCTAAAAGTTTACCAGCTCGTATCGTAGAGGAATGACTAATGATGCATCTTTTATGTGGGACATTAAAATTTCAAAAGATCTGTTCTTTCTTTATTCAGAGACTCAAGGAAAAAAAACAAGGCTCAATAATAGATGAGAAAAAGGTTTGCTAAGAAAAGAGAACCAGTGTGGTGTGATTGAGCTGAGGGGAAGAGAGACGGAGGAAGAAGGGATATGATGTCTGGATGAAAATGATGAAAAGATGGAGCGAGGCTGCACAGACAGGAAGTCAGGGGATGTAGAAATGTCTGACCTGCTGCTTTTGTCCACGGGTATACACAGCTGGCTGCTCCCCGTGCGCCTTATTTGTCGGTCAGGCGCAGCAAACAGTCTGACCCGTCTCTCAATGCCAGGCATTAAATCAGAACAAACAACTCCTCACTTTATTACTGCAGGGCATTACAAGAGATCGTTCACTGCTCAAGAGCGCGTTTGTTACAAAAAACGTTAAAGAAGCAGATAGTTCACATATTTAACATTCCAGAAGATAGCTATGATGAGAGCAGCGTTTAGGATGCAGACAACCTAAATGGTGAAGAAAGTTCTCACAGGATTTCATTCCTGTACACTGTTAAAAAAAGTAAGCCAGTTCAACTTAGAAACGAAAGTCCACCGGCTGGCTGCCTTAAAAATTTGATTCATTTCAACTTAACCAAACACTTTCTTTCAACTCTAAATGTCAAGTTGTACACATATCACAAATTGTAATCATGCATTGTTTTAATCTAAAATTGTTAGTTGAAACAACAAATCCTGTTAGCTTTGCCATTTAAAACATTTTCCTACTCTCTGAATGGAGTTGAATATTTATGAATAGCTAAGCCCTGCTAGCAGGTTAGCGACAAAAACTAAGTATTCATAAATACTCAACTCCATTCAAGGAGGAGGAAAACATGTTGAAGTATAAAAAGTGTTCATTGCATAATATTTTTAAAACCATATGAAACAGTGAGCTGCTTGGTGGAGCATGTTGTTAGCACTGTTACAGTCAGGAGGTTGTGGGTTCACTTCCCAGCTCTGTGGCCAGCTTGCATGTTCTTCATGCTGTGTGAGTTTTCTCTGGCGCCCCAGTCTCTTTAAGTTCAAAGTCATTGATAATGTGCTTTTTGATCATTCAGTTTTTCATTTGGAAAAACCTAAAGATTTGAGTTGAATTTACATAAATTTAGGTCAGAAGGATTTGAATTTTGAATTTGTAGAAACTAAATGATTTGAATGAGTTTGACTTAAATTCATCAAGTTAAACAAACTTAATCATTTATTATTGAATTACTTGTTACCAATTGAAGCAATTCAATTAAGTTGGTTCAACTATTCACTTTTTTCAGTGTATATATAATATATAAATATTTTACTTATATGGAATCACCAATAATCCTACTCCTCCAAATTTCACAAATTAAAAAAAAAAAAAATCTATAACTTGCAGTTTTAAGTTGACTGAACGCATGAGAATGAGAAAAATGTAACAATTTGTCAGAATAACTAATACATTTAAGTTTTTCTGATCAAAACACAAAAAAGTAAGTTTAACAAACAAAACTTAACTAGACAATTTGTGCGAAATTATAAAGACAGATTGAAACAACTTTTTGAGGCTATGATTTTTTTACAGCGTAGAAACTAAAAATGACTCTCTGAGCATTCTGATGCCAAACGGCTCCAATCGACAAACGTTTAGGACCAACTTTTTCCCAACACACAGTGACTGTGGCAGAAATAAACTTCCTGCTGGACACTGGATGAACTGGAAGTGCTACGTTTAGCTGCTGCTGGTCGTTTTAATGCTTGTAAATATCCACACATTTACATATAAATCAAATGGCAGTTCAGCAATTTATAAAAAAAATCATATTCATATAAATCACTTTGAAACTTTAGAGTGGATAAGGCAGCAATACACTTGGTCCTGGTTGTTAGCTCATCAGCTATGAAGGACATAAACTCTATTTCTCTAAACAGGTTATTCAGAAAGCTACCTAAAATGAAAATATTTAAAAAACAAAGTGTGGAAGGGTTCTGTCAAACATGTCTTCCTTTACTACGAGGGATAACTTGTAAGATTGTGTTTCTGAGAAATAAATAACCGTTAAACCTGTGGGCTGGGCTATAAAAACACCAATCATTAATTAAATATTATTAAAATGAGGAACGAGCAGCTGAAATAATGTTTCCAACCTATTTATATGATTACAACATTTACACACAAACAAATTTCCTTTAAGAAGATTCCCAATCAAACTTGGTCAAATCCCTTTAAACTCACAAAACAACTGTAGTCATTTAAAAAAGGCATTGCTTGTTAAAGTCAGGATAAATAAGTAAGCGAAGTTTTAAGAACAAATAAGAAATGGAGAAAACATCCAGGCTATTTTCTGCCAAACAAAACGGCGTCTTTACCAAGGGTTTTCCCAGGGTGCCATCTAGTGGCACGTGACGAGACACACGTTGGTTTTAAGGGATTTTTTCAAAGTTATTGCAGAACATTTTGAGAGAAGAAATTTTATTTTATTTCAGGAAATTCCCCTCTCATTTCAGTGAGATGATGATTAAAAACCAGAGCCATGTTTATTTTTCTGTAAAGACTCACTGGTTTCATCCCAGGAAAGAGAAGAACGCCTCGGTAATTAATCCTTTATTAATACATCCTAATCTTGTTTCAAGGTATTTAAAGATATTGACACGAATAATAAGTAGATTTGTCTTCTGCTATGCCACATCACACACACACACACACACACACACACACTGAGTTTAGACATGGCTCATTAGTGTGGTTCAGGGTGTTATCTGTGTAATGAGACCAGTGTAAATATTTAGTTAACAGGAAAAGAGAATATCTGAGGAAGACTGACTCCTACCAGTAACTCCACTTCCCACAAAACCCATCAGCTTTATCAGCACTTCATTCCGTGCACTGTGCTTCACGAGACCATCAACAAGTCCAGAATACACAAAAATAATGAGTGTGTTTGTTACCCTGTCTGTGGCTGCAAAATCATTTCAATTACAAAAACAAGTTTTCTAAAAACCTGCAGCCAATTTATGCATATGTCGAAACAATGAATGATTATATTAGAAACACAACCTCTACACATCCCCCATCTATAATCAACAAGCAACTATGGGATACGGTTTGTGCCAAAAGGATCAACCAAAACATACAGTCAATATATAAAAATAAAGCAACCAAAAAGAACATTTCAGAAGCAAAAGTGTGAAATTCAAAAGTAAAGAAATAACTCAAAAAACAAAATAAACTAATTCGTGATATAAAATTAGATTTTCTAATCCAAAACCATATTTTCACATCTTAACAATTCATATTTTATTTCTTTGACACCTTTTTGGTTCTCACTTAATTCTGCTTCATTCAGACCATTTAAGCGTTTATTCTGAAGGGCATGTTTTGGTTCTGCTGATGGCTCTTTGCTTTTGCTGCGCCTCGGTTTTGCTTCTGCTTTGGGTTTTTGCTTTTGCTTTTGAAAGAAAGTCACAGTGGGAGGAGCCTTCCAATGTATGGGATAAGGTTTGCGCCAAAAGGATCAACCAAAAAATACAGTCATATACAAAATATATCAAAATAAAGCATCCAGAAAAAACATTTCAGAAGCAACAATGGGAAATTCTAAAGCAAAAAAATTCACTAAAAACAAAATAAACTAATTCATAGTTGAATATTTATTTTTCTAAACCTAAAACCTTTTTTTACTTCTTAACAATTAATATTTTAAGTTTTTTGAGACACCCTTTTGGTTCCTACTTAATTCGGCTTCATTCAGACCATTTAGGCTTTTATTCTGAAGGGCATGTTTTGGTTCTGCTGTGCCTTGATTTTGCTTCTGCTCTAAGTTTTTGCTTTTGAAAGAAAGTCACAGTGGGAGGGGCCTTCCAATGCTTCAATCTCATTGGTTATGAGGGCTTGGAGTAGGTGGCTCAAGCTGTTTGCCATTGGTATGGAACCACCTACTCCAAACCCTCATAACCAATGAGACCGAAGCACTGGAAAGCCCCTCCCACTGTGACTTTCTTTCAAAGGCAAAAACTTAGAGCAGAAGCAAAACATACCCTTTCAGAATAAAAGCCTAAAATGTCTGAATGAAGCTGAATTAAGTAGGAACCAAAAAGGTGTCTCAAAAAATTTAAATATTAATTGTTAAGAAGTAAAAAATAGGTTTTAGGTAGGGCTGGGCGATATGGCCTAAAAATAAAATCTCCGATTTTTTTCGTTTTAATTCAAATTACAAATTTTTTCCGATTTTCCCCCTACACATACAAACGGCAGATGTGGAAAAAATGGACGGAATCACGGCAATTCCCAAACAAAATGGAATTCAGTATAAAACGTGGAATCTCACGGAATTCTCTTATATCTGCAAATTAGTAAAGAAAATAATATTTTTCGAAGTGTTTTGGCCGCCACCGTACCTGCGCACGCAGAGCTCAGTCTCCACACAGAGGAGAAAAAGACGGTCCGCTTCGACAAAGTCTCACTGAAACACCTCCAGAAAATTCAACACCGCGAAGTTTAGAGCAAAGCTCAGGGCAGAACAATATCCAGATGACCTTTATGAATCTGAAGAATGACTTCTCTTTAAGTTTAGTCGACAGACAATGGACTGGCAGCGTAATGTGATGAGCTCCGAGTCAGAGTCACGTCTGAAAACAGGCAGCAGCGTGGAGCCGGTAGAACCGTATACGGAACATTCAGCTAAATTAATAGAAACGAGCCGTGAGGTTATTGGAATTTGGGAAAAGATAAAACAGATATTATAGGACCCTATATGTGCAAAGCGACTGCTTCGGTGATTGTTTTTGCTGTTGTTGTCGCTAGCAATAATGCTATGTGGAACTAGCTATACGGAAGCTCTGGGGAGCCAAAAATATGCCATTACACAAAAACTCGATTTACTTGTTTTTTTTACATCGCCCGCAACCAAAGATTCGAATTCATTCATTCAATCGATTTATTGCCCAGGCCTAGTTTTAGGTTTAGAAAAATAAATATTCAACTATGAATTACTTTATTTTGTTTTTAGTGAATTTTTTTTGCATATGAATTTCCCACTTTTGCTTCTAAAATGTTTATTTTGGATGCTTTATTTTGTGTATGACTGTATTTTTTGGTTGATCCTTTTGGCACAAACCTTATCCCATAAACAACCAGTTAGCATCAGTTGACACTCACCCCCTGCACACAAACCCTCTCTCTGTGTCGTTTTGTCTTTTGTTTGCTGCTGGGTTTTTATCCTCACAGAGGCAAAGTGTTGGCAGCGGCTCAGTTTGATATGCGGTTGTGGATGAAAAGTGCCAGTGGGGGGAGAAAAAATTAAAAAAACAAGGGCGTTGCAGAAATATAAAAACAGTTCCCTGCAATCATAATGAAAATACATAAATTGGAGTCCTCTTGGCAGCGAGGGAAAGCGCCAGAGTCGGTATTGTGATGGTAAACAGTCAGAGAGTGTGTGTTTGTGTGGCACTACAGGGGTCACCTCTACGAAAGAGGAGCCAGAGTTTTAACTGGGAGGGACAAAGTCTGAAACGTTGTGAAGAAACATTGATCGACACTCAGCAGGCTGCTGGTTATTAAACAAATCACAAGAAATGTATTAAGATGCAGAGAGGCGACAAAAATATCTTAATGTAATCTTAAAGTTAGCTTGTCTTCTCAAGACAACAGGTTAGTGCATGTTTTATTGATAAATTATATCAAGATGACAAAATAAAATCAAAAATCTGGACGGATTCCAGCTGAAAACATCCCAGAACTCTGACCAACATTCTATTGTTTTAGATGATCTCCAAGGATTATTACTAAAAAAAAAAACAGATGTAACTCAACAAGCTCCCATTAGAACTGCTTGTATTGAAAAGTAACAAGTAAACAACTTGTATTCACATAAAATCCTTCAGTTCTGAGAAAAAAAATGCAACTTCTGGGAAAGGCTAGTGGACGGAGAGACGCCGGGGACAGAATCTAATCAAGAATGGTGCCACTGCGGGTCGCGATTTCCAGAAATGACCGTTTGCAGTTCCAAATAACGAATCAACAATTAGTCGCAACCATCATGTGCACATATAAAGACAATCGGCTCCTCAAACGGTCGGGCGCAGGCAGCCTGCTCTGAAAGCAACAAACCTCCCAACGACCCGGTCTTATCGCAGCACAAGCAGCCTCTCTTTTTGGCATGCACTCACTCTTTCTCTCTCAAACATGCAAATGCACACAGGCCTATCGTTCATCCAAAATTTCAAGAAAGCAAATCTCTCGTTTTCTCTCATCCTCCACCAATCATTCTTCTCTCTCACAGAAATGGTTCCCCTTTCTTTCTCAGCCTCGAAAATCTCAGTTTTTCAGGCCAGAATTGACCAATTTACTGTCAAAGCAACACTATGCAAACTTAGTTTAGCACCATTTAAATTATGTAGTTTATCGTAGTAACCTAGAAGATCGTCTTCCCAGTAAATAAAAACCGATAAGTAGCTTCACTTTATTTTGTGTCACTCTGATCATCGTTGATTAGTCTGGCCCAAAATTATTTCTATTTCCTCTTCTGATTTTTCTGTACAGAAACATGTTTAATGTGCAAAAAGCAGAGAATACAACAGATCAGTCTGTCTGAGATTAGTGATGGTATAACACTTCTTACAAAGCATTTAGAAGTTTTAACACAGTATTTACATTTATAAAACAAGACTCCAGAATCACCTCATTTATGATTTATCCTTCTATACTCTGACTAAACAGACTACTAGGATAAAAGTGTCCTTCTCAAGTTGCAGTCTGCAGTTTAATGTTGGATTATACTGATCCTTGGTGGTCAAACGAAGTACTACATCGCTGTAGAGAATTATTTGTGTTTGTATGTCTTTTTTTAACCACCTGTCTACAGTACGGGAGCTGATTGAAGAGTGTCAGGTTACAATGATGTACCAATGTTCAGACCTGATCCTCAGGAGCCACTATGCTTCGTGTTTTAGAGTTTTGCTGCTCCTGATTCAGCCGTCGAATTACCTGCTCAGAATGTCCTCATTCTGCAGAAACCTAATCAGCCATTGGTTTAAACCAGGTGTGTTAAAGGATAACGGCCCCTGAGGACCTGGCTGGACTGCATGGTATATGCAGGAATCTTGAAGTTAAATTCAAGACCTTTTCAAGACTTTTTCAAGACCGTCTCAATATTTTTTAATACCTCACCGCCATTCTGGTGATGCGGCAGCGTTCACCGAGATTCTCTTCCGTCTTAACATTTCAGTGCGTTCGTAATCCTCACCGGGAACACCAGAGCGTACATTGTGCTTTTGAACTTCTGCACCGCCCGCCCTGGTGCTCTGAGAGAAGGATTACTAACGCACCCTTTGTTTCCCGTTCTTTTTTTAAATAAAAATGACTAAATTCGCACGTTTACGATGTTTTTGGGACTCAAACTGTTGGACATCAAACTCAGATTTTTTTCCTTCCAAAATGTAAGACTTTATAAAGCCGTGATAAGACTTTTTAATACTTTATAAGGGTCTTGAATTTCCCTAAATTGATTTATCACCTTTTAATACTTTTCAAGACTCCGCGGACACCTTGGTATGAAACCAAAAAAACCACAGAGAACAAAATGTACACAATTTAAGTAATCATTAATGCAACCGTGTCAAATTAGTTGGTTTCTTATTTATGACTTTGTCCCGTTATAAAGAGTTTCAACCATCTTGCCTTTCTGAGGAGTTTTTTTTAACTATACTGCATTTATTAAAAGGATTACCTACTTTTTACATGACAAAAACACTGGTATAATTTGCTATAATGTCATACAGTTTAGTAGCCAACTAGTAGTTTCGGCCCGTACCTTCAAAGATGATGTCACTTTCTGCTTTACGGCAGAACCAGCAGAGAGAGAAAGATAGACTGTTTATGAACTTGTAATATTTATACATTCAAAAGAAATATAAAAACAACAACTTCTCTGACAGATTATTAACTGAAAGCTGTCGCAGACTGGGCTGGAAAAAGTTCAGGCGTGAGATGATTTACGACGGTAAAAGTGAAACTTTTAATTGTAGCCTCCTACTGCCCCCTACTGGTTAAAAGTCACTCAGTGCTGCTTTAAGTTTCTGATTATTGCACTCTTTGGTTTGCCTTATTCCATCTTGGCTGGTTTGTGACCACATCACTTTCAATTAAAGAATTTAACGACACTTTACATTTAGTTTTTAATATCTAGTCTAGCCGGTTTGTGGAGCTGTGCTGCAGACTGTTGGGTCCATTAAGGATGAGGTCGTTTGCAGATTGTTGACAGGTACAACGTCATCAGTGTGTTTCCCCCTCAGGATACGGTGAATTATTCCTGGTTTTTTGACTTGTTACATCACTTTTCTAGTTTATCCATTTACATTTCAGGGTTAGGAAAATGGGTAAGGGGTGAAAATGTATTAAAGACACAAATCATCGTCATTAAACTGGAAAATACTTTACAAAAACAAAATGGGACATATTCAGGCTTTCCTTCTTTAAAGGAATTATGCTCAAGTTTACTTTCTTGTGACTTGATGAACTTTGAAAAGTTACATTGTGGTTTTATTCTTTTTCTTGTTTTTTGTTCTTTAATTTTCAAATGTAACATTTTTTGAAACTATACTGTCACAAACATGTGTTCTTTAAAACGTTTGTTGTATCCATTTTTGTGCAAACCCGATCATATCAGCCATCTTAAAACCACATTAGTTTACAGAAACGCCTGCAGCCATGACTCGTAACTCACCAACCAGATGATTATACTGACAATTTACAATCCCATGAGTCTTTGCTTCAGAAGTGTTCATGTTAAACACTCACTGCTGTTATACATTAAAGATAAAAGATGTTACACGACTCTCAAACAGTTCAGGAAAAGTTAAAACATATTCTATTTACAACTTGGTGTCAACTCTTCATCTATGTTATCCTATCAGGTCCCATCCAAGGCTGTGGATCACTTTAAGCCTTTTGGTGATGGAAAAAATAAAAAAGTTATACAAAACCTAAAACAATGGCTATAACTTGGTCAGTTGTGTACAGACGTTGAGTGTTACTCAAAGAATTCTAGGCTTAAAATTAACTATACGAGTTGCTTTTCTTAAAATGGGGACAATTAAAGGACGTTAGCAAATAGATTTTTACCTGTCAGCTGTGGAGGACCCAAACACAAGACTACTGAGGCAGGTGAATACACACTAATGTGTTTTATTTCACTCACAGAGCTGATGCAGGATAAAGAGCAGTTCAGGTAAATAATCCACACAGAGAAAAGGGACAGAGCATCAAGGAGGCTTCAGAACAAAGGAATCAGAAAGATTGGGCGGACTAATGATGACTAAATAACAACTGAGAGGTAAATGATGAAAATGAAAAGACTAAACTTTATTTTCCAGATGTTTTTAAACTAAGGAGCTGCTCCAGTGCACCAGATGGCTGCTTTACTTCTGCAGAATTTGAGGAAATCCTGAAGAATCAGGTGTGGAAGTTGAAAAACAGCTGAAACATGGATATGGAGTAACTTACAGAGACTGATCTGTAGGAGTCTGCTGTCGTATCACCATGGAGACCAGGAAGTCCTCCCAGCGTCTGAACATCAGCTCCGAAGGTCAGGAGACTCAAAGGACAACTCAAATTACACAACATCTGAGTTAAGAGTCAAAACTAACAGGAATTTTTTACTTGATTATATATTCCATCTAATATATTGTGTGTGTGCGCGCGTGCCATTTCTGCTATTTGCTATTTTTAAAGGAATCTAGCAAAGCAATTTTCTGCATTTAGAACAATTCACTATAGTTTTAAGGAATCCAGCCAAGCAAATGTTGCTTACCCCATTGGCAGATTCTCTTTGCTCAAATCTTGAAAATGTGACCATATTTAAGAAGATTTGGCCTATTTCAAGTAGGGCTGTAAGAATAAATTTTCTTTTTGGACAAAAATAAGTCAAAATGTCTAAAAACAAGGCTGTTTTACTTTCTTAGAAATCAGTTTTTGCAGTGTAGGACTGGGTCTGGTGACTCTGATTCAGGTCTCTGTCCACATTTCTGTTGAACTCCACAAAATTCCTGAATGACAGAAAACAATTTTTACATTTTAGGAAAAAGGACAATGTCCTGTATCTGCATCATACACGAATCAATAGAGCAACAAAACAACCTGAATTGACCTGATCTTTGGAGAAAAGCTGCCCAACATGGCAGCTTCAGACCAACTATTTTCTTCTCCAGTAAAAAAAAACAAACCCAGCCCTTCCCACTTCTTCTCCATCACAAATTATCTGCAGTTCAGAAAATGATGAAACATTTAGCTTAAAATGAACTCTCTGCTAATGAAAACACAAACAGGTGAGCAGCTAATGTAAAGAAAATACCAAACCACCATGCTAAGACTGGGATAATAAAAACACCGCCTAAAGAAGTCAGAGTTACTTAAAGTTGCATTTTTGAAACGTTTTTACATTAAATGTGAGAATTACCTCTTTAATGCCAAACACGGGTTAGCCACATTAGCTTAGCGCTAGCGACTAGCACATAGTTGGAGCTAAAAGAAATAAACGTTTTTTAAAACATAGGTGACGACATTTAGCCCAGTCATTACTGGACTGGTCAGATATTAACTTTAAAACTCACCAGCTCTCTTCATGGAGCCGTTTAGAATCGACTCTGTTCAGAGTCAAGTTTGACAACAGCTCTGATAGACTTTTTTTCTCAGAATTCTGACTTTATTCTCAGAATTCTCTGTTAGGGTCATAAAAATACTAATTTGTTAAAAGTATAAAACCTGTGTTGATTTCAATACATTTCAAACAAATGTTTTTTTTTTTAATTGAAGTACAATATTTAATAACCATCACACCCATGTTGTACCATTTTATTAAGTTTAAGTTAAATGAAACCGCTTCAAATCAAAAACAAAAAGCAGTGAAAAGAAACCACAGAATCAAATTAATGTTTATGTATTTGTCAGACACTTTCATCTAAAGCAACTTACAAATGTGACTTAAAACCACCAACAAAAAGCAGAAATGATGAACAGTCTGAACCTGTGCTGGTCTTTGCTGCTGGACTGTTCAGGCCCAGGTTACATCCTGTTTCTCTGTCTGGACTCTTTACGTCAATCACCATGCTCACCTGAGCCCGTCTAATTATCTCCACCTAGAGTATGTTTTACACTCAGTTTGAACATTTTCAATTAACACTGGGTTAGTGTAACATTAACTCTGAAAGAGTGCATTGTCCTTAAGACTTGACTGGTTACACTGTAAAGAGTCATTAAAAACATATTAACACTGAAAATGTACACCAACACTGGAGGACGGTGTTGAAGTAACACTGACAGAGTTAAAACACAATGACACTGCTTTGTTGAGCCTGAGGATTTTACTGTAAGGGGACCAGGATTACATGATCATCGTTTGCGATAGTGAGGCGTTACCGACACACATTCACGTTGTGATGCGACTCTTTATCATCAGTGACATCATCTAACTTTGATCTGTTGGTCTGGTCCCCTCTAGTGACTAGATCATACATTCTGGTTATGGTTATTAATGTCAGCAGGTTCCTGTGTTCTACATAAAGAACCTATTAATCCAAAACAGGCAGAGGAACCTCTTAAACACAGAGGATCCACACCGACACATGATCTATTTTAAAAAAGGTAGAAACAGTTTCAGAATGTTCTTTATTTCCTTACATATTTGCTCCTTCCTATAATAAGGAATCAGTGGTTTTCCTGACAGATTTGAGACGTTAAACGATCATTTCTCCTGCCTTTTCCCTCAGAAGGTCACTATTAGATGAAGTGTTGCATAACCCCCCCCCCCCC
>SSNR01000001.1:6090094-6129281 GCA_006937965.1 Callopanchax toddi
GGGGGGGGGGGGGGGGGGGGTTATCCAGCTGAAACACACGCATGTCATGACGCTGTGCGCTGATGTTTCGTCACTCGCTCGGACGTTGACGCAGCGTTTATCCAGAAGGTGTGTGTCACTGTTTGCACTTGCGGACGCGCGCTTCTCTGCGTCTGCCATCTGTGCGCCCCTCCCTCCATCCCTCTCTCCCTCCCTCTCTCCCTCCCTCAGAGGATAAATCCCCGTGGAGCTGGAGCGTCCTAAAAATAAAACGGGAGGCTGAGGTGTGTCCTGATTGGGCGGCCGCGCTCGGATCGGTAGGTGTGCGTCTAGCCGCTGCTCCATCAGGCTTCTAGCTGTTGCTTGCTGTCGTTCGGACCGTGAAGGATCATGTGTTTCGGACTCTAGTTCGGGTTTTTCCGAGGACACCGAAATGCGGCAGCGACGCGCTCGTCTGGAGGCGGATTCCTGAGTTTTCCAGACTCCCGTCCAGGTCTGAAGCTCTCCTCGCCGCCTGGTTCGAGGACGCGACGTCACGATGCGTCCGACAGATGTGTAGCAGCTGCACAGCTGATCGTTGTGATTGAGGACTCGTCGTGTCAAACAGGGCTGTGGATGCGCTGACGTCCGTTTAGAGTCGGGATCCTTAAGATGATACCTGGATCTGCCGCATCCATGTTGCCGTCTGCAGAAGCTGCCAAACTGTACCAGACCAATTACGTCCGCAACTCGCGCGTCATCGGACTCCTGTGGGCCATTTTCACCATCCTGTTCGGGATCGTGAACGTGACCATCTTCTCGCAGCCCTATTGGATCGGGGATGGCGTGGACACGCCGCAGGCCGGTTACTTCGGCCTCTTCCACTATTGCGTCGGTGACGGACACTCCAGGGACCTGGTCTGCCAGGGGAGCTTCACCGAGTTCGCCGCGATCCCCTCCGGTGCGTTCAAGGCCGCCTCCTTCTTCATCGGAATGTCCATGATGCTGGTGGTGACCTGCATCGGCTGCTTCAGCCTCTTCTTCCTCCTCAGCACCTCCACTGTCTACAAAATCTGCGGCTGGATGCAGGCAGCATCAGGTAGGCTGCAGAGCCCTCACACTGAGAAGGTTTTACTCTGAAAGCTCAGGAAGAAATCAGCTGCTGTTTATGATCCAGGCTAGAATTTGGTCTGACATGTAAACATGTCTAAACTGATGAACTCCCAAACGGGGTTGACTTTGATTGATGAGCTGATCGGCTGTAAGCCCCAGCCAGCAGCCAACATCCTGCAGGTTTAGATGTTTCTCTGCTCCAACACCTGATGTGTGAATGACCAGGATCCAGAACCACTGGATCAGGTGTTGGAGCAGAAACTCCTGTCCTGTTCATCACTGTCAGAAATGATGAGCATCAGGTGCCTCAGAGTGAAAGGACAGATATGATACTCTGAGTATTTGACACTCTGATCGGTGTCAAAATGTTGATTTAGTTCAGTTAAAGCTGGAATCTGCTCCACACATTATCGAGTCTCAAACCCACAAACTACTTTGATTTAATGATTTTAGCCTGTTGTTTAACGTCTCTGTTCTACGTTTGATCCATCAGAACCTTGTTTTTCTTTTGATGAACATAAAACATTTTGAACTTCCTACCATCAAGAAAGAGCACGATGCCAGCACACGTGCACGTTTTTATCAGCACACATGTTCATTTGATGTGGTTTTATGGATGCATATAAGACAACGTCCAAATAAAAACCAAGTATCTAATCCAAAAAGATCAACCATGACAGTTTACATCACAACAGATCCGTTTACTGCTGAGCAGATGGTGCTGTCCGTGGTGCTGAAATGTCCCAAAGTAGGAATAAGAAACGGCATTAAAGGGTCAGTCTGTCACTTTCTGACTTCAAAAGCTATATTTATATATTTCCCACTCTTCTAATGTAAATATTTCTCAGTTTGTTTATTGTTGATTACATTTTATCCAAGGTATCAAAACCAACTCACCCATTGGTCAACGTTAAATGATCATTTAATGCTGGAAGGTTTATTAAATAAGACATTTACCAAAACACCACATTAATAAATGTGGATTAAAAGGTTTATTAATGTGCAATAGTTCATAGTGTTTATTGGAATTGATTAATCCACCTGGTCATGCTCTTGTTTGGGGAAATAAGCCTTACAATTCAGGAGACACTTATGCCGTTTGTTTCATTGTTTTGGTTTTTGCATCCTGCTTTTAACCATAACGATGAAGTTATTTCAGGCTGTTTTCCAAAATCTAAAACACACACACTGTCACAAAAACCAGAATCATTGCAGAAATGAAAAAGAAACGATGTTTGAATGTCTGTCAGTACAAGAACACAAAATGAAGAACAGCTGATTACACCTTTACTTTGTTGATTTATATCAAAATAACAGAAGAGTATCGCATTCACCCGAATCTAAATAAAAAGCTCTGTTTTTTTTTAATTAATGAGATAACTTTTAGAAAAATAAAAAAAATAAGTTCTGTTTTTATGAGGTAATAACGGCCTAAAGTGACCGAGACCTTTGTCGTCCGGAGTTCAGCTGAGAGTTTCAGCTGCGTCCTGCAAGGGTCTAGGATTGTTAGTAATCTTCTGATTGTTTCCCGTGTCACCACATAGTCAGACTGAATGCCTTTCAAATGAATCATCTTATAACTGTGGAGCGTCCCATATTTAGTCAGCTGATCCTGGAGAGACAGCCACGTCCAGAAGATCTGATGAGGATTTACATCTGAACTCTGATCAACAAACTAATAATAATCCATCTGCATAGTTCATAGACAGGATTCTCAATCCATAAGTGAATTAAACTCAACAAACGGGACAGGTTTGAGTTCCTTTTAGCCTGCTAGAAAACACGCAGAGGGATTCTTTAGGCGATTATTATCTCGTTAGCAGAGCTTCTCTCTTTTTTGGGTGAATGCAATACGCTTCTGTACAAAATAGCATCCTTTTTTAATTTTTCCAAAATGCTCACTAAGGAATTCTAGCTAAATCTATAGAAAAACTGACAATCATCAAATCTTTCTGTATTTGTTTATCAAAACTAAATTTAAACAGTAAACATAATTTTGAACATTTGCCCTGACCTTTAGACTTTAAACTTTTAATTCATTCTTTACAGATCTGAGCTCTACTGAATCAAACCATTTTAAAGTAATGCATATTTAATTTGTTGGATGTAATAATCTGATCCATTTATAAGTTTTATAGTTTTCTTCTGAAGCACGTAGTTTCACACACATGTATTAGGGAACAACATGCAGTGGTTTTTATTTTCAGCTAAGTCTGTTTTAGTTTGTATGACCGTTAATTTGTCTTGGAGGGGTTTGCAACCCGTGTGACTCTTTAGCACCTTCGAAGTGACTCCTCCTCGTCATATCGACCCACAATGACTTGAACCTGAGGAATCTGTATTATTAAACTGACAACAGGAAAGCAGCTTAGCAGTTTCCCATCCATTTATTGCATTCTCTACTTTCCACAGTGACACTAATAATGATAATACCAGTAGGTTTGGTTCCCTGAGTGAACTCTGTTTTAAAAACCTCTGTGCTGGAAAATGTCCTTCTATAAACCAGATAATGATCATTTCTTTTTGCCTAAGGCTTAAAACAATAAGAGAAAAACAATCACTTCCACACAAACAGTGTGTCTGAATATGTGAGGCACAGTGAAACTTTATGAACCAGATAATGGGTCCAGATAATGTTGAGGGTGAATGTAAATGTCTCTTTAAAAGGTGGCAGACCTTTGATCCAGGATGACCTGTGTTTTATTCTTTCATACACAGTCACATTATGCATAAACATTCTAGTAACATGTCATTTTAATCTATAGACATAATTACATCTCGTTTTAAATAGAACCAATGTGTCTAATTAATGCAAAGTTATCATCAGGTGATCTTTATTTGTTTGGTTTTCATGCATGTCAGAGGTGGTGTTTTAAAGATGTTTGTAGAGGTGAGTGGATTTCACTACAAGCGTCGCCTGAAGGGTCCAAGCATCACCAAACATCTGTACTTTAAGCTGCATCACCGGTCGAATCGGTCGACTCTAAACACAAACGAGGGGCGATTATTTAGAACAGCTACAGCTGAGTGTGTTATGTTGGGCTGAATTAACGCAATAAGCTCGCCTAATGAGGAGACCGCCGGGTTTTGTGTCTCTGCTGCGAGGAGATGAAAGGGAAAGCCAAGAGAAGAGACCCTGGTCACGGCAATCTGGCGCAAGGCTCCCTAATGAGCGTGCTCGGCTGATTAGCGCTGTCAAACTTTATTACACTTAGCTGGCGGTTACACTCAGGCGGTGCTGCCTTCACGGACTCATCCTGGGGGAGGCAGGTGGCCCACCGACGCCCACATGCTGCAGACATTATCAGCCCGATGGAGATAAATGACATGTCAGACTGAGGGTTTGCAAAAAGGAAAGAGAAAATTGAAGGCTCTTTTTTAAATCTTCAGGCTTCATTGAGGACGTTTTTGTCCATTTTGGACACTTTAAAGTGTAGAAAATAAAAACAATTAGTATGTGGATTTTCTCCAGGAGCGTCAGGCTGATCCAGAACTTGATCCGTGGCTTTCACAGAAGTGAAATGACCAGATAACCTGACTACAAGAAGACTAGATGTGCCAGGTGCATAAACATACTAATTGTTTTTGTTTTCTACACTTTAAAGTTCAGCGAGAGAATGAAACTGTGTTTTGTTGACTTGACAGAGATCATGTTGACCTTCTGACTTCAATAAAAACACCAGAAGATCTGAAGAAATGTTCAAGAGTTTCTCACCTGGGCCACTAATGGAGAAATGACTGATTTTGGTGGTGAACAGTAAAAATGACTAATTTGACTACTTTTCTACAAAATGAAACCCTAATATCACAGAATGCATGATTATTTTTTGCAGAGGCGACAGGATCAAAAACTGTGGTTTGCATTGAAGTCAATGGGACGTTTTTGTCCTGGAGAGGCACAAGAGGGAGGGAAGTTTTAAATCTGCTGCTACACAAAAACTAATAAAGCATAAAATATGATATTTTATCATATTCTTGACATATCCAAGGCTGATTTAGAAAAATATATTTCAGTCACCCAGAATATGTTTTATGTCAAATATCTCCTCTTTTGTCTGCTTTTTGCATGAAAAAATGGGCATCAAACAAGCTGGCATATAAAGGGTTAAAATTTAGATAATTATTCAATATTTGATTGTTTTGATCAGAACTGAAGTTGTTCACAAGATTTAAGCCCAAAAAGAAGAAAAAATATTAATCTAGATCATTTTTAAAGCAGTTTTATAAGTGGACATTTTTGTCCGTAGGAGGGTAGAAATTTTAAAATCTGTTGCTACGCAAAAACTATAAATGCAAAAAATTCAAAATTTTAGATATTTCATGGCATAACCATGACTGATTTGTAATAAATGCCCCGTGCACAAAAAAATTATTTTTTTAGAAAATAACTCATGTTTTGTGTTTTTTTTCATAAATTACATCGATGACTTGAGTATTCAAACTGGCATTTCAAGAGTTAAAATCCTCAAAATGATTGAAGTTTTTATATGTTTGAGCAGGGCTGAAGTTGTTCAACAGATCTATGGGAAAAAAAGCAAAAACAAATATGAATGTATACATTTTTTATAGCCACTTTTACGAAGGGACATTTTTGTCCACTAAAGACTCAGGAGTATTAGAATGAATCCTGAGGGTTAAGATTATTTTCTGTTTTTCCCCTCGAATCATTTTTGATCACAGTGTTTGTCACTCCTTATCCCACTGAAACAAGCCGAAATAAAATCTGACTGAGGGTCAGAGGTAGCTGCTGCTAGCCTGGTTGGAGGACAAAATGACACAGTCAGTATTCAGAGCACTGCTCTCTGCTACATGGCATCAGTCCGTCCCTGCTGCCTCTGCAGGCGCCACCACAGGTCTGCCTCCGAGTTTTCTCCCCTCCTTTTTCACTAAATAAAACGTCTGTGACATGGTTTAGTTCAAACACAATAAAACCGGTCTGTTTTAAGCTACATGGTGCAGATGGATGCATAAAAACATGGAAAAATGTAACAAATGTTTCATTTCCTCATCTACCAGAGCTTCATTTCAGACAAACAGAGTCTGAGCCATGTCTTTATCAACCTGTCATCACTATTATTTGTTATTTAGGTGAGAAATGCTTCTTCTTTTTTTTTGCAGCAATTTTCATAAATTGCCTTAACAATTGGACAGTTGTAGATAAATACTCAGCTTTGACCTTTCTTTGAGCCCTGGGTGTTGATGAAGTGGCAGCTTCCTGGACCTTTTAACGGTCTTAAATAAGCCGAGTTCATAAAGTGACTTCATCACATCCTAAATGGACTCCTGAATCTGCACAATGTCATGGAAACAGAGCGGAGCACATATTTACCTTTCAGGTGATCTTTCCCTCTTGGCCTCTTGTCCCTCTGTGTCCTTTTCTCTCTATTGTCCATCCTGTAACCACAGCTCTCCTGTAGTCTGAACATCAATTACCTCAAATACTGTGAGGTCAGTTATGATCACTTCTGTTTTATCGTCGTCTGTTTGGCACCACAGACAGAAAACATTAGCTTTAGATTAGTGGTGCTCAAGTCCCGTCCTCCAGAGCGACCATCCTCAGATGATCCCTGAATCAAACGGCTAGCTTCCCTCCTCAGCAGGTCCTTCAGCTCTGCAGAGGCCTGGTAACGAGGCACTCATTTAACTCAGGTGTTGGAGAAGGGATGCATCAGGACTGAACTTTAGATTTTTTATGTGTGCAGAAATGACCCCAGAAACATCTTCTCTTTCTCCTCTGATGTGTTTTAGAGTTAATATTGGAATATTCTCACACATATAAACTGCCAAATAGATTGTTTGTGTAATTAAGTGGTTGGGCAGCACTGAGTCTAGAGAGCAATAATGTTTGTTTTATCTTATCATAAATCATTTCAAATTATATCATAAGCATCAATTTTCCTGCAAAATGAAATTTTGCTCAATCCAGTTTTATTTGTGTGTTTAATTTGATGATAAGCTGAACTAAAATTTGTTTTTTTTAAATAGATGGATGGTTGTTAAAGGGAAAAAGAGCAGCACAGTTAGGCTACAGTGTGTGCAGTCGTTTGGACTAAATGTGATCTGGTCTGGAATCGAGAACCTAAATGAGAGAAGCTGCCACAGAATGAAGTTTATAGGATTAAGATCTGAGAGGTTGGAGCTGATTGGAGCAGAGAGCTTTAGGGGAATGACACCGGTAAAATGTCACATGGACTTCTGTAAATAGTTTCTTTGAACTGAGCGACTAAGATTTTTGATTCAACAGCTTTAAAGTATCAGAGATGTCCAGAAACCAACCTCCCATGACATGATGAGAAAGAACAGCAGCATCTCTAAAAGGAGAACAAAAAACAAGAAATAGATCAGAAGGTAAAAATGAGGTCAACTGTAAGCAACTCAGCGTGATGCTTTAGGTCAGATTCCCCCGTCTCTCTCCAAATATCATTATCTCGTTTCTCTGAGGCTCGTTTTCACTCCGATGATCCATTAGCTCTATTGCGAGGCTTTCTCTGAAAGGAGCTTTAAAGCCTCGTTAAACGTAGAGGTGGAGAGCGCTGGAGCTCGGCTCGATAGCAGGAGCTGCAGCGGGGATGGAGCTTCTCTGGCTTTGCAGAATTAATGCTGCAAATGAGCACTTCTGTGCAGAAACCCATCAGGATGTTAAAGCAGATTAGAGCCTGACTGAGAAGGACACTGACTTTTACTGCTTTGATGTCTTTCAGTACTAAATATCACATTTAGGGAGCAAAAATCATTCGAGTTTTTCTTCACATTTTACTTGATTCTGTCAGAGAAAAGACATAATCCTGTTAGAGGTCATCATTAAGTAGGTGTTGCTGTCGTTTGTCATCCTTTTTGGATTTAATGGATTATGAATGACTTTATTGTCAATATACACTAAAACTGTAGAATGAAATGAAGAGTACCTGATGAGTTTAGTACCTGATGGAGTTGTGTGGCATTCATCATCCAGTTCAGCAGCTCCTGGTCCTTTCTGAGTCTCTCCAGTTTCTGTTGCAACCTGCCGAAGACCTTCTGTGACCTCTAAGCTCGGGTCACTTAGTCTGAGAATCCAGTTTGAAGCCTCACAGTGACGACGTGCTGTTGATCCGTGTGGTTTTGGTCTCATGATGTTAAAATGTGAACGGCGTGACGAGGAGGACTGTTTTAATCCAAACATTGAACATCTGAACATTCAGAAGTTCAGAGGTCACATTAGGCCACCTGTAAAGGTTACAGCAGTGGTCACCTGTGTTCTTTGCGCCACAGACCGGCGAGGTCTAGCGGAGTGGGATCCATGTGCACTGATGTGCAGCGTGCGATTTGTGAAAAAAGCGGAGGGGGGTTGAATTTCCTACAGGGGGAGGGGTCGTGTCCGGGGTGCAGCGTGACCTCTCCGGGCCCAGTGCCCCAGACAGGCCCCTCCCCTTGGACCGGTGACCTCACTCTGGACCCCAGGCCGTGGAAGTGAGGATTACAGAGCAGCTCCGCTCACTCTGCAGCTTGTCAGCAGGTGATCAGGGGCTTGATACACCAATGCCAAGGTTGGATCTTTCAGACGCGATCAATACATTAATTCATTTATTAATTCTGTCACTTTGATGGCCCGGCCCCCAATCACCCACAGACCGGTCTCAGTCCGTGGACCGGTGTTTGGGGACCTCTAGGTTAGAGCGCATTAGAGCGACAGAAAGCCAAATATCCCAAACTTTTTGGGATTAGTGAATGTTAAATGCATCAGGTAAACATCTGCCTTCATATCGAGAGGAGCCAGTTGGGCATCTGGTCAGGAGGCCTGCTGGACGCCTCCCCAGGGAGCAGATCTGGAGGCGCTGATCCTCATCCCAGAGCTGCAGGTCAGAGCCTGAGGAGGACCACGTCATCCACAAACAGCAGAGACCAGCAGAGGCTTGTTTAAGTGTGAATTTTAATGTTTAAATTTATGATTTTTCATTTGTTGGATGGTAAAAATCTGATGCATTTAAAATTTTCAGCTTTCCTCTGAAGCATAAACAGGTTTATTTGTTTCCCCAGATCTTCAGATCATTAAGACACAACTTGACATCGTTTTAGTAGCAGAAGTCTTTGAGATTTTAATCAAATCTAAACACCAGTTTTTCTGTAGATGGTTAATATTCTTCAACATGCTTAATGGAGAAGCAATGCTTGAAACTGTAAACTGGTCAAAGCACATTTATAGTTTTTAATAACTGATATCTGAATGAGCAGAGCGATGTAACAGAAGGTTATCTTTACTTCCTGCTCCTAAACAGCAGCCAGAGATCTGCTGGTTGTTTTCACGACAGAATCGATCTTATTGTCTGACACAATCTGCTGTAACGAGTCCGTCACGCTGCCAGAGAGAAACAGGGAGAAGGACATCAGTTTAGATTACCAGAGCTGCTGTTTCCTGGTCAAAAACATTCAGAAGTCTTTGGTTTTTACAGAATCAAACACCGTGGCGTCGTTAATGGTAACCAGATGGTGCAGAGAGGTGAATATAACGTTTCAATCTCATGAAATAAGCTGGGTGAAATGTAAATGTAAACTATTTAAAAGGAGAATAAGGGATTATCTTTCATTTAACCTTTTTATTTGTATTTCTTCATTTTTTTATACTCATCTCCATTTAAAATGATGAAAAATGGATTCTGATTATCTTCTCTTTTCTCTTATTAATTTCCCCAAAGTTTCCTCAGGTAATCTTTTTTTTTTTTTTTTTACATTGCTTCTCCATTAAAGCTGCGTTATCTTTGAATTTATTTGTAATTAAGAAGAACACAGTGGTCTAATTAAAGGCCATTAGGAACTATTATCTCTGAGTCCAGCTCTGTGAGGAGGAGAGGATAGATGAAGGATCAGTAAACCCTGGGATCAACAGGTTAATGCTGATTTATTAGCCCACACTCTAGTTGTCATCATGACTCCTCTGTTAGCGCTGCATGTGTGGGTCATAGAATGACTAAATATAACCGATGAGGTCATAAATGACCTGGCTGAGGCCTGCAGACCTCAGGTAGGAGGGGGTGGCTGATTAGAGCCACGGGGTCAGGAACCTCAGTGAAAACATGGAGAGAGGGGGTTCAATCACAGAGCTGGAAAATAAAAGAATATCTGAGCTGTAGTCGAGGTGATGGACTTATTGACCTAAATCTGACCGATTATTTTGGTTTAGTCAGGACAACTTACATTACTAACCCTAACCCTACATTTTTGGGTTCAATCAACATAAAATCAGTGATGTTCACACTAAAGAAAAAGATACGTTGAACCAACTTAATTGAAATGCTTCAGTTGGTAACAAGTAATTCAATCAGGTTTATCCAACTTAAATTATTAAGTTGGTTCAACCTGATCAATTTAAGTTAAAACTCACTCAAATCATTTAGTTCCTTACAAATCAAAAATTCAAATCCTTCTGACTGAAATTTATATAAATTCAACTCAAATTTTTAAGTTTTTAAAATGAAAAAACTGAATGATAAAAAGCACATTATCAATGACTTTGAACTTAAAAACTATTTAAATGTAAATCATCTTAAATGTGTGTTTTAGCGTGTTATTTTAGTTTTTACTTTCATTGTAATTAGAATTTCAAGTTGGCTAAAAAGAAAAAAAATCCACTGCAGAGATGGAACATTTGAACATTTATTGTGAGAACGTCACAAATTCATCAACTCCATTCAAGGAGGAGGAAAACATGTTGAAGTATAAAAAGTGTTCGTTGCATAATCTTTTTAAAATCATATGAAACAGTGAGCTGCTTGGTGGAGCATGTTGTTAGCACTGTTACAGTCAGGAGGTTGTGGGTTCACTTCCCAGCTCTGTGGCCAGCTTGCATGTTCTTCATGCTGTGTGAGTTTTCTCTGGCGCCCCAGGCTCTTTACGTTCAAAGTCATTGATAATGTGCTTTTTGATCATTCAGTTTTTCATTTGGAAAAACCTAAAGATTTGAGTTGAATTAAATTTGTAAAGTTAAACAAACTTAATCATTTAAGTTGGATAAACCTAATTGAATTACTTGTTGCCAACTGAAGCAATTCAATTAAGTTGATTCAACCTTCTCTTTTTACAGTGTACTGTTTTAAATTAAAGCTGTGTGAGTGTTTCTTCATGCACCAGAGGCAGAAATGTTACACACAAACATCGTCATCTTGAATGTTTCAAACAAACAAAAAGTGCATTGTTTCTTTTCTTTTCTTTCAAAATGAGTTGCTTCGTTTTTACACTTCAAATTTTTACAGAAACTATTCATATTCAGGTTATAATTCATAAATTCTGTCCTAATGATGCCTGATTTATGTAAATAATCGTCTTTTTGTTGTATGAAAACGTGTCTCAGCTGCTGACAGAAGTCCTGAGTGATGAAAACAATTTCAGTTTTACATGTTGCCTTCCAACACTAGACATGCAGAGCTAAAATAAACAGCTGAATCTTTATTGGACGTTACTGCAGTTCTTTAATGCTTTCTCCAAACCGATGGTCCGGCCAATGTTTTCAGAGAAAACTCCGAGGTCTCTTTTGATCCCCGTTGCCCTCGCCAGTCTTTATCCTCTGTGGAGGTACAGGCTGCATCTGGACCTGTTACATAAGCCTGACTCCCCATCCCGCTCTGCTCTGCTCGTCTCTCCTCCTCTCTGCAGCCATTCCCTCCACATCTTCAACTCTGCTTTAACCTGGAGTGTTATTTTGGTCTAGAGGCCCGTGTCTCTCACCTGTGTAAGGCTTGACTGCAACCAATTGATCATTTAAGAGCACGCTGGCCTTTTTTAGTAAAAATCCAGCATCCTGCGAGCTGCAGTTTTTCTGTTGTCTGTGAGGACACCAAGAGTCAGAAAACAGCAAAACCCAAATTAATAAAACACTTGATGGAGTGAAAGCATGGAACAAATGACATAAATGACAAAACGGTGATATATAAAGGTTTTTTTTTTCCAAATATTTCCTCATTTCGTCTTTTTCTCTGCAGTAAAACTTAAGAGAAACTCCTGCAGCCAACATGTGAGGACATGATTTGCAGCAGTTGAAGTTTTTTAGCATTAAGTCCCTGCACAGAACAGAGATGACTTGATGAAATTTCCCTATAGCTCCTCCTAATCCTGCACTAAATGGATAGGTAAGCTCTGGGCATTATGTGCTTGTTGTGCAGAAAACTGCTGAAGTTGTTGACAGACTGGAATATAAAAGATGCCTGGAAGCTCCTCGCTCCCCTCCAGCAACCATCAAGTTTTGCCAGCAACTGAAGCAGAAATAGATTTGGACTGGAGACAGCTCATCTCAGAGAAGCATGTTCCTCGTCTTCCAGGGGAAACTGTCAGAGTCGGTTTGAAAAGTTTCTCCCGCTTCCATTTTTTCCTGCCGTTTGACACATCGGAGATTCGTTTTCTTTCAAAAAAACAATCTGTGTCCAGCCAGCTGTCTAAGAGCATCTTCTCTCTGCTGAATGTAAAATTTGACCTGTTTTAAAGCAAATGTTCTACTATTTCTGTTAAAGACCTGTCCTTTTTTTAATAGCTCTCCAATTATATTTACAGTTCTTTTTCTTTGTTCTTTTTCCACCTCATACACTTGGAGCATGTAAGCTGGCTTGTGCAACTCTTTGACAGATTTGCACACCTCGTTTCGTCTCGCTGCATATGGACAACGCACTCGTAATTCCCTCCCTTATCTGTGAGTAATGAGGGCTTTTTATTGGGATGGCCATCCTTCTGCTCACCCACACTGTAAAATGAATTGTGGCACTTTTGTTGTCCCAACATTTGATTTTAAGTCAGTTTAACAAGGCCTGTGTACACTGTAAAAAGAAACGGTTGAATCAACTTAATTGAATTGCTTCAGTTGGTAACAAGCAATTGAATTAAGTTTATCCAACTTATAATTACTAGGTACAAATTTATTAATTTAAGTTGGATAAACTTAATTCAATTGCTTGTTACCAATTGAAGCAATTCAGTTAAGTTGGTTCATCTATTCGCTTTGTTCAGTGTAGAGTTGTTGTTTTAAATTAGAATAATTAGTTAAACACATCTCAACTACACAAAAAATGTGAAACAAGAATTTCATATCCAGTCAAATTAATATTCTAAGTCTACTTGACTTTTGAGCATTAACATGTATTTCCACTAGGTGGTGGTATGTTGCGAAAAGTCCGTTTTGCATGTGCCTCTGATAATGGATTGGAAGAAGAAGAAGCCAGCTCAGTTTGGTGCAGTGTTTTCACCTTTCTTCAGAAGAACAAACTAAATGCACATAATGTTTTTAGAACTACTACTTTAAATTGGTAGCATCATTTTGAATTTTATTTTATTGTTTTTCATTTGCATGGTTTTGTCAATGCTTCTAAAGCAAATGCATTTAAGTTTATGCACTTAAATCATTGTGCAGTCACCTATCTCATTTAAGATACGCATATATCCGTTTGAGTGCAGACTGTTCTAAAATAGATTTTAAAAACGGCTTCAGTAAATGTTGCAGAGGTGTAACTTCATTACTGCTAAATTAAAACAAATAGCTGACTTGATTAAAATGTGTGTATTGCTTCTCTATCATGTTTTGGGAGGTCACATTAATCACTATATAAGGCGTTTCATGTGTGAAATGTAAATCTTGTCCCTGATCCCTCCTCTGCTCATGCAGCTGGACCTCGTCACCAATCAGCCAATGGGAGCTGGTGATTGGCTCCCCTAAAGTTTAAAAGGACTTCCTGTTTCCCCTGCAGTTGGGGAGCAGCTTTGCTGGCTTGCATTGAACATAAGAACATTTTTCATTATTACTTGAAATACATATCCAAAGCTACTAAATAAAGTGTGTTAATTCAACTTTCATTTTTGAGTTTATTTACTTAAAATATTTGACGTGATCAGTTTCACCAAAAATTTTGAGTTCAATTAACGGATCAGGTTTTACAGTGCAGTTTTGACAACAAAAATTTTTTAATTGGGGTAAAAAAAAAGTTAAAGTTGAAATAACTAAAAGAAGTTAAATCAACTCTCATATATAAATTACACTAACTTAAAATCATGTTGGTTTAACGAGATATTTTAAATCGGGAGAACATGTGGTAACGTGAAGACAACTTATTACACTCTAAAAAGTAAAACCATCATTTACTTAAATGTTTTGGTGTAACATTTTACACTCAAGAATTTTGAGTAGATTGGAGAAAATTATATTAAGTAAAAGCCAACTTTATCGATGTAATTGTCTCCAATCTACTCAAAATTCTTGAGTTTAAAATGTTACACCAAAAAATGTAAGTAAATGATGGTTTTACTTTTTAGAGTGTAGTTGAATCAACTCTCAATTCTAAATTAATCTAACTTCAAAACATGTTGGTATAACAAGATCATTTAATTTGGGGTAACATATGGTAATGTGAAGACAACTAATTATGTTTTTTCATTTAACTCAAATTTTTAAGTTGAAACAGTATGTTTGATTTTACAGTGCAGTCGTCCCAGTACCAAGAGGTCTTAATGGTGGAATGTGAGGAGGGGGTCGATGCTGCCCACTGGGAAAGATGACATTAATCAGCCTGGTTTTGATTTTAAAACTCACAGAATTTATTTATTTAGCCCAACAGATGACACCGTCCACCCCCTGATATCTGAAGGTCTTCAGTCACCATCAGTTACTTCCTGTGTAACAGTGCCGCCCTCTACGTCTCCTGTCCAAAGAGAGGCGGAGACACCACGGTGTTGGAGGCAAGAACCGCTGTATCGCTCCGTCCTCTGTGCCACAGCGTGGGGTTCAGCCTCGGGCTTCTCATCTCCGGTTTACCAGCGTGAGTCATCCAAGCACCCAGCTGTGCCGTCACGTCGTGCCTCGGAGTCTCAGTCTGCCCAGAGAAAACAGCAGCTCTGCACCAGGCGAGAACCAGGGATTAGAAGAGTCTGAGGGCCAGTCAGTCACATCACAGTTTGATTATGAGAAGAGACGCTCCAACCACCGTTAAACAAAGAGGAGCAGGAGTGTGTTCATAATTAAGTCATTCACAGTTTTTTTTTTTAATGAGGAAAGATAAAAGAAACCATAAAGAAATGTGTGAGCTGGAAAATGAGATTTCGTTTATGTTTCATTTCCATGGATTTGTAAATGTGTGAACGATGGAAGAAAAGGCTCAGTGTTTATTTCCATCCAACACGTACAGCTCAGTCTCTGACAAACCAGTGAACGTGTTACACACACACACTCACAACGTTACAGTAAAACAGATTACAGGGGTGTTTTCTTTGTTGGCAAACCAGGCGCACAAATCCAATCAGGCAGCTGCTTCGGAGGTCGCCACGGACCTCCACTCACCTTCATCACTTTGCAAACGACACACAGATTAGAAGGTGGGATTCGACTCTTTGGGTATTGATGAGATTTATTTGCCTCTTTTAGAAAATGACCTAATGCGCTCCTGACAAACCCACCGTCAGGCTGCTCTGCTCTGTGCCCTCTTCCTGTCAGACGTTCCTGCAGAGCCTCACCTGACCTACCTACAGACTCTTATATAAGCAGCATTTCTCCCTCCAGTTCCCAGCCGCTTCATCCCAGTGTTCCCAGGTAGAGAGAGGGAACGAGGCAGGTCTGTGTTTGTGTGGAAAAGACAAAGCTCTGCCAAAAGGACCCAGCATGGGGTGGTTCTGTGACGTTACCGCTGGAGGCTCCACACAGGACTAGAGACTGGCTCAGACCCAGCCCTCACACTTTATCTGTGTGTGTGCGCCTCGCCCTGCCTCCTATTGCTGCACCTGTCAGCTGATCTCCCCCAGCAGGAACGAGAGGAGCAAAAAAAATAAAAAGTCGTTGAGTGTTTTTGACTGATTCTGTCCGGTGTGCAGTTATTTCTGTAAAGAGACAATCTGCAACTCAGCATTTATTACTGCAGCATGAAGGTCTGCTTCAGAGCCAGCAGGTGCATCGACTATATCTAAACCTCCTTTTTACAGGATCCTGTGTTGAAACCATGAGCAACATCATGAATATCTTGTTGAAAGTAAAAAGATCAAACTGTCTTCTCTACTGTGGTTGTCATGATATGCAGCCTGGTATATCGTCGTGTTTTGATTTGATTGTTTTGCAGATTAGTGGACTTTCAGCTCTGCCTTTAGCCACAAGCTGCCTCAGGAAACAGAGGGATGTAGCCCTCTGTTGGTCTAATCGTTGCGTGCATCCTTCAGAGACGATCATCATGTTTTAGAAGGAGCAGTGTTCAGAAGAGGCTGTGGTTGATACGTTTCATCACCTATCTGGATTTCTTTTGGTCATTTTCCCTGGATGATGTCAATATTCTTCTTTTTTACCGCCGCCTTCTCGTTCTGCTCTTCTCTCACCAGCTCAGAGCTCTGTGAGACTCTTCTCTCCTCACTCCTCCTGAGCCTCAATGTAAAATTCATGATTGTGTTGAATCAGGCCCAAAGCTTAAGGGAGGCAGAAGGAGCTAGAAAAGCCTGCGTTACTTTGGCAAGTGCACCTGACAGGCAAAGAGGCCCTGGCTGATCTGGTAACCTGTCTGCAGAGCGTTCACATCTAATGGGTCACTAAATATGTTGCACGACTGGAATCAGTTCATGCTGAAAAGGTAAAATAGATGTAAATAAAACACTTTGCCCTGTGAATTATGGGTACAGTTATAAAAACCCTCAAAAACTCACTCATTCGTTCATTCACAAGTAACCAAAAAGTGTCGTATAAGTCCTGTAGCTGAGTCAGCATTTGACTCCCAGCTGAGGAGCTGGTGGACTTGGCCGGGAAGAGGATGCCTGACTTGGGATGCTGCCCCCGCGACCCGGACTCGATTAAGCGGAGGAAGGCAAGAAAATACAACCCAGTTCAATTAAATTTCAACCTATTTCCTGTTGTATTGCAATTATATTTGTATAATGATAATTAATTAGAAGTAACTGAAATAATGAAGCCATCTTATGCATCAGATTCTAAATATAATTCAGTTCTGAAACAAACAAGAAAGAAAGAAAGAAAGAAAGAGACGCAAATAAAGAAATGTGTGTTATAGAAGTTTATGAATCAGTTCTCAGTTTAACTGAACCTCATTTTAACCCAAATGATCAACGTAAACACACTTCAATAAGTAAATATAATCAGAAAACTAAAACATTAAAAACAACTGCTAAAGATGAACATAGTTCGTCCCCATGCCGGGATGGAGGTGCTGATGTGACTCCGTGTGTGTCCAGTCCTCTTCACCAATGGACCACCAGCTGAGTCTCAGTGGTTTTCAGTCTGGAGCTGACCCATGAGCCGGACTCTGGATTTGACTGGTGAAACTGGTTTTGAGTGACACACAGGAAGTCAGCCGAGGCCGAGACGAGTCTCTTGTGTTTAAAGGAAGTTTATTGTGATTCAGCTGCTGCAGGCGTGAGGTGAACTCCACTCTTCACATTGCAGGATTATATCCTTTAATAATCACGTTTAAAAATCTTTTTTATCATTAAAGGACAATAAATTAACGGCAGTGCAGCATTCTTGTTCAGCTTTGCTTTCTGTTAAAATTAGCGGTGGTGGTGAAAACTGAAGCTCCCGCTGATGACGGTCAGTGTTCTGTGACGTCTGAAGCTCGCGTACGGTCCTGTCATTTCTTTTTCTTTCTCGCTTTCTCCCACTGAAAGGTCTCTTAATTATTAATGTATTTAAGGAGCTGCAGTATAGCTAACAGACTGCAGGGTTTGTGTGCCGCCATGCATACATGAGGGTAATTTGTGAGTGCATGAGTAGAGGGCATGATGTCGTTTCTGCAAATATGAATTTCTATTTGATCAAAGGTGCAGCTTGCAGGTTCTACGAGTAGGAAACTAGAGAACTGCATGTAGGTTCAAACCAGTCAATGTTGGAGGAATTACCCAAAAAATGTTAAAAAGTCAGGGGGGCTTGTTTTATTATTAATGCGTAATGCGCTCTGGATTCATGTAGACTCAGCTTCTTTTACTGCTGCAGCATCACCTCAGAGGAAAACCTCCTTCAAACTGGAGATGAGAAAAGAAAAGTTTCCCTTTGGGCAGAAACTCGTAGACTCACTTTCACCATAAACTGAAAGAAGTCTCAGTGACAATGAGAGCGTTTCAGCAACCATTGAGAATCAGAAAATCCACCTGAGATTCTGGAGCACATGATGATGTCACCATTTAGCCTCTCTCTCTCTCTCTCTCTCTCTCCTCCGTTTAGGTGTCTGTCTCGTCCTGGGCTGCATGATCTACCCTGATGGCTGGGACAGCGACGAGGTCCGGCGAATGTGCGGAGAGCAAACGGACAAATACAGCCTGGGCGCCTGCTCTGTGCGCTGGGCTTACATCTTGGCGATCATGGGCATCCTGGACGCCCTCATCCTGTCCTTCCTGGCCTTCGTCCTGGGGAACCGGCAGGACGGACTCATGACCGAGGAGCTGCTGGCTGAAAGCAAGGGTGAGATGTTCCTCAAAACCTGATTCCAGTCATCTCAGAACCAGCTTTAGAGCAACCATGGAATCGCTGAGAAAAAGATTAGATACTTAAAATAAATTTGGCACTTTAAGAGATTTGGATGCTCAGATCATTATAAAATGTTTTCAGGTAACTTTTCCTCCAGTTACAAAGTCATTAAGTCTTCAGCTGTAATGATGGAGGTCTAATTGAGGTCTAGAACTTTAAATGAATGGTCACTAATCAGCGTCTCACTGACCTCAGAGCACGAAGCACTGTCAGAGTTCAGATCCAGAGGAACATTTCTCTGCATCGTCACCAAAATCTAAATTCACCTTTAAGTGATTTCATTCTAATGTATAAATAAGTCTGCTGCATTTGAGAAACTGTCAAATATTTATGTCAAAAAGCTGTAAGGATTTGTTTCTCGTCTGAGTTTTCTGAGTTCAAGCAGAAAAGTGCAGAGTACCAAGCTTTTAAACTGTAATAAGAACTTCATTAATACTAATCAGCTCTTTAATGAGCAAGTCTTCTTATATTATTACCATTTATTTACATGAATGTTCTATTGTTATTGTTACGGGTTTAGTTGTAAGTGTAAAACGTTTTCTTTAATTATTCTTTACAATAAATCCCGACCCCCTTAACTTTTCATTTATTTGTGTTTTATTGGGTTATAAATCTCATTCATTACTCGCAGGTTGAGTGGATCCTGGTGAATTACCATTAAGCGCTCTCTTAATCCAGTCCGTGTTACAGAAAACAGACGTGTGCTTAGATGAAACAGGAATATTTCATCCCTACTTCAGGAATAGTCTGCTGATTTATTACAGCCCATGTGACTTTCATCGGACTGAAAATAGAAAGTGCAGACAGATGAAGGAAGCAATAAAACATGAACCAATCTGGCAAACAGCATCGCTGAGTGAGACCATTAAATATATAGAGTGCTCTTGTTTTTATGACCAGCTGTAAAGCAGATTCTAAAAAAGGACGAGCTTAATTTAGACCAGCGCTGAGTCGAATTAACAGAAATCCATCCGTCTTCTTTAAGAAATAAGAATGAGAAGTTCTGCACTAGCATGTTAAGTAGGGATGCATCGATATGATACCATGTCCTCGTACTGGTTAAAGTTAACCAATACCGATACCATGTACTCGTACTGGTTAAAGTTAACCGATACCGATACCATGTACTCGTACTGGTTAAAGTTAACCAATACCGATACCATGTACTCGTACTGGTTAAAGTTAACCGATACCGATACCATGTACTCGTACTGGTTAAAGTTAACCGATACCGATACCATGTACTCGTACTGGTTAAAGTTAACTGATACCATGTACTCATACTGGTTAAAGTTAACCAATACCGATACATGTACTCGTACTGGTTAAAGTTAACTGATACCATGTACTCGTACTGGTTAAAGTTAACTGATACCATGTACTCATACTGGTTAAAGTTAACCAATACCGATACCATGTACTCGTACTGGTTAAAGTTAACCGATACCGATACCATGTACTCGTACTGGTTAAAGTTAACTGATACCATGTACTTGTACTGGTTAAAGTTAACCAATACCGATACATGTACTCGTACTGGTTAAAGTTAACTGATACCATGTACTCATACTGGTTAAAGTTAACCAATACCGATACCATGTACTCGTACTGGTTAAAGTTAACCAATACCGATACATGTACTTGTACTGGTTAAAGTTAACCAATACCGATACCATGTACTCGTACTGGTTAAAGTTAACTGATACCATGTACTCATACTGGTTAAAGTTAACCAATACCGATACCATGTACTCGTACTGGTTAAAGTTAACCGATACCATGTCCTCGTACTGGTTAAAGTTAACCAATACCGATACCATGTACTCGTACTGGTTAAAGTTAACCAATACCGATACCATGTACTTGTACTGGTTAAAGTTAACCAATACCGATACATGTACTCGTACTGGTTAAAGTTAACTGATACCATGTACTCATACTGGTTAAAGTTAACCAATACCGATACATGTACTCGTACTGGTTAAAGTTAACTGATACCATGTACTCATACTGGTTAAAGTTAACCAGTACCGATACCATGTACTCGTACTGGTTAAAGTTAACCAATACCGATACATGTACTCGTACTGGTTAAAGTTAACTGATACCATGTACTCATACTGGTTAAAGTTAACCAATACCGATACCATGTACTCGTACTGGTTAAAGTTAACCAATACCGACACATGTACTTGTACTGGTTAAAGTTAACCAATACCGATACCATGTACTCGTACTGGTTAAAGTTAACCGATACCATGTACTCATACTGGTTAAAGTTAACCAATATCGATACCATGTACTCTTACTGGTTAAAGTTAACCAATACCGATACCATGTACTCGTACTGGTTAAAGTTAACTGATACCATGTACTCATACTGGTTAAAGTTAACCAATACCGATACCATGTACTCGTACTGGTTAAAGTTAACCGATACCATGTACTCATACTGGTTCAAGTTAACCAATACCGATACCATGTACTCGTACTGGTTAAAGTTAACTGATACCATGTACTCATACTGGTTAAAGTTAACCAATACCGATACCATGTACTCGTCCTGGTTAAAGTTAACCGATACCATGTCCTCGTACTGGTTAAAGTTAACCAATACCATGTACTCGTACTGGTTAAAGTTAACTGATACATGTACTCGTACTGGTTAAAGTTAACCGATACCATATACTCGTACTGGTTAAAGTTAACCGATACCATATACTCGTACTGGTTAAAGTTAACCGATACATGTACTTGTAATGGTCAAAGTTAACTGATACCATGTACTCATACTGGTTAAAGTTAACCAATACATGTACTCGTACTGGTTAAAGTTAACCAATACATGTACTAGTACTGGTTAAAGTTAACCGATACCATGTCCTCGTACTGGTTAAAGTTAACTTATACCATGTACTCGTACTGGTTAAAGTTAACCGATACCATGTACTCGTACTGGTTAAAGTTAACCGATACCATGTACTTGTACTGGTTAAAGTTAACCGATACCATGTACTTGTACTGGTTAAAGTTAACCGATACCAGTGCAGTAGCTCTGACTGCAGTCAGAAGGTGTCACTGACTGGTCAGTTCTGTTGTAGTTTTCTAGATTGGTGACTAGGGGGAGCTGTTGAGCTAAAGAGGAACAGTGTTTAGGAGTGGAAAACTGAAATAACTTCACAGAAAATGTTTATTTTTTACATATTATTTTAGTTTTGTGATCATTTTTATTTATATTTCATTTTTATCTAATTCACCCTCATTTGCTGTAACAAGCAGAGAAGAAAATAAAACCTGTCTTCCAATTCGTTGCATTTTATTTGTGCGGTAGAAGTATCGGTATTGGTACTCGTATCGGCGAGTCCTCAGATCCAAGTATCGGTATCATATCCGTTTGAAATAAGTGGTATCAGTGCATCCCTCGTTTTAAGTCTTAAATTAACATTTTTCTTTTCTTGGGTCAAAAATCCCATAAATGAATAAAATCTTTGATCTTTAAAATGTGTTGGATATTCTAAATGTTCTACCTCTTTAACAAGCAGAGCTCTTTCCTCAAAAACCTGCTGTAGTGAATTCTTTACATCTCCTCTATGGAAGATTTAAATAACATGTGGCAAGTGCCAGTTTTATTGTTATATTTATAGAAATATTACATTTACACATTAGATACATTTTGGACTTTTCTTTCAGGTTTCAGCTTTTAAAGAGTTAAAAGTTAACACTGTCTGAGAATTTCTGTCCCTTGACTAAAATTTAGCAATTTTCTTGACACTCATGTCAAATCACACGGTGCTTCATTAAACCCCCAAAAAGATTTCTGAAGGAAAGATGGAATGTTGTGGTTTCAAATTAGGCTATGTCCTAATTTTTAAAATATTTTTCCTGTCAGAAAGGCAAATGAACAGTCTGCTAAAAGAGGACAGGAGAATAAATAATAAGGAACAAAAACTGCTCCTTCATTTCTGCTTTAATTCAGTTAATGAGGCGAGATAGAATACCTCTGTCTGCTCCTTCTCCAATCAAGTTGTCTAATTACAGTCTGGCATGTTCCTCTACTTAGTCTGAGCCCTGGGACTCTTTCATTTATCAGCAAATCATTACAGAATTAGCTCCCTGGTGCCATCTGGTGGTGACTGTGTGCAGCACAAGTAAACAAATGTTTCTGGAATCAGAGAAAAAGAAGAGAGACTGTTTATAATTCTTATTTCTGTTTTTTCCACAGAGGCTGGTAATGCCTAACCAAGACTTTAGGTAAGTTTAAGGACTAAGAAGAATTTTGAGATGCATGTAATAAATGGAATTCCCCTTAATGTAAATTAAATTCATGTTTTGACATGAAAGGTTGTGAATCCTGTCTTAGATGGTTATTTCCTGTCCCCGTGTCAAACCTCAGGACATCACGGTGACAAATATAGTTTAGTTTGAGAGTAAAATATGACACGACACTGGAAAACACGCTGTTAATTAAAATAGTAATACATCTCAATATCAGCTGTATGGAAACTATCCATCTTCTTTTCTTCTACACGTTTGCTTTTTGTATATTGTCAAAATGTATATGCACGTTTTTTTTATTTTATAAGAGTATTTGGATGTGTTTTGCAGCCTATTTACTGCATCAAGTGAAGCAAAACGTGTCTTAAGAGATTTGAAATGTATAAAACAAAACATGTACACTTTCAGCAAATAATCTGGGTGGTTCTAGGAGAGGAAGATGAAAAATACACGTTTTAACTTTTTTAACAAAGGAAGATCATTTTCCAAGCCTCTCATCAGTAACAGCTGGAGATAGGCTTCGATGGATGGATGGATGGATGGATGGATGGATGGATGGATGGATGGATGGATGGATGGATGGATGGATGGATGGATGGATGGATGGATGGATGGATGGATGGATGGATTATGGATGGATGGATGGATGGATGGATGGATGGATGGATGATAGATTATGGGTGGATGATAGATTATGGATGGATGGATGGATGGATGGATGGATGGATGATGGATGGATGATGGATGGATGGATGGATGGATGGATGGATGATGGATAGATGGATGGATGGATGGATGGATGGATGGATGGATGGATGGATGGATGGATGGATGGATGGATGGATGGATGGATGGAACTTTGTCCTCAAAACATTCAAAAAATTTGAATTTGTGTTTTGTGTTTTCGTTTCAGGTTCCTTGATAAAAGACGAGTCCATTTCCACGAAGCACTGATCCTTCAACATCTTTCAGAACAAAAAACATTCCAAATCTGAGCAGAAGTAGAGCTTTACCAAACCCATGAGGCTGCCTTCTACTTCCTGCTGAACAATGTGACCTGTCCATCCATCCATCCATCCATCCCTATGTTATTCCCAGCAAATAGATGGAGCCCAGTGCTCATCTCTTCAAAAGGAGCTAACCCTTGCACATCAATGCATAGACCATGGCAAGGGCAGAGACTGTTATTCTGTAGAGGAAAACAATACATGGACAACCTACCTGAACAAAGTGTTGGTGTTTTAAACTTCAAGTGCACACACACACACACACACACACACACACACACACACACACACACACACACAAACACACTGTACATTCAAACAAAACAGTCTCAGATGATGTAATTACAAATATTAACCTATGTTAGCTCTTATCTTTGTGTCGCCGTCAGAATGAGTTTCATGTTTTATTTGTGGAAAAAAGCAACAACAAAAAAACCTGCTCTGAATATAATTAGGTTCATGTAAATCTATAGTGTTTAGGTTTGACAAAGAAATTTTACATTATTCTCTTGCTTATACGCCACCTTCTTCCCCTCACTGTAATAGAAAAATATATTTAAAACGGTTTTATAGGAGTACTATTTAAAAAAAGACGAGTTGAATTTCAAAGAAGTGTGTACAGAGAATATTTAAGTGATTTTAACTGAAACCACTCAACGCCCTGCTAGCTAACTTTGCACAGCGCTTCAGTTTGAGAGGAAAGCTGACGTCTGGTGGTGGCTGCTAGAACTGAAAGCTGCAGGAAACTCAGCTGCTACCTGAGTGTCTTTCTGTACTGTACGTGTGTCTGTTTTCATGAGTGCATGCACACACACACCTGCTGTGAGTGTGATGTGTGTAATAGTTTATTGGGCTAGCGAGCCAGCCTCACACACAATGTGTCCAGTTGTGTACTCTTTTCTGTCCTCGTCTCACTGTTTTTCCTCTCTTTGATGACCGTGTTTGTTTCGTTGGGACGTACAGGGTAACATGATGCAGTCAGAGCAGAGACACGGAGCAGCAGATGTGCCTGAGAGATGAACTCGAGTCGTGATGAGTTTGTACGGCCTGTCCCAGCCTCAAAAGTGCTGATGTTCTTGTATAAATAGAAATTCTGTAGATACTAATGAGCAAATGTAAAGAATGGGGCTAAAATTTAGAGCAACTAAAGAGAGTCCTTTCTGAATATATGAACACTTAATAAAGGTTTTCACTGTTGGTCTCAGTTGTGGGTTTTTTTTCATGTGGACAGTTTAGTCATTCTGATAGGCAAGTACAAACTTTATATTCATAGAACTGGACATATGGTTTTACACCTCATGCTGAAATGTTCACTCACTCGCTACACAGTGTTTACTATATAGTACCCTATATAGGGGATAAGGAACAGCCCTGTGTTTTGCAGTTCAAACACCACTTGAATGAAACGTGTCATAATCGAGTTTTTAGTTCGGTTTCACATAAATAAATAAATCTGGTGGAGATTCACCTGAATAAAACTCCTGAATCTGAGCTGACGGACGGCATCATTTAGCTTTGATTACACATAGTTACTCGTTACACTTCTTCTATTCATATTCACTGACACAAGCGTGGACCAGCCTTCATCATTCAGACATTATAAATGAGTATAATTCAAAACAACCTATTAGATATTTCTTTATGAAACAGGTGTTTTTACAGCTGTAATGTTTGTAAGTCATTAAAATCCAGCCACTCCACGTAACAATGATTGGAATGAGACTCATGATTGCAGTGGCGTCTCTGGCATCATATGTTAGGCGGGGCACAACTCAAATATATAACTGTAGCACAAACTTTCACATTAAAAATGCTATTTAATCTAAATCTAATTTAAGAAAACAACTATTTTATACATGAAATTGCAAATAAAGGTTCACTCACCAGCGTTGTTCATTTCTTTAAAAGAAAAGATGCAAATCATTTTTAAAAATCTACTTCGAATTGTCTTTTTGTCCTGGTAGCTCATGAGCTAAACAACACTAGATTGAGAAGCTCTGCTTTCCCACCGAACATGAAGGTAACGTCACGTGTGATATTCCAGTGTTTTAATTGGATGGTCTGGGTTTGGGGCCCAGCGCTTCGTGCCCCGTGTCTGTCTATTGAGAACGTGTTGCGCATGCGCCCAGTGATTTTCAGACGCTCGTCTATTAGACAGGCTGCGAGGGGCTGGCCCGTCGCCAGGATTTCAAGAGGATTTAACCTCCTGAGCTTGTCAGTATCAAAGCAAAGACTTAGATATGATTACACCGATATTTATGTCACCCACACACTCAGAGTGTATGGTCACTAAAGAGTTAACACTGCCGCACCTGCAGTTCCCTGCAGCATCAGTAGGGGGCGGGCTTAAACCTCCGTGTGTGTGTGTGTGTGTGGAACAGCGCGTGCAGCAGAGTAAAAAAACAAACGGCTGGAGCTGAGAGAGAGAGCTGAGCTGCGAGCAGTGAGAGACAGAGCATCTGAGATAAGAAAGAAAGAAAAGGAGAGAAGATTTAAGAGTGAAAAGGAGCGCTGTTGGTGTGATATCGCCGAGTAAACAGCAAAACATTGACCGGAGCTGTATAAGTTTACTTTCTGTGGAAACTCCGGTGAGTGATAGCAGTATGTGAAGCTAACAGCTAGCAAGGCTGTTAGCTAGATAGGCCGTTGGTTAGCAGATTAGCCATATTTAGCATGATTTAGCACAGTAAAATGTCAGTTAAAATCAGTTGAAGTATTATTAAAACCAGTTGGAGTATTTTGATTGCTTTTCATGTTGAATACATGATTTTATTTAGCTAAAATGTGTTGATGAATTCATTGTTTCGTATTTAAAATGGTTAAAAATGAATACATGATTAAAATAGGTTACTGTATGATCTAAAATATGTTCTAATTCCATGATGAGTTATTATTTGATGAAGTTAATGTTTAGAACAGTTAAAATAATTACATGGAGAGGTTATCTCTACTTGTATGTTCAAGAAAATGTAGACTTTATGCAGCGAGTGAACCTAACATTCATTCCTGGTGATTTGATATGGGTAGATTGTGATTAAGTTTTCTTTATTGTTCTACATATTATGTGTAGACTGGTTTTTTTGTTTGTTTGGAGCCCTTCTATTGAAGAAGATTCTGGATGAGATGGCGAGCCAGACCTGTGGACGACGCTTGGAGGATACCTGTTAGTTGACTGGCCAGCAGCTACAGGGATCAACCGTGAAGGCTTCTTTGAACTCTCAGGAAGCTACAGAGATCTACCGAGAAAGCATCTTGGAACTCTCAGGAACTTCCAGCTAAGATGAAATGCACACACTTATACCTACCCGGGTAGTGTATTTAGAGAGAAACTGAGTAGAACCACAAGAACTGAACAAAGAAACAAGGGTTGAAAGCAAATTATTCCCTTGATATTTTTTAATTCACCATTTTCTTTTATTTTTCTTTGGGTGAAAAGAGCTCCATTTTATTTTGGGGTTTGTGTTTGTTTGTCTCAACAAAAAATGTTCTTTATGTGTAAATTTTGTGTCTTGCAGTAATAAATCTGTCAGTTTAAACTAATTATAATCTCATTACTCCTCAGAACCTAGTCTTCTTAACATTTATCTTTAAAAAAATATGTAGCGCAAGTGCTACATTTATAACAGAATATCTTAGTAACAGAATGGGGTTTTTATGCAGTATTAGTCTAAAAACTAACTATTCTTTCCCACTGATCCCCACAGCGCCATCTGGTGGCTGGTGGGGCCGGGAGATACCGGCCCTACATGACGAGACACCACTGCATGATTTTACTTTAAGTTTTATCCCCTTCGATGATAATTCTGAACAACTGATTTAAAGACATACTATGCAGTTTAGCTTGTTTTTAGCACCCCCTAATGTCCATTTGCAGTCACTGTCATAAAAACGTTAGCATAGTTTCTGCTCAGAAAGCCCTAAATCTACCTGTTGAAATGTCTCCTCAGCCTTCACTGCTTTCTACTGGAGCGGTTCATCACTCATTCAAAGAAATCAGCTGTGTTCAAGCAGGGAGAGATGGGAAAAATCAGGAATCATGAGCTAAAAACACTCCGGAGCTAGCATAACAGCTAGCCACATTGGGTTAGCCTAACCCTCGTGAATTCATGGATTCTGTTTGTAAAACCAGAAAATGGAAAAAACAAAAATGGAAAATCTCAATGGAAAATTTAGATTTTTTTTAATGTAGGGGCTGCTTTAAGAAACGAACCTCACCAGCACGGCGCTGTGAATAACTGCAGCCTTGAACGGGAGAGCGCACAAACTTCTCACTAGTTCATCTCATAAGGGTTTGACAGGCAAGTGGAGACACGATTCCCTAAATAAGAATACATTTTATTAATGCAAAAGGAAATATGGTAAAACAATGCCCCGCGCCACACACACACACACACACACACCGGGTTATGACTCTGTTGAACCACAACCATAATAGTCCGACTCCCAGAAGCTCCCAGGGGAGTCGGACAGCTTTCACTTTAAACTACAGAGTTTAAAACGAAAACGAAGAAAAGGTTGGATTATTTTTGTCAGAGTAACACATTTCAACATAACACCCATACTCCTTGACGCGCTGAAACACAGTTTTTCTACAGTCAAAATTTTGATCAAACAGTGAGTAACTTCCTCATTAAGTTCCTGTTTTACCACATATTCTTGGTTAACATTATTCTTTGTGTTGGGCTCACCAGCACAAGAGAAATCCTCCATCAGGATCATAGATATATATCACTAGATACCTTACCCGTGTTGTTTGTCAATGGACCCTGGCGTAGCCATGCTGGCGGCCATCTTAGGGCAGCCAGCTGCCCCCTTTCATAACACTGGTGTCAATGGAGCATGTACCATTAAATACTTTCATATAACTTGCTCAATTTTTAACCCATTTTCAAACAGTTTGCATTTTTATAAACGTCAGAGACGTGGCTGTGAATATATATCAAAATATAACGATAATGATTGGGAAATTTATAAATTGTAAAAGTATCATATCTCAAGTCTATACATAATAAGGTTTGTAAGAAAGTAAATCTTTTGTAAATCTGTTCATTTTTCATCAAGTTCTGAGTGTTTTTAGTTAAATTGATGCTCACCTTCCATCTGCTGCCATAGAGAGCAGAACGTCTGCTCTCTGCCCCAAGATGGCCGCTGTGTAGCTACGCTGTTGAACCCCGGATGATTCATCTAGCCTTTATATATGATATCTATGATCAGGACGAGCAGCCATGTTTGTTTTCAGCCTTAGCTCCGCCCACTGGCTTTGACTTTGACAGATAAATTTAATTCATGATTTGCAGCAACACACAAACACAGTGATGAAGTAATTACATAATTACGGACATCATGAAACAAAAAAAATCATGATAATTATAATTATAAAAATTAATTATTTGACCGAATAAATAAAGTAATTAAAAAATATAAATTTTTAATTAATTTAAAACAAATTTGGGGGGCATATTTAATAAACAATTTATTGTTGCTGTATTTATTTCTTTAATGCCTTATTTATTTATTGAATATTGTCACATTTGACTCTCCATACAATGACAGTCGAAAAAGGGAGATGAAGGTTTGCCACTTCGGTGAACTCTTGGTTATGATTTTTGCTTGTTCCCTACAAAGATTGGGTATGTTTGTGAGTCTAAAAGAGATGTTATTTAAAATGAATATAAACCACAGCACAGTATTTGAATGTGATGAGGAAACGCTCTGTCTCTACGCTGTACTGTGCCTTTAAGACCCGCTCAGGGGGAAAAGGGATTCAAATCTCTGACTCCGCCCCCTTTCTCTCTCAAACACCGCGGAAACCGAAATTAACCATTGACCAAAACAAAATGGGGGCAGCCTTAGATACTCCGGCGAGGTGTCCTCTCTGTAACGAACTGACCCGGGACCCCGTCACCCTGAAATGCAACCATCGGTTCTGCCAACGATGTATTGGAGACTTATGGAGCGTGACCCCGAGCGGACCATACCACTGTCCGGAGTGGAAGTGTAAAACCGTGTACCAGACGCTGCCGTTTGACAAGAGTTTAATACGGACGCCTACGCCGCTTCGACAAGCACCGCCTCGAAGTACTGCAGGTAAGCTGAGTAAAAGTAAAAAAAAAAAAAAAAACACCTACTAGCCTTTAAATCCAGTCTTGTGAGGTACACGTTAGCTAGCTGAGCTAACTTTTAGGTCTTCCGCTTTCCCTGCTGCTGCTAAGGTGTAAGCTAGTACTTTGTTACTGGCTTGTAAACATTCTGTAACTGGTTAGATGCAGTTTAGTCCGTTTTACAGCGAGTTGGCTGGATTATTTAAACATTTTAGTGGATGATTGAAAAGAATCATTTAATTGAAACAGTGCTTTATCCTAAATACACAGCTTCAGGAATCAAAACATCTTGTATGTGGACCCCTCAGGACGGAGGTTCAGGGATTTGATTCGCTAACTGGCTCTTTTTAATAAAGTTCTCACTACAGTTTTAAGCTTGTTTATGACTATTTTATACCAGAAACGAAAAAGCTCCTCAGATGAGAAGTAAAACGTCTTCAAGGGTGAAAATAAATGTTCTGCCCCTACTTCAAAGATTTTCTCTTGCAGTCCTATTGAGTGGTTATTAATGAATAAATACTAATAACCAGCCAGCTTCATTTAGAAAACCATCCCATGATGTTACCTTCATAGATTTAGTCAAAAGTAGCAACATAATTTGAAAACATAAAGTTTAATTTAGGGTGACCAGATTTTCAAAAGTATAAAAACTGAGACACTTAAATTTGACCAAAAATGAAAGGTTGACGTGTCGTTGCTGGTGACTTATAATGGTTTTTTATTGTGGAAAATGCAAAAGTATTAATATTTGAACATATATATTCAAAATAAGAACATTCTTTCGTAATCTTTTTAGTGCAACATTTTTATTTTTAAAACACATTTGTTGTTTTGCCAGTAACATACATCATTAAATAAATGAATGACACAGTTGCATTCATTAGTCAACACTTACATTATGAAATATTCAGTTAACATCAGTCAAAACAACTGGACTGATTGAGGCTAATAATGCAACTTTAACAGTCTGACTGGGATAGATTTGATCAATCCTTTATTTATCTAACCCAAATATTTTCCTTTAATCTTTTTATTTTAAACTTAACATTAAGAGTTCTATTTTAACAACACTTGGTCTTTAAACTTTATACCAATCAACTCCACATCCTGTCCCTTTGTACCTGGATCGTTCCTGCCTGTAGGACCAAATGACTCCAGTTTGTTTAGCAGCAGCTCCTCTGTCCCTCCTCTACAGATCTCCTCCTCATCACGTCTTCAGACTCCGTCTTGTGATTTATTATGGTTTGTGGTGTTACAGCAGTACCTCACAGTCTTCCAACAGATGTCACAGACTGCATTATTGTTGTTTGTGGCCTAAAATCGCTCCACACACGACTCTGTTTACGTTCTGCAGCTGGCTGACTCACGGAACAGACGTGAGGGGAGGAGGGAGGAGTCGACTCGCTGTCGCTGCCTGACTTCACTCCGCCGGCTGCGTTTCTCTGCTACTATTTTTCCTTCATTGATAAAACTTCTTTTTACCTTAAAGCAGCTCTCTGGAGCATTTTTCTCTGTATCAAAGTTTTCTAAATGTTCTAAATGATATTTCAGGTCTAAACTATGATCTATGGGTTGAGTTCCACAACATCTGTCATTCTGATGAAGACCCTCCTTCCTCCTAGAGACCCCTTTCCATTATTTCTTGCCGCCGACATTTTTCAGCCAATGAAATTCAAATGTCTGCATTCTCTCAACATGCACACCAAACCTGTACCAGTAGGGGGCGCTGTCGTACAGGACGCTCCGTGTGTTTCTCTGCCGTCTCAGCCGTTCACTGAGGACTCACGGCTCATTTCTACTAAAAACCTACCCATTCTCCAGCTAAAGATGGATTTATTTTTATTTTTAAACCTTTCACCTCACAGAATGGCAAGGCTTGACAGGGTTATGCGTTTATTTTGGTCAGAAAGTTCATCCAGGGCCGAGTCAAGTTCAGCTTCAGAGTCCAGCAGCAGCTCTCTGCTAACAGAGCTAATATCAGAAGCAGCAGGGACAGAGAGGGCTCATCAGACCCTCGTAGTGTTGGAATAAGATTGTGAACTGTGAGTGATTAAACCCTACACATTGAGCGGTACAGTTCATGTCCGAAGTATATGCGCCGCGCGCACGCGACCGGACGCGCGTGTCGAGATGTTTTGAGGAGGAGCCTTTGGACGCTAGATTCAAAAACTGCTCTCCTGATGAAATCCTCCGGAGTGCCGCTTTAAATTACTTTAAAATATTTATATTTTAATAAGAGAATCGCACTGTAAGCCATTTCTTTGGTTTAAAATCAGGACGACCGGGACACAGGCTGGGTAAAAACGGGACAATATAATGGGTTTGTAAAAATCCTCGGGGACACATGACTAAAAAATGGGACGTCTGGTCACCCTAGTTTAATTGCAATTGTGTGCATAACAAAACATTTTCTAGATAGAATTAACAGCTCTTTAGAAAGAACTCCCAGGTGTTTAAACTTTGTAAAAGTGTAACGTCAGCCTTTCTTCTGATCATATTTGCTTCGCTTGCATTGTTTTTTTTCCCACAGGCACATCCAGTAACGATGAACAAACCACGCTGGACTCAGAGCTGAGGAGGCCTACTCTCACCAGCCGACTCCTTGGGAAGCGAAAGGCCAGCACGCCCGTTTCAGAGCAACATGTTGCAAAGAAAGCAGCAGTGGCGTCTCCCTTTGACCTTGACGATGTCACTGAGTCTTCTGCCACATCTTTGTCAGATAAACCCGGGCAGTCGACTCCTGTGGTGACAGATAAAGTAGCAGCAAGCCCAGCATCTACACAGTTTGAACGTGGCGATGGCACATTCATCAGCAAGAGCTCTGACAGCAAGGTTCCTCCAAGCGATGGGCTCCCAGACACCCCGGTCAAGCATAACCAGCATGAACCAGACTGTCTGGATGACTCTGACAGCTCCAGTGAAGTCGATCTGTGTGATGCTCCTCTTTCTGAATCCCCCAAGAAAGATACACGTGTGACAGGAACTCGTGTTTCACCAAAGAAGCCTTCCCCACCTGCCAGCTCTGATTCCAGTCCTGGTGTCTCGGACAAGGGGAGGAAATCAGTTCCTGCACAACAAGCCAGCAAGACGCCCTTGAGCTTCACTAAAAGCCCTGTAGCTGTTTCAGGACCCTTAAGCCGAATCTTCCTCAAGCCAGAGAACAAATCCACTAGCCCTGTCTCCTGTCATTACTGCCCTAAAGCTGGGTGTCAGCCAGCAGTGAAGACCTGCCTGGTGTGCGGGGCATCCATGTGTAAAGAACACCTTCGTCCCCATCTGGAATCGCCCGTCTTCCAGAATCATTCCCTCGTTCCGCCCGTGGAGGACATTTCACTCTGGAGGTGTCAGGAGCACCAGGAGATCAACCGCATCTATTGCAGACAATGTGGAGTGTGTGTGTGTACTGTGTGTACCGTCATAGGCTCTCACCGCGACCATGTCTGCGTCAGCATCAGGGAGGCAGAGACCGAGCTCAGGGTGAGTGACGCTCTAATTCAGCAACATTTTTACTGTTTTAACAGTGTTGAGTTTCAGAATTCTGCACATTTAACCTGAAATACTTGAATCGGTGTGTGAGATGTAGCTCCTGTAGTTTGTTGGTGTATAGAAGATATTTTAACCCTCTTTTTGTAGCTTAAATATTCTATTTTAAATTGAATGTGACAGAAATAATTACATTTTGGTCTCTACTGCCTAAATGTTGTCAGCTAGCAGGATTATATAGACCTCTAAGTCACCTGTAGCCTTTCTTATGCTTCTTCCAGACAAACCTGAAAGAAGAGATCAAACAGCTGCAGGAGGCTGAGCAGCAGGTTAAGAACAAGCTGACTGAACTCACAGAGAAAAAGGAAACGTTCAGAGTAAGCTGTCAATATCCTTTAATGTAGGGATGGGAATCGGCATCGGTTTTTCGATAATATCGGTCGATATCGGCATTAAAATGCAATATCGGTAAATATTAGTATCGGTTTTTGTAATGACGACACACATGACCTTTACACACTGTGCACATATTATACATGAAACTGTTCGGCTACTTCTCCTCTCTCCCAAAAGGTCAAAATATAACAAATCTGATGTTTAGTTTTAGAGATATTTTTATTTATTTGGCACACCTTGCATTAAATACTGTGTTTGTCTTTTTTTTAATGAGGGGTACCACGCTTATATCGGTTTATATCGGTATCGGAAATTAAGAGTTAGACAATATCGGTAAAAAAGCCAATATCGAGCATCCCTACTTTAATGTATTATAACGGCTCCGAATGAGATTTATATTTGTGTTTCGGTCTGACCTGTGCGATTAAATGTGGAAAGCCATTTTAGTCTAATTTAAATAAATAAATACTGTTATAAGGAAATAATTAATAAATACTTCATGTAATAAATAAATACTCCCCTTAAATAAATAAAATAATGCTGTTACCGATACATAATTTATATATTCCATTAAATAAATTAATGTCCTCTTGAAATAAAAAAAAAATGTTTCTGAAAATAATATATAATTAAGATTTTTTTTCTCTCAGTCAATTTAGTTTAATTTCTTTATTTTATTTATTTTTGTATTTTTATTTATTTATTTCATAATGATCTTTTATTTTGTGACACTTTTATTTTGTAAATCTTTTTTATTTATTTCAGGGACTTTTATTTTGTAACTCCGTTTTTTGTTTTTTTTTTCCAACTCCTTTTACATTTCTTGCTGCTTTTACATTTTTTAAGACAATTTTGACTGAAAACTCCGCCCCCTCAGTCAAAATTGTCTTAAAAAATGTAAAAGCAGCAAGAAATGTAAAAGGAGTTGGAAAAAAAAACAGAGTTACAAAATAAAAGTCCCTGAAATAAATAAAATAGCTTTACAAAATAAAAGCATCACAAAATAAAAGACCATTATGAAATAAATAAATACAGAAATAAGAAAAATAAAGAAATAAACTAAATTGACTGAGAAAAAAAAGCTTACTCGGCTCTGCACGTCCTCTTGGAGGAAATGTCTGCAGCTTCATCGTGTTACCATTCATCACTGGGGTTCTGTCAGTAGGTTCATGTGTGTTTTTGACTGTCCAGGTGGTTTTAACCGAGGCACAAGAGGGTGTGAAGCAGCAGTACGGCGCCATCAGAGAGGCTTTGGAGCAGGAGGAGCAGTCGGCTCTTCAGTGTGTGGTCAAGGAGGAGAACAGGGTTCTGGGGGGTCTGGAGAAGAAACTCGGTGTCCTCCAGAGATCCCTGCAGTCCATCCAGAACGGCCTTCACTCCCTGGAGGGTCTGGCTGATGCCAGGGGGGACAAGCGTGTTCAGGACCAGGCCTTCATTCTGGTCAGATGAAGCTTTAAGATTCACTGCAGGATTCATTCATATTTTTTGTTTGTTTTTAATTTTACTTTTTCATATTTTTGCAGGAATACAGCAGGATTTCTCAGCTGTAAGTGAACTATTTAAACTTCGCTGTATAGAAAGCGGTGGTTTATCAGCTAGACGTGTCATAGGCTAAAACCAGTCTGAGTTAACGCCACAAATCAAAACACAAAGTGTAAAATCTGACGTTTTTTCACCCTCATTAGGATTAAAACACTCACAGATTCTGTTCTGCTGCACAACGATACGTTTGATTTTTATCTTTGACAGAACTTCGTGTTATGATTTTTTAATTTATATAATCCCTTATTGCTCCATTGCTATTATTTGACTCAGTTTTAATGCTGTACGCTGACTCTGCTCTTCCTCACCAGGACTAGTGAGGTGGGGACTTGTGTGGAGCAGTTCCAGCCTCCAGAGGAAGTGGACCATGCTCGGTTGAACATCCTGCAGAAGTGGACCGAGAAGCGTCTGGATAAGGTCGTCGTCACCATGCCCGGCAAAGACAGAGACCTCTACAGGCTGCTGTGTAAGGCCCTTCTCACTCATAATCAAATCAACATTCACAGAATGTGCTCAGTTAGTCTCGTGTCCCGCCTGCAGATGGCACCGTTCCTGTCTTGGACGCTGACACAGCCCATCCTAAGCTGCAGCTGACTGATAACAACAGGAGGGTGGCCTACACCGACTCCCAGCAGGCTTACGCCGAGCACGAGGCTCGCTTCAGCTCCTTCCCTCAGGTCCTGGCCTCCTCTGCCCTAGAAGGGGGCCGTTGGTACTGGGAGGTGATGGTGTCTGTGGACGACGGCCGCTGGAAGGTGGGGCTGTGTGAGGGTCAGATAGAAAGAAAAGGCCAAAAGGACAGCTCTCGTTTGGGCTTCAACAGCTACTCCTGGTGCCTGGCCTGTGATAAAAAGAAGGTCGAAGCTCTGCACAGCAAGGAATCCGTTCCTGTGAAGGCCGACGGGCTGCAGAGAGTGGGCGTGTTCCTCGACTGTCAGGAGGGAAGTTTGTCATTCTTTAACGTGACACCAGGGGGCAGTGTTGCCTTACTGTATTCTTACCAGCACAGCTTTACGGCGCCTCTTTACCCAGCTCTGTCAGTGTCGAAAACCCACCTGACCATTTGTGACCTGTTCCATTCATAAACTGCAGACGGACTATCTGTTCTGTTTTAGTGATTCAATAAGAAACAACTGGAATGTTTACTTTAAATGCTTTACACATCATCAGTGATTTAAGAAGAACATTTACTGAATTTGTGATTTTTTAAAATGCTTTATGTTTCTTTTATCAGCTGTTCTTTTTTAAAAATAGACTACTGTATAAATTTCTCTGAGATTGTATTTCTGGGATGCGTTTATTGAATGTTTGTATAATTTGCGAGCAGTGAAATAGTCAGGTTTTCTACGACGTTCCAAACAAGCTTTTCTTCCTAGAGTGTCAGACCTCGGGTTTTAAAACATCAGCGTGTTTTTGATGGTCGTTTTCCTCGACGTGTCTGGTTTTTCATTAAATAAAAAGCTTGTTTCAACCAAACTAAAGCCTTTTTTAAACACGTAGACAACTGGCAGGGATTTTTCTCTTACAAGTTGAAATAGAAGCACAGGTGTGGGGGATGTTTTCCCTGAACAGGTGCTAGCTTTGAAATCTCTGCCCCCTCAGCCTGGGAGCTTTACTGACAACAGCCTTTGGCTCGAACTCCTTATAGCATCACAGATGTAAACAGATGCTAAATTACCCTCTTCCTTGAAGTATAAGGCTCATTTATTCTGACTCGGGCTCGGCGCTGCCTGCTAACGTCATTGTGTGAGATAAAAGTGTTTACCAGAATTCCCCCTGGATGATTTCCAGAGATGCAAAAATCCTTCTGGTTTATAGGCAGCTGTCCGTGGATCACAGCAAATTCTGACTTATTACAGTAGAAAATGCAGCATATACCCCTAAAAGCTTTTCTAAAACGAGATCTCGGGACTAATCTCGGCCTCCTGTTCTGAAAGACTCTTATTGGGCATAATTTCAAACAGTTACTTGGAGGCTTACATCTACGCAGGTGCACCATTCAACCATGACAACAATTTCACACTTGGAGCCACCTGATCCAAAGGTAATCTTTAGCTTTCATTCTCCCTCTCCCCCCAGCTGGCACATGCAGGCAGAGAGGAGGAGCTGATTCAATTCTGCCCTCCTCAGACTCAGCCAGGCTCTTACAGGCTGCTCCGACTTGTTGACAGAAACAAAAATGACAGTTCTGATGGGACAAAGATGAAGTATTAAAAGCCCTGCAGGCGGCTCCATGAGCAGTCAATGAGGCATCACTAAATGAAAGGACAAGGTCTTTATTAGAAAGGCCCTGAGTCTCCAATTAGGGTGCTTACCCCCCTTATAGGCTGTCTGGTGACAGTTTGTGTTGAAAGAAGAAAAGGAATTTTAAAGGGTAACAATGCAGCTGCTGCCCAAAGTTCAAACAGTGCATCAACTTTCTTCTAATAACAAACATTTAGTTCATGTTAATCTGGGCCGCCGCCACACGTCAAGAAGTCAGACACAGATTAGGAGTGAAGTGATGTGTCACTGGAGATAGATGGGACTGAAATTCAAACAGTAACAGAAACTACATTTCTAGGAGTTCTTTTTGATGAAGACTTGACCTGGAAATCACATATTAGTTACATAAAAGGTAAAACTGCCAAATCCACAGGAGTATTACATAGAGTCGAGTTTTTACTGACTAGTTCTGGTTTGTTGTACAACTCGCTGATTGTTCCATACTTGACTTATTGTGTAGAAATCTGGGGAGAAACATACAAAAACTATACACAATCTTTATTTATTCAACAGAAAAGAGCTCTGAGAATCATCAATTATACAGAGATCCATCAAACCCGTTGTTCATTAAATATAAATTACTGAAATTTCATGATTTAATAGACTGGAAAATCTTACAAACTATGTATAAAGCCAGTTTAAGTTCTCTGCCAACAAACATTCAGAGGATGTTTGAGAAGAGAACGAGTGGTTACATGTTGAAAGGAACTGATGTGTTTAAAAAACCTAGATTTAGAACAAAATTAAAGAATGGAGTATGTCTGTAAATGGAGTTAAATTATGGAATAATCTTAAAAGGGAAATTTTAAAAATCACTCATTTAATATATTCAAAAAATGTACCAAAATGGGTGTACTAAGTAATTATGAAAATGTAATTTAAACCAATGATCAGGATCAATCTGGAAATAAGAACAGGACAGAGTTCAGAATGAATCTGTGTGTGACTGATGTATAGATCGTTTCTTCTGGAAAAGGGGGCAGAAATTATAAGATTTTTGTTTCTTCATTCTGCTCCTTTTCGTTCAAATATGATTTTTTTTTTTTTGTAGGGATGTACCGATACCACTTTTTTCAAAACCAATCCGATACCGATACTTAAATCTGAGTACCGATACCGAGTACCAATACCGATACTTCTACCACACAAAAGAATGCAACAAATTGGAATACAGGTTTTATTTTTTCTTCTCTGCTTTTTAAAACAAATAACTGAGTTAGATAAAAAAAATAAAATATATTAATAAAAATGATCACAAAACTAAAATATAAGGTGAAAAATAACCATTTTCTGTGATTTCACAGTGAAATTGTTGCAGTTTTCCACATTTTAACCAAATAAAATGAACTATTTGGCACCATCTCCAGCTCTCAACCCACACTGTTCCTCTTTAGCTCAATAGCTCCCCCTAGTGTTCAATATAGGAAACTACAACAGAAATCACAAGTCACAGACAGTGAAGCCACTGGTATCGGTTCCTGGTATCGGCTAACTTTAACCGATACCGGTATCGGTGCATCCCTATGTTTTTGTTATGTATATCTTATTGTTTATATGTTTTACTTGTTTTATTTTGAATAAAATAAACTTTGGGC
>SSNR01000001.1:6129291-6170404 GCA_006937965.1 Callopanchax toddi
GGCTTTAAGTACAAAAAGCGCCAGCGGAGCAGAAAAAAGTGCTTTCCTTTGCAAGTCAGATGATGAGCAAGGAGAGGAACAGCAGCCAGATCTCAGGGTGTTCCCTCAGAATCTCCACAAGCACAGAAATGACAGCTCTTTGTTCCAACAATCAGAGGATGAGACAGGAGGGTAATGTATCCAACCATCACACAAAGCAAACAGGAGGGATTCTTCAGATTCAACCCAAACATCTTGTTCATAATCAAAGTTAAAACGTCCTCCTTTAGGTTCAATAATCAATACCTGCCTTTGTGTGCTGCTGTCAGGGCGGACATTCTCTTAATCACCACAAATTGAGCTCTGGTGAGGATTTATGAGCACAATCCTGCAGCTACATGATGTTGCATAACGCAGGTCTATTAACCCGCCTGAATCACTGTCACAGAAACACAGAATCAATGGGAAAGGCCACCATGACGCTTCCACAGGATCCTGCATCCATTCTAGTACAAGTTATACGATTATAGATCAGATTTTGGGGATTTATCGCTGCAGAAACATACAAGAGGTTTTACTGAACATCAATGTCAAGCTATAGAAAAGGAAATCGCCTCCTCTTAGGGAAATGACTCACATAATGCCATAATAACATACAGAGGAAATCCTCTTAAACCCCATTAGTCAGGAAAAGGATTTAACTGGTTCAGGCCTGGAAGCTGATCGCATCATGAAAATCATAAATTCTGAATGTTGCCTCCTTTCACTGCACGATGCAAACGGCTGAATTAAATCAAAAATCCGCCTCCTTTTCTGGACGTTCTGTCTCCGTGTGATCAGGACATCGTTTGACCCTGAGCAGCTAATCGTTCCCTGAAATTACTCATCTGTATTAGTTATTAATACAGGCTGAGGCTGAGTTTATGAATCATTTATGAGCTGGTGCACAGACTAATTGAAAAGAAAGAGCAGATTGTGGTAAAGGTCCTCAGCTCACGGTGCTGATGAAAAGGAAAGCAGAGTTTTTACTGGCAGACATTCAATTATTAGATTTAAACTGTTTTAGAGGAAAATGTGGAGTTTTGTCTCTGCTTTGGACATCACACAAACTGTCATTACTTCTGTAACAAAATATTAAAGTTTTAACATTTGCATTGGTCGCTTTAAGAGCGGAATAATAATGACGTTCGTTCTGACTGCAGTGAATGCAAAGAACTCAACCAAAAGTTTTAAAAAAACAGAACTGGTTCCATCCATCGACTCCTTCTGGTGCTTTAACCCCTGGACTGACTGGGTGGAGCAAGAAAACTACTGAAGCAAAAAGAATCTAAATAATATACGGATGTATTTCTCTTTTTACATTATTATTCATTTGAAAAACTATTTGTTTCTTTTTTCTGTGTGGAGGTAAAGGGTTAATAAAGCATCAGGTATCTAAAGACCAACACAAATGTTTAAAGCAGAAACAATGCTAACGTTTTTATGACAGTGGTTTAAAACGGACACTAGGGGGTGCTAAAAACAAGCTAAAACTGCATAGTGAGCCTTAAAGCGGCACTCCGGAGGATTTCATCAGGAGAGCAGTTTTTGAATCTAGCGTCCAAAGGCTCCTCCTCAAAACATCTCGACACGCGCGTCCGGTCGCGTATGCGCGCGTGCACGCGGCGCATATACTTCGGACATGAACTGTACCGCTCAATGTGTAGGGTTTAATCACTCACAGTTCACAATCTTATTCCAACAACATGACGAGGGTCTGAAGAGCCCTCTCTGTCCCTGCTGCTTCTGATATTAGCTCTGTTAGCAGAGAGCTGCTGCTGGACTCTGAAGCTGAACTTGACTCGGCCCTGGATGAACTTTCTGACCAAAATAAACGCGTAACCCTGTCAAGCCTTGCCATTCTGTGAGGTGAAAGGTTTAAAAATAAAAATAAACCCGTCTTTAGCTGGAGAATGGGTAGGTTTTTAGTAGAAATGAGCCGTGAGGCTGAGACGGTAAACAGAGAAACACACGGAGCGTCCTGTACGACAGCGCCCCCTACTGGTACAGGTTTGGTCGACGCGCGTGCATGTTGAGAGAATGCAGACATTTGAATTTCATTGGCTGAAAAATGTTGGCGGCAAGAAATAATGGAAAGGGGTCTCTAGGAGGAAGGAGGGTCTTCATCAGAATGACAGATGTTGTGGAACTCAACCCATAGATCATAGTTTAGACCTGAAATATCATTTAGAAAACTTTGATACAGAGAAAAATAATCCAGAGAGCTGCTTTAATATTACTAGTTACAGCCAAAAATAAAAAAAAAAGTAATATAGTTTGTATTACATATTACAGTCCCCAAAAAGTAACTAAGTTACACTGCTTTGAGTTACTTTTGGCAAAATATCTTATGTGACGGCGTTCTAAAATACTACAACTGATCAATTTACATTTTCCACAAGAATGACACCAGTAAATACTGTATTTTTCCTCACTATTTTAATAAACTACAGTCAACCCTAAAACATATTTTATTAATGTCAGTACATACATTAGCTGTTGATGCTCCTGGGCTTCAAATATTCTCTTCAGCTCCGTTTCCATAGCAACACACGTCTTATCCAACTCCTTGGCAAATGTCTTTTGGGAGGTGGGGGGTTGTAACTAGTAAGTTACTCAAATTGTAACTAGTAATATATTACTTTACTTTAAAAGAGTAATGTTAATATATTACTAGTTACTAAAAAAAGGAATATATTACTGTAACTAATTACTTTGTAACTAGTTACTCCCAACACTGCGTGAGTCACAGAAGGGTCAGCTGGTCAGTGTTTTTGTGTCTGAAGTGTTTTATGTCGATGAAAAGTTAAGACGCTTCACTCAGATTAGAAAAGGAAAGTCAGCGATAGGAGAAACTTTGAGTCAGGGTGAGTTTTCTGCATGCTGTGGGATTGGATTGATCATATTTTAGGAATTTCAGACCGATTAGAAGACTCACTGAGCATTTTGTGGTAACATTTCCATCATTACATCCCAACTGTTGCATAGAAACCATATTAAAATCCCAGTTCAGCAGCGTCTCTGACCCATTTACATGTTGAGTTTCACTGTGAAGTCTACCTGAGACACGGAGCTGCAAACAGAGCAGAGTTTCACCAAACTGAATGTTGTTTTCCGTCTTTTGGGAATTGCATGTGTGCCACAAAAAAGCCACAGCAGCACTATTTTACAATCAAATGCTGATGGTGGGTTTATCCAAAGCTGCAGGAGGAGAAGTGAATCAAAAATAGTGACAGAAATAAACAAGTAACGGGTGAACAGCAAAAAGGGTGCTTCAGTGCAAAATTAGATTATTTACTGGATCCATTTTTACAACTCTGAAATTATCGTTATGTCTTTAAAAATAATAATTTTATTTGCACAAATGTTTCATTTGTTTTCCAGTATGTAGGAAAACTAAGAAACACTACAAATTAAAAGAGGCAAAACAGGTCATTGGTATTAAATAAGACACTTAATTATTTATCACAATATTACATAATGCTCCTGTCTGTGGTGAAAATCACCTTCCATCCTCAGGAGGAGCAAACAGCAGTGGGTTAAAGTTCCTGCAGAGCGTTCCCTCTCAGCTCTTTCATGCTTTTACCTCTAATCACTGTTAAGACGGAACGTGGAACGGCATGAAATGACGAGGGTCAGACCTTCCTCTTCAGAGCGTCACGTCTCCTCTGGTTGAACTGTTTCTAATTCACTTCCAGGGTTTGTTCTTGTGCATTGGTTGTTTTAAATCAGCCATAAGACCTGCTGTTTGTTTGTTAGGGAACTAACTGGGAGTTAATGGTGACCAGTAGCCATCTGTGTTGTTTCAAGGGGAAATGAGTCAGTCAGTCAGTGCATTTACATGCACATCTAAGTCGAGCTAGATCGGTCTAGGTCGATCTTATGTTAATAAACTGGGAGTCTTTATCCTAGTTTACACGTCTGTTAGAAAAACGAACTCTTAAATGAAGTTCATTCCACTCCGCTACGATAGGGGGCGACATGCGCCCTTTCCTGTCGGTCTTCTGCCGGTTGTTTTCTTAGCGTTTAAAAACTCTTGTTCTAAACGCTTCTATCGGTCAATAATTTGATCGGGCGTCTTCGTGTACCCAGCGCTGGCAAGTTGTCCGTTTGTTTTTGCTGCTATCGTCTTTTACCGCTACTGATTTGTTTGTATTCCCACTTCCGTGGTGTCGTCACTCCCGGAGGAGGAGCGCCCAGACAGCATTAGCTCGACTAAGCTGTTTACATGGAGGAGGAAGTCGAGCTACGACCGCATTATTTGGGTGTTTTAGCTCGATTAGATCCATTTCGACTTCAGGCGGACTAACGTGTTTACATGCTGTTTTAAAAAACCGACTTGAGTCGATTTAAGGCAATAATTCGGTTTTCTAGACTGCATGTAAACGCACTGAGTGATTTGGGCTCATTTTAAACCAAACGATTAGATCAGCCAAGTCGACTCACTGAGTTACTATAGAAATGACATGTTTCATTTATTCAAATACTGAGTCATTACTTTGAACATTATCATTATTTAATGATAGTAAAACTATTTAGGGGCATTTTCCATCTCTCTGAAAGTTTTCCCACAAAATATTAATCTAACTATTCAAGAAAAAATGCTAATCTGTTTTTAGATTTATTTAATTACTGACCGACCGACCGACTACCTACATTGTTTCTGCAAGGTTGAATTAAGATTTTCCAGTTAATTAATGAATTTGTTTACTTGTTTGTTGGTTTATCCTTTATTTCACTTTTATTTATAATTTGACTATTTGTCCCCAAAACTCATAGGATTTAATTATAGTAATTTCTGCCATCTTAAAGGCACACTACACAGTTTAGCTTGTTCTTTAGCACCCCCTAGTGTCCGTTTTAAGTCACTGCTGTAAAAACGTTAGCATAGTTTCTGCTCAGAAAGCCCTAAATCTCCCTGTTAAACGTCTCCTCAGCCTTCACTGCTTTCTACTGGAGCGGTTCATCACTCAGTCAAAGAAATCAGCTGTTCAAGCAGGGAGAGATGGGAAAAATCAGGAATCAGGAGCTAAAAACACTCCGGAGCTAGCATAACAGCTAGCCACATTGGGTTAGCCTAACCCTCTGAGATACGTGACTTTGTGAGACTTCAGGACACCGGACCAGAGACTCAGAAGTTACAAACGTGGTATTCTGGATCCAAGCAGCAGATGGGGCTGAGGGACTTTATTAACCTGTAAAGGGTCAGATTAGATCAGACTGGATCAAGGACAGGATTTAAAATAGGAACAAGTTTCATAGTGTGCCTTTAAAGCAACAAAACATGTCAATGTAAAGAATAATGAAGATATTTTGCAGTGTGTTTCTTCAAAAAGTTGTATTTCTTTTTGGACAGCCTCAGTTTGGAGAAACAGAGATGAGTTATGAGCTGATGAATAATCAGCGTGGAGTCAGCTCTAACACCTCTAGTCTCAAAGGTCTTACAGCAGTTTGTACTTTAAAAACTTACACCATACATTTCAAACTAAATGTTTGTTTTTTTAATGTAGAATTCTGTTTATTTCCAGCTGAACTTAGTCACAAACAGCTGTGTTTACTGGGATTTCATAATAACTCAGCCAGAAAAATCATGAAATCGTACATTTATGGCAACAGAAAGAAAAGCCTTTGAGCAGCTTTGATATATTTTGTAATTGTTTTAAGAAAGTTGTTTTACTCTTTAGTTTGAAATTGAGGAGATGTTTTTAATGGCACTGTGAGCTCGGAAACAGGGATAGACGTGTAAGTGTGACTAAAGGCTGGCACATTCTGTACGCACATCTCCTGTTGGCATGACAACCGTCAGGTGAGCCATGAGTCTCACACACCTGACCCAGTCACCTACCGGGCCTGACTCGGTCCTCAGAAGTCTGAGACCCAACGAAGCGAGGGCCTCGTTGTTGCCTTCAGCCTTTTTCATTTCATCAGTCGCTCTCCTCTGAACTGAGAAAACACAACGTGATGAAAAACCACTCTACATGTCAGCTCAGGCTCTCATATAAATGTGCAGCCTCTGAATCAGGATGGAGAATTAAGCATCAGTGAGTTTGACACTCAGACAGTAAATCTTTTACATCTGCTGCTGTCCTTCAGCCAATCACACGTCAGCGTTTTATGAGAGTTTGTTTCACGATCTCTTTATGTCAGCTGCCTCTTTCCCACACACAGCCCCGGTCCTCCACTCAGAATATCAGCTGTAACTTTGGCATTATTTATTTATGTATCTGTGCTCTTTTTATTTGGCTTATCTGCAGGAAGGTCAGCGTGCAGGTCGGTGGCAGACGGAGACTCCGGACTCAACTGTGGGTGTGTTTATAGACTAAACCCATGCTCTCACGAGAAACTGAGAAAACGTCCCCGCTTTTTTAAAGCTTATGCCAAATTTAGAAGTAAAAAAAAGTAACATCTTTAAATTTCAGGCCTTTTTTAACCCGTATACTATCTCAGCTTCTTTATATCTTTATTTCCACGAACACAATAGGCTCGTGAGCTGCATATCAATGGACTCTTCTGGAAAAATGGAGATGTCTGTGATAATTTGACCCAAACGAACCAGCGTATTACTGCCAGCAGAAAGATGAAATAGCAGCTTTTCTGTCTGACAGTTCGCTTTAGAAATAGAATAAATGTATTGTGTTTTAGCAAAACTGTCCTTAACAGGCCTCACTACCACAGCTGCAGTCAGATCGCTGTCTATTTATTATTTTTGTGTGTTTTGATGTTTTTACAGAAGAGGATTAGGGCCAGCTAAAATTAAAAAAATTATAATGATTAGAAATCTGAGAATAAAGTCAGAATTCTGAGAATAAATTCAGAATTCTGAGATTAAAGTCAGAATTCTGAGAACAAAGTCAGAATTCTGAGATTAAAGTCTGAATTCTGAGATTAAAGTCTGAATTCTGAGAACAAAGACAGAATTCTGAGAATAAAGTCAGAATTCTGAGAAAAAAGTCAGAATTCTGAGAAAAAAGTCAGAATTCTGAGAAAAAAGTCAGAATTCTGAGAAAAAATTCAGAATTCTGAGAAAAAAGTCAGAATTCTGAGAAAAAAGTCAGAATTCTGAGAAAAAAGTCAGAATTCTGAATTCAGAATTCTGAGAAAAAAAGTCTGAGATTAAAGTCAGAATTCTAATCATTATAATTTTTTTCATTTTAGGTGGCCCTAATCCTCTTCCGTATGTTTTATTTCATGTTTTCATCTCTTATAATTGTCTGATAAAATGTGTTTTTCAGAGAAGAGGCGAGTGTTTGCAGGTTGTTAAATGCCAAACGTGTTGACTTGATCCCTTCAGGCTGCTGACATTAGGAACTTTGTGGGATTACAAACAGCTGAGTGAAGCTTCTGATCAGGTAAAAACATTTTGTTTTGTTTTGTAACCACAGCTCCAAACCTCGTCACACATCAGCTGTTTTTGGTATTTCATCTTCACGGCCGCTCTTTATTCTGCCTGTTATATTTATGAACTGATGAATACGTTTCAACAGAAAACTATTGATAAGCCATTAACGTGACAGAGCTCTGTGTGCAGCTTTGTGCCGTCGGGGCGAGGACCTGATGTGGCTCGCAGAGAGGAGAAGGACCCTGATTGGGGGGGACTTCGTGCTGACTGAGTTCTGGACGCCGCCGGGGGGCTGATGACTGATTTAGACAAGCTGGCTGCCTGCTGAGAGGTTCTGACCCAGCAAAATAGAAAAATCAAGAACTGGAGTCGAAGCAGATAGAAAAAAATATTATTAAATAATATCACAAAGCTGAATGTTAGTTTTGAGGAAGAGACTTAGTGTCTTTGTCTCCTGGCTTCCAGCTACCTAGACAGACACACACACACACACACACACACACACACACACACACACACACACACACACACACTTACTTAAGGGTCAGGGTGACCCTGTGAGATGTAGAGGGAGTGAGAAGAGGTTTGAAACCCTGATGTAACTTTTTCTTATGAGACTTTATTATTATTATTTCTAAGTGTAACACCTCAAACTGCTCACTGCTAACAAATGTAATCAAATCAAATAAATCCTTGTTCAGATGAGGCTCATGTCCATTGAGCTCAGATTCAAAGATGGCTCCTTTGCCAACAGAGTGCGTTTAAAGCTAAATATTAGAGATTTCTATTTAGAGGCTAAATGTTTACTAGCGCTACATGCTAACATCATACCTTATTGCCAGTTGAACTTTCTCATCTTAAACTCAAGAAATTATGATGTAGGTGCTGAATTACTGTCTGAAAAATATTTGAAAAACACGTTTTGAGTGAATATAATATTTTAGTTCAGTGCATTTTGTGTCAAGTTACTTATTTTTTACATCCACATGATCGGCCTGCTGGCTAGCTGCTGGCTAACTGCTACTGTAGCGCTGAGGTCCTCAGCCCAGGTCCTCTGGTCTAGCTAGCTTCAGAACTAAATGCTGACGTGTTTCAGAGTCTCGGGGTGTACGAAAACGTTTCTGCTCTCTGAGCTTCAGTCTGTGTTTGAAAGTCTAATCTGATAGCTTCTGTGATGCTAGGCAGTAGTGATGGGATTTATGACTCTTTGAAGGGAGCCGTTCACCTTAAAGAGCCGTTCAAAAAACTGGCTCTTTTATGGGTTTTTTGCAATATTTTGAAAGAAAAATATCATGTGGAAGTTATGTTTGGGGACACTCTTTGTTGCGACACCTACATGTGTGTCACTAATTAGCTTCCCCAATAGAACTGATGGGTGCATGTTGCTATGCTCACTGATGTTTAAAATAGAGAGCCATTGTCGTTGAGTATTGCCTCCCGGGTTCAAACTTCACAGTTAATACAAAAAATGAACAGTTCTTTTCGAGGACTCGGATCTCCTCGTTCAAAGTGAAGAGTCGTTCAAAAGACTCGACTCGTTCATGAACGTCACATCGCTACTAGGCTGGACAATGGATGGCACAGAGGCTAAGGCAGCGTCTCAATACTCGCACTTCCACCCTTGCGCCCTTCAGTTGCGCGTTCCCGCAGAGGTGCGTGAGTGCTTAGGGTGTCTCGATTCTCCTGGCCGTAGAATCCGGACTTTGGCCCTGCCCCCTTTTCCACCCTCGCTATGCACTTCGCCAAAGTCCGCATGGGTGCACACTTCAGCGAAGGGTATTACCCATAATTCCAAGTGCACTTCACTGAAGAACGTAGGGTGGAAGTGCGAGTATTGAGACGGGGCCTAACTTATTTACAGAGCACATGTGATGTGATGTTCATGAACGAGTCGAATCTTTTGAACAGCTCTCCAATGTGAACAAGGAGAACTGAGTCCGTGTAAAGAACCGTTCATTTTGACATTAGAGGCGATTCAGTGATTCTAAGTTACTGGCTGAAACAGAACAGCTCTATTTAAAACAACATCAGAGCAACATGAACCCATCAGTTTTATCGGGGAAGCTAATTAGCGATGCACACGTAGGTGTCGCAACAAAGAGTGTCCCCAAACATGGTTCCACGGGACATTTTTCTGTCAAAATATTGCAAAAACCATAAAAGAGCCCGTTTTTTGAACGGCTCTCTGAGGTGAACGGTTCCCTTCAAAGAGCCATAAATCCCATCACTTTGTGCACAATATAAAGAACACACTTCTAAATCAAATCACAGGTCAAATAAAACGGACAAAATACAAAGCAACACAAGTTACTTTAAAGCGGCTATCTGGAGCATTTTTCTGTGTATCAAAGTTTTCTAAATGTTTTAAATGATATTTCAGGTCTAAACTAGAGTTCCAGAACATCTGTCATTCTGATGAAGACCCTCCTTCCTCCTATAGACCCCTTTAAATTCCCTCTAACCAGCAAACTTTTTCAGCTGATAAAATTCTAATTTCTGCATTGTTGGCTGTCTGTCAACATGCACACGCTTTGCACAAACCTGTAGCAGTAGGGGGCGCTCTCGTACAGGACGCTCTGTATCTTTCTCTGTTTACAGTCTCAGCCGTCATGGAGCTCATTTCTACTAAATAGTTCTGCATTCCCCGGCTACTGAGGGATTTATTTTTATTTTTAAACATTTCTCCTCACAGAATGGCAAGGCTTGCCAAGGATACACGTTCATTTTGGTCAAGAACTTCACTCAGGACCAAGTGTTGACTCATTTCCGGGTTCAGTTCCAGACCAACGTTTCATTAGCACAGCAGGGACAGACAGGGCTCAGACCCTCGCACAGAGTGAGAACATGGTTTGTGAGCTGTGAATGATTGAACCCTGCAATGTAATCGAGCTGCACAGTTTATGCCCGGCTGACCAGAGTAACGCACCGTGTGCACGCAAGCACACGCATGTGTCGAGGTGTTTTTGGAGGGACTGTTGGATTCAAAAACTGCTCTCTTGCTGAAATAATCCACATACGAGCTTTAAGCTCTTAAAATCCATAGAAAACGTGTCTTTAACAGATTTTAAAAGTTTCATCTGAACACAGCTTTGTTCTAGATCGGATCTCCCATGTGAACGAATGGGAACAGCTCAAAGAAGCTGTGAGGATCTGAGAGGTCTAGGAGTAGAATAAATGAACAAAAGTTCAGAGAGTTACTCAGGGGTCCGTCCACTTATAAACAAACAAAAACATTTTCCTGAGAGGAAGCCAAAACAGGAGTCAACTGTTTCTAGTCCCAGTAAAGAGCCCAAACGAGACAGCAGGAAGTGGCTGATACTTTAGTACAGAGCTAATGAGCCAACCCTGAGGTAATAACCGTCTCCATCATTTACACAAAGAAAAATATCATTCTGACTTTGTACCGTAATTTCCGGGCTATAAGGCGCACCTGAATATAAGCCGCAGCAGCTAAATTTGGGGGAAATTGCAGATTTGTCCACACATAAGCCGCACCTAACTATAAGCCGCGGGTGTTTTAATGTTTAGTTACCATATGTATGTGTGTGTGGGAGGCCACTTAGAGGCTACTCTCACACCCACATACCTTTGTCTGTTTGTATGTGAATACGGTTGTTGTCTGCTCTGAGGACACAGCCTACTGTTCGTATGTAAATGTTTTACCACCTTGGGCAGCTACTGATTGCTGCTTGAACTGAGAGAAAGCCGAAGCAGCCCAACCGGTTCCAGCAGCACTAGCTGGCCTCACTGTTCCTTAATGTTTAATTACTCTATATATGAGTTCCTGCTACCACAGAGGGGATTGTTGGGACAGAGATGACTGTTTGGGAACTATTGTATCAAAAATAAGCAGCCTACCGTGTCATCGTCTTCCTCCTCCTGCGTACTAAAACCACCAAAATCCTCATCGTCAGTGTCAGAAATGAACAGGTCCAGAATCGCCTCCTCAGCCAGTCTCTCTCCTTTGTTGTCCCTCTAAAAACCAATAAAATCCTCTTCCTCTTCATCAGTTTCGGAGTAAAACAGCCTCCGAACGAGGGCTCCATAAGCTATTGCGTAATCCTCTAATATGGCCACGCGTCGCGTTTGTGCATGCGCACGTAATGAACGTGACTGCGAGGTAAACGCACGTACGTAAAACACGCAAAAGCTTTATGAATCGCGGTCACGTAAATTACGTGCGCATGCGCAAATGCGACACACGGCCATAGAAGTGGATTGCGCAATAGCTGATTGAGCCGTTCAGAGGCTGTTTGATTCAGACACTGACAAAGAGGAAGAGGATTTTATTGGTTTTCAGAGCGACAACAAAGGAGAGAGACTGGCTGATGAGGCGATTCTGGGCCTGTTCGTTTCTGACACTGACAAAGAGGATTTTGATGGTTTTAGCACGCAGGAGGAGGAAGACATAACAAGGTAGGCTGCTTATTTTGATACAGCAGTTCCCAAACAGTCATCTCTTACTCTCCATCATCATCACGCAGCAGTCCAGTTTTTCAAAACATACTTTGTTGTGCGCTGGTGCTTTGATAGCGCCCCCTTGGTAGCCGTTAGCTGAGCCACAGATAAGCCGCACCGTTGTTTAAGGCGCAGGGTCCAAAGCAAGGGAAAAAAGTAGCGGCTTATAGTCCGGAAATTACGGTATTTTATAGTTTTGACTTGTAAACTCATGATTCTGACGTGCCCTTGAAGATGGGAGATATGTTGCTAGCTACTTTTTGAGGGTACCATTTTGAACTTTAACTGGGGGTACAGATTTTTACCCTTGTAGTTTGTATCTTTTACTAGTCACACCTGTACCTTAGGGTACAAATTTGTACCCCTTAGGGGACACATATGTACCCTAAGGAGTATAAATATGTACCCTAAATGGTACATATTTGTTCCCCTTAGGATACAACCCCCAGTTAAAGGTACAAAACTGTACTTTTGAGGGTACCACCCCAGTGAGTACAATTCTTGTCCTTTATTTCTGAGAGTGTACATGACATTCACTTTATTTAAAGTGATAATATGCAGTTTTGCTTGTTTTGGGCGCTCTCTGGTGTCCGTTTTAAATCACTGCATTACACAAGTTAGCATATTGTTTCAGCTTCTAAACGCCTAAATCTACCTGTTGAAATGTCTCCTCAGCCTTCATAGCTTTCTACAGGAGCGGTTATTTACTCCTTCAAAGAAATCAGCTGTGTTCAAGCAGGGAGAGATGGGAAATCAGGAATCATGAGCTAAAAACACTCCAGAGCTAGCATAACAGCTAGCCACTTTGGGTTAGCCTAACCCTCGTGAGACACGTGACTTCCTGGGTACCGTGACGGAGACGGAGATCTTGCAATCGTGGTATTCTGGATCTAACCACCAGATGGGGCTAAGTGACTTTTCATTAACTCTGTAAAGAGTCAGATTAGCACCGACTGGCTCAAGGAAAAGATTTAAAAATATGAAAAAGTTGCATATTATCACTTTAAACCTTGTTATCATCTCAGTGATCACTCACTTATTTTCACACATTCACTCTCCTTCACTACTGAGTTTTATCTCCAGCTGTTAGTGCCTCTTCTCCCGTTCATCATGACTTTATATGTTCTGATGTTTGTATGTATGTATGTGTTTGTACTACCTTCACAGCATGTCAGTGAGATCGTGTTATCAGGTGAAATGAAGGCTGGAGACACAAACCAGGTGCGTACTGGGAGAGCACACAGCTCCATGTGAACCAGTGGAGGACGAGGCAGTCGTATCACACCATCTGTCCGGCTCAGTCAGGCCTTTTTTGGCGCTGAAGCACTGGATGCTCTGTCTAATCGTGTTTATTTCCTCCTGCCTTCCTCGGAGCTGAAGGTTTTTCCTTCGCTGATGGAGATGAGGGGTTTGCTGTTGTGCTGCTCTATGGGCCTTTAGGTGGATGATGTAGCTATAAATCCTAATAATACAGTGATTTAAAATGATTTTTTATGAATAACACCAGGAGGCCTCTCAGAGCTGACATTATTATTTGGTGGATTTTCACTATATCTAATGAGGAGTTTGTTATTTGTGGCATGTTTTGTTTCTTAATGAATGCAGTTCGTGAAAAATGTTGTGTGCAATTTTTCCATTTGCCTCTGCCTCCATCGCTCATTAGGATGAAATCCTCACCATCTCACAATTTCTCCATCGTTTCTGGAGAACTTTGATCTAGCCTCCCCTCTCTATCTGCCTCTAACTCTCTCTCTCATTTATCTCCTCCAAGCTTTTGCTGACTGGAGTGATTTATTCACATCTCAGATTTAGTCTGGTGGTGAACGGCGTCTCGGCCCCGGGGGCGGCTGGCAGGTCCGTCGTGGCTGAGTACATTTGGAGCCGGGCGGCGTTCCTCCATCTCTGCCTGTCATTTGAGAATGACAGAAAATGACCCCGCTAGGCTTTATCAAGGAGGATAAGTAGGTCCTGACTAATGCACCCAGCCTCACAGTCTGATCACTGTGCAGACACACAAAACACTTTTATCTTGCTTTGTAATAAGTATGTAGGTGTAGTTAAAGAGTGGCCCTCTGAAGCACTTTCCCTGTGCATTAGGCAAGATTATGTAAAAATAATAGATACTTCACACAACCCTCAGGATCAATCATAAAGCAGGTCTGTGATGAGGTGAGTTTATGGTGAAGCTGTAATTCTGCTGCACAAAATACTAAAAGCAGCTGCAATTAGCTCAATAATAATCAATGTAAAGGTTATAAACTAACACTTGCATAAAGTTTTATGATTTTTTAAAATCTGAATGTTTTTAGGACACTTTGTAATTGTTAACTCATCGTTTTAATTAGAAATAATGCATTTCTCCACACCGAGGCCATCCAAAGAGCCACATATGAGCACTGTGCTGTTTGTTTGTTGGGTTCTTCAGGATTATTTGATATTTTTTTCCCATTTTAAATCCCTCTGAAGCCTCAAACCCCCTCCTGCCCTCAGGTCAGAGGTTCTGACTCAGCAGCTGATCTGACTTTGAACATCAGACTCTCTGATTTAAAACCATCTGAAAACTCATCTCTTCACTGTGGCTTTTAGATAGACTGATTTTAACTTGATTTTATGTTCTTTGGAGCTGTTTTTAATTATATTTGAGATATTTTTGTCTCTGTTTATTGCTGTTAAGTTTTTATTTTTAATCTTATTTTATAGATAAACCCTTTTGTTCTTTGCTGGTTGTTTTAAAGTGCTTTAGAATTCAAACTGGACTGGATTAGAGTCATTAAATGAAAGCAGGAAATGTAAAAAACATCAAGTGTCAATGAGAAGTCAGAGAGCTCTGAAGTCACTGAGTGAACTGGATCTCAGCAACACACTCTTTAAAAATTCTGTAAATTTACGGCAGATTTCAATCAGTAACATACCGTTTTTCCAAATTACAGTAGAATAATGTTAAATCTGATGTTTTTTCTGTTAAATGACGGCAGCTGGAAAATTATGGCAAAAAACAGTAGAATACAGTATTTCCTTTAGAGCACATGCTTTTTTGGTGTTCTCAATCTTGACCATCAGCCTTCTTCCTCCAATTTTAAAGCTTCTAAAAGGTAAGTGTATCACTTTTGAGAATGTAAATTGTGGTTTTGCTTAGTATAAAGTCAATATTTAGACCACCAGACACTGCTGTTATGTTATATGTCATAGTTTAGCCAACTTAAGAATCATGATTTACTAAATGAAACATCTTGGACCATAGTCAGGTTAGGAACTTTATGGTGGAAAGTTTATTTTTACTTATTGGAAATCTAAGGTTTGTCTAATAAAGCCATGTAAGACCACATTTTGTCTTTCATCTTTGAGTAGTTGTACATTCATGCTAGCTTTAGCATCTGACTTGGCGGGTCCTTAGTGAGAGATTTCATTTCATATTATTAATAAATAAATAGTAAACATTATATACTTTACTGTGTTCATCATGTCTTTTTTTCTCTCTGTTATTTTACGGTATCTATACTGTATTTGCTATCAATTTACAGTATATGTACTGTAAAAAAACAGTACAGTACAAAACAGTACAAACAGTTTTTTTACAGTCATTTTTTCTTAGTGTAGATGCACTGAAAAAACTGATTGCTAAGAAAGTTTAAATAAGTCTTGTTTTTATACATTTTAACTTATTTTTGTCTGAAAATAAAATAAATTCTAACAGCCCATACACTGCAAAAACTGATTTCTAAGAAAGAAAAACAGCCTTGTTTTTAGACATTTTGTCTTATTTGTTGTCTAAAAAGAAAACATATTCTTACAGCCCTGCTTGAAATAGGACAAATCTTCTTAAATATGGTCAAATTTTCTAGATTTGAGTAAAAAAATCTGCCAATGGGGTAAGCTAAATTTGCTTGGCTAGATTCCTTTAAACTAGCGAATTGTTCTAAATGCAGAAAATGTTGCTATTTTTAAGGAATCTAGACAAGCAAATTTTGCTTACCCCATTGGCAGATTTTTTTTTTGTGCTCAAATCTAGAAAATGTGACCATATTTAAGAAGATTTGGCCTGTTTCAAGTAGGGCTGTAAGAATATATTTTCTTTTTAGACAAAAATAAATCAAAATGTCTAAAAACAAGGCTGTTTTACTTTCTTAGAAATCAGTTTTTGCAGTGTATATACACTCAAAAAAATGAACTCTGCCTATTGCTGCTTCTACATTGTGTTGTATGTCCTTTATAAAGTCAATTTTGCAAAAATTCTTAATGTGTTGGTGTAATTTTAATGAAAGACTGTTAATTTCTATTTTTACACAAAACCATTGAACTATGTCAACGTAACATTGTTGAGTAAATTCACAGATGTTTGTCCCTCTGCAGACACCGTACTCCCCAACTCTAACTGGCCACTCAAACAAAGGCTAATGCGCATTATCCAAACTTTCTTAACGCTTGCTTCTGTGGTTGGGTCCAGCAATGTTCTCCAAAATCAGATAATAAAACGTTTTTCTTGTTGTAAACCCCTAAATTCTACTCAAAATAAGGAGAGGCACCTGGCTGCAGACACAAGATGGCGGACAGCCATTTCGTACTACCGTGCCGGAAGCTCTCTACCGGAAGTGGCGTAATTCTCCGTACTGGAAGCGAATATCCTTTTTCTTTCTTTTTTAAGCAAGGTCAACAACCCTCACCCTAACCTAACCCTAACCAATTCCGTGAAACCGCCATCTTGTGTCTGCAGCCAGGTACTCTTGAAAATAAGACAAATCTTCTTAAATATGGTCAAATTTTCTAGATTTGAGCTAATCTGCCAATGAGGTAAGGAAAAGTTGCTTGATCCTATCAGCATTTTAGATTCTTAGTCTGATCCAGCTTTTTTTTTCAGACCTGAAACATTTAAGTGTGGTAAAATAAATAAAAACGAGATTTATGTTAGGGGGCAGATTCTCACAGCTGTAGAAAAAGCCATGTTTTCTGTTGGTGACGTCTGTCTCAGTCTGTAACGTTTTGTCTCTCTTTACAACCAGTCGTGGTTTTCTTGTCAGCGTTTCTCAGTGGGATCAAGCTTTGCCCTTTTCCTCTACGTTACCGTCACTCAGGAGAGTCAATACCTCCGAGCTGGTCCTTGATATTCAGCACCACACTCCGTCTGCCCTTATCGGCTGGCAGGATGGATGCTTTCATCTCTTTTTCATGAACATAAAGCTTTTTTTCTCCTTTTTGTTGAGATTAACTCATTACAGGACAAAGTGGTGAAAATCTGAACTCAAAGCTGCAGATCCACAGGAATGCTGCTGTCTCAAACAGGCTCTGAAAACGGTTGTTTTACTAGTTTAAAACTCAATTTAAGACACCGATCAGGTGAAATTTGACTAAAAGTGATCCCAGAAAACAGAGTGACCCCGTCACGCTGAAAGAGCTGATCCCTCTGACCCTTTTCACTTTGCTTAAAGGAGAATCCTGGTCTAAAAACTGAGCTGGACTGAGAAGAAGTCAAGTGAAATGGAAGCCGTCTGCCCCGTTTTTGTCCTTGGAGAGCTGGGATATTTTCATCTGGTGGAGCAGGGACCTGGTTTCGTATCACCTGCTGCTGCAGAGGGAACTCTCAGTCCTCATCGACGCGGCGCTCGACCTGCCAGCAGGGTACAGAACAAATCGATGTGCCTTCAGAACATCCCTGAAGAAGGTCTGAACTTCCCTCAGCTCATATCTCCTCTACCTGCTCTATTGCATGAATCAAATGAAACTGTTGTTCTTCGTTTTTCTTCCTTAAAGTAAATTAAATGAGCCGAATTTGGTTTTAATGTATTTTTCTGCAGCTGAGCCTGTGGCCTTTTTCCCTTCCTGCTCACAATTGATTTCTGAGGCTTTTTACTTGTTGACAGTCGAACCTTTTAGCAGATAACAGCTGTTTGATGACGAAATGACGTAGTGCTGCTGTGTTTGTAAGTCTGTGGCCAGGCTTGTGTCTGCGGAGGCTCTGGAGTTTAACACGAGTCATTAAAGAGCTAACGATGAAAAAACACAGCCGGTGAAACAATCTGTCACAGACGGTGGAACAAACGGTCTACACTATGTTGTCATACTGAGGTAGAGAATGGTTTCATGTGAGGAAAGTTTGGAATTCTTAAAAAAAAACACAATACGCTCTAACAACAACAGTAAAACCCTCAGATTGGTCCCGGTCTGGGTGAGCTCCCCCTCACCTTTTTATCATTATTATTTAATGTGCCGGTGATGTTTGGAAGGGTATTTCCAATCTACTTTATGAGGTGCCTTCTAAGAGTCCTTAGTGGGCCGTTCTTCTTCCAGTGGTTGCATGAAAATATTGAGCTAAACTCTGATTATTTAACCCACCACCCCTCATCACGTGGTGCTACCTTCAACAAATCTCTCCCCTTCCTCCAGTTTTTGTGAAATTGGTCCATTTTAAGGTTCAAAAGCGATGTAAGTTTTTCCATTCGACATATTTCCTCCATTATTCCTATCCAATCTTAGTTGGAGGCTCTTTCTCCACTCTAAAAAGAATATCTGAGCTGTACGTAGTCGAGGTGATGGACTTATTGACCTAAATCTGACCGATTATTTTGGTTTAGTCAGGACTACTTACATTTTTGGGTTCAATCAACGTAAAATCAGTGATGTTCACACTAAAGAAAAAGATAAGTTGAACCAACTTAATTGAATTGCTTCAGTTGGTAACAAGTGATTCAATCAAGTTTATCCAACTTAAATTATTAAGTTTGTGTAACTTGACGAATTTAAGTCAAACTCACTCAAATCATTTAGTTTCTTACAAATTCAAATCCTTCGGACCTAAATTTATGTAAATTCAACTCAAATCTTTCGGTTTTTCCAAATGAAAAACTGAATGATCAAAAAGCACATTAAAAAAAAGTACTTGCATCTGTGCAAAATAGTTAAATGTGTGATGTTCTCACAATAAATGTTAAAATGTTCCATCTCTGCAATGGATTCTTTTTCTTTTTAGCCAACTTGAAATTCTAATTACAATGAAAATATTTTACACTACAAACTAAAATGACACGCTAAAACACACATTTAAGATGATTTACATTTAAATAGTTTTTAAGTTCAAAGTCATTGATAATGTGCTTTTTGATCATTCAGTTTTTTCATTTGAAAAAATTTGAGTTGAATTTACATCAATTTCAGTCAGAAGGATTAGAATTTTTGATTTCATCACCTCAACTACAGCTCAGATATTCTCTTTAGAGTGTTTTTCAAAACTATGCATTCCCTCTTTTCCTGATATTAGGCAAAATGGTCCGATCCCCCTTGTTGACCAAATTGTGTAACGTCTATCTATTTGTGCAGGGATACATTCCTTATCTGACCCATCTGAGTCGTTTCATGTTGGCTCCTAATTTAAGGCTTTCGCATTTATCAAACCATATCTTTAAAGGAGTTTTAGTCCACTCGTTTAAATTGTTTTTCTGTTCCAAATATAATTTTTTGTCTCCTAATACTGTCTGGAGTGGTAACTTGAATTGCTTCACATCGTGAAAGTTTGGAATTCACCAAGATTACGTTTGTTTAAATCAAATGAAGAACTGCCATCGGCGTGGTGGCGATCAGAGGGGGCAGGAAGCTGCATCAGGAGAAACTATGAGTCAGTCTATCTAAAACTCTACATTCTGACATTTTTCTTTAAATAATTGAAGTTGCTGGTGGCGATGGAGGAGAATTCAGTGAAATCAGTCATAGATCTGTGAGGTGTCTGATGTTCTGGAGGTAGGAAGCAGCATTACAGTCATAAAAACACAACACATGAAGTGTTGAATTATTATTATTGTGTTCAAATCAGCACATGTCCTTTTTTATTATGATGTGTATGACGAGTTTCTGGGTACAGGTTAAACCTATTTTGTATTTTTTAGGAATATTTATGATGGTTGACAGAATGTAGGAGGATTTCTGCATTTTGTTCATGCCACAGTGTTTGGACCAATGAGGAACAGAGGCAGAAAGTTAATATTTTAAATAATAATAATTATAATAATATAAAGCATTTGACAGGGCAGCAAATCTAAATGTACAAAGAGACCACAGGTATTGAAATGTCTCAATTAAAAAAAAACTGTGAATCAGACAATAAAACAGAGAAACAAGGACTACATGTGCAGGGAGGGTCATGGTGAGATGATTGACAGACAGGGAGAACGAGGAGCTGAGGGAGGAAAATAGAGCATTAGTTGTTTATTCTTTTTGTTTTCAGTCCTTTAATAACAATATTCAGATTCACATTCTACACATCTGAATCTGGGTATGCCATTTTCTAAGATTGTACAGTATTTTATTTACTTTATTGTTGATTTTAAACAGTAAATGTGTCTTTAACTGTTTGATTGCTGCTGGTACCTTCATTTCCTGACAATAAAGGCTTTCTCTATTATATTATATTCTATTGTAAATGCAAAATCCTAGAAGTGGAGAAACAATAAGAACACTGCAAATCAAAAATACAAACATTAATGCCAATTTTAAATGTGTATCTTTTACTTGTGCATTGGGTGTCAGATTGCACTTCATGATGCTTTGAGATTTGAAAACATGCCTGTGGAACGCCACGGCCGTTATTTGATCGCTTATGTTTTCACAGTGTGCAGACTTTTTTATTTTTGAATTATATTGATGTACAAAGTCCCTCCCATCTACCTAAAACAGAGGCATCCAAACTTTTCAATATGAGGGCCAAAATCATCAAGTGTCAAGTCCTCCAGGGCCACAAAAGTTAGAATATTTCTTAAAAGAAACAAGCAAAAATATTTTGTTCTGCTCAAAAATTCATTCTAAATGCAACATTGTAATGAACAGTCTTTGTCAGTACGACACAGGGATCTCGTATGTTTGACTCCATAATAAAAAGCATCAGATTCACTGGATCTGATTGGTCGACTGTTTTTAGGTTTCTACATTTAGTTCCATCCTCAGCAACAAGACCAGGATCTGGGTCTTTCTCCAGTCCTGTAGCTGGATTTAGTCAGGCTTTATGAACAGAGCTCACAAGTCTGCGTTTTGGTCAAAGTCAGTGAGGATCTGTGGCTCTTTTTACCAGGAAATAAAGTCAGAAATCTCAACATCTCTTGTATTGTCTAAAAAAATTGAATATTTTTGATTGAATGGAAAATTTTGCATTTAAAAAGATTTTAATTTACTTGGATGTTTTTATTTTTTGGGGTCTCATGTTAGTAAAAATCTAAAAACTGTCATAAAGCGTCAAAATCCTGCAGGAAAACTAAATTATAGAACTTTTAAAATGCAGCTGAGGGCCACACTACATCACTCTGAGGGCCACACTACATCACTCTGAGGGCCACACTACATCACTCTGAGGGCCACACTACATCACTCTGAGGGCCACACTAAATCACTCTGAGGGCCACACTAAATCACTCTGAGGGCCACACTAAATCACTCTGAGGGCCACACAAAATCACTCTGAGGGCCACACTACATCCCTCTGAGGGCCACACTACATCACTCTGAGGGCCACACTACATCACTCTGAGGGCCACACTACATCACTCTGAGGGCCACACTAAATCACTCTGAGGGCCACACTAAATCACTCTGAGGGCCACACAAAATCACTCTGAGGGCCACACTACATCACTCTGAGGGCCACACTACATCACTCTGAGGGCCACACTAAATCACTCTGAGGGCCACACAAAATCACTCTGAGGGCCACACAAAATCACTCTGAGGGCCACACTAAATCACTCTGAGGGCCACACTACATCACTCTGAGGGCCACACTACATCACTCTGAGGGCCACACAAAATCACTCTGAGGGCCACACTACATCACTCTGAGGGCCACACTACATCACTCTGAGGGCCACACTACATCACTCTGAGGGCCACACTAAATCACTCTGAGGGCCACACTACATCACTCTGAGGGCCACACTAAATCACTCTGAGGGCCACACTTTGGACACGCCTGACTTAAATCCTCTCGCTAAGGCTGAAGTCACTCCGGTCATCAAAGGATCATCAGCTAGCGGAGGTTTTCCTGACCAGATTTGTTCAGTTTTCTCTCACCATTTTTTTTTTTTTTGTTCTCATAAAAATCCTCACAATATGTGGCTTTTTAATATTTTCCTGTCAAATAGCATCACAAATTTCAAGGGTCTGAATGAGTGTTGCATCTTGGTCATTTATTTCTCAGCACCTCATTAAATGCTGTAGCTTTGAAAGAAAAACGGGACTTGTAAGAGCATAAGAAATGTTCTAATAAATAATGAAACCAGTCTTCTGTTTCCCCTCGTGCTGCCGTGGGTTTCTGCAGGTTTTTATGAAGGAAATGAGAAAAGAGCGTTATATTTGCCTTTTCTTTCCTCAGTGATAAAACGTATTAAATACATGTTGCTCACATATTCATTTCAGTGCATGAATAAAGTGTTGATCTAGAGAGAAACGCTGCACCGCCTTGGGTTGATACCCTCCACTGTGTACAACAAATAAATGTGGGCGGCAGGAATTGTTTTGATCTTTTCTTGCTTTGAAAGATTCACTCGTTTCTTTCTCTCCTTTTTAAGCTAAAAGCCTGTTTGTTTATCCGTTCAGGTGATGGCCCAGTCTTCAAACCAGCATCCATTAGAATCGTTTTTAATTCCTCGCATTTCAGACCTGCTGACATCTTAAACACTTCCTGTTCTCCTCCATGATCTCCTTTAGAGACATTATTCAGTTTAGAAACAATTGGGTAAACTTTGATTAGAATCATTACTCAGCACCGTTGCTCAAAACCCAGGGGGGAAATGTCATATCTAAATTAAGCTTTGTTTGGATTAATATTTTTCTCCCGCCTGGAAAAAAAAAAGAGCCCAGTTCTCAGAATAGTTCCTGGCTGGAGCAAAGAGAAAATGTAATTAGACTTCAAAGAGGGAAGGCTATTGTTTCCATAAGAAGGAATTAGGTGCTAAATATGTAGCCGGAGCCAAATCCTTAGAAAGCTCTCCAAGATAAAGTTCCATTTGCATAATCTTTGATTTATATTCAATTAGGTTATTTGTATGCAGTGTTAAATAATGCAAACCTTGATTGTGCAATGAATCATTTTAGTGCTTTTTTATTTTTTATCTCACTTTTTTTGATAAATGTATTTGTTGTAAAGATGCAGCACTTTTTTTGTCTCATTATTTGATAAGTTCCCCGTTCCTCTGTCAGGGTGTCCGCGGAGTCTTGGAAAGTATTAAAAGGTGATAAATCAATTTTGGGAAATTCAAGACCCTTATAAAGTATTTTAAAAGTCTTATCACTGCTTCATAAAGTCTTAAATTTTGGAACAAAAAAAAAGCTAAATTTGATGTCCAACAGTAAGAGTCCCCAAAACATCGTAAACGTGTGAATTTAGTCATTTTTATTTATAAAAAGAACGGGAAATAAAGGGTGCGTTAGTAATCCTTCTCTCAGAGCACCAGGGCGGGCGGTGCAGAAGTTCAAAAGCACAGCGTACGCTCTGGTGTTCCCGGTGAGGATTACGAACGCACCGAAATGTTAAGACGGAAGTCGCTGAACGCTGCCGCATCCAAAGCATGCGCTACCTTGAAAACCCTACAGCCAATCATAGGAGAGCGCTTGTAGCCAATCAGAGGCGAGTAAAGGTTACTCATGAGGCCAAGTTACCCAACTCACCTACATTTCGCAAATTCGCCTGCTGCATAACCAGAGTGGGGAAGTGCAAAATTGCAGCGTCCTGGCTGGAAAATCCGGACTTCAAAGAACGGCTGCAGCCAGTCAAAGGGAATGTCAGGGAGGCATATTGTACGTTATGCAAAAAAAAAAAGTATTGTGTCCATGGGCTAATATTAATTTGTTAAAATCCCACACATGTTGTGCTAGCCACAAAGCCGCTGCTAGCCACCGAGAGCGGCAGCTCTCCATTGCTAGCTTCTGTGGTGATCGGGTTGCGCCACCACAACCAAGTGTCAACGTTGCTACACCGCCGGCAGTTGCACCTGAAGCGGCGGTGAGGTATTAAAAATGATTGAGAAGGTCTTGAAAAAGTCTTGAAAAGGTATTGAATTTAACTTCAAGATTCCTGCATATACCCTGTCTGTGAAACTGGAGAAAACATGAAGTGATTAGTAAATAAGCTGATTTAAGTCAATGATTCACCTGCTTTAGACGAGTCCAGGATCAAAATCAGGACATACGAGACGAGTCCTGGTTCAGATCTGCTTTCGACTAATACTTGACCTTCACCTCTGTCCACTTTTGAACGCCCGCTGTGCATCATGGGAGATCTTCACCATTAAACGGCCAAGTCCGGGACACAGCTGACCGGTGCTTGTGTCCTCTCCAGCCCTGGCAGCGCGCTGCTCTCTAACCCAGTGTTTGTTTTTACGTGTGACAAAGGCTGCGGCCATCAGGACTTCTCCTCCCCTAACATAATAAACCTCATGAAAAACAGCAGATGTTTCCTCAAACAAAAACACACAAGTGATAAGGTCAATAATTACCCCCACAAAAGGCAAAAAACGGACATGAATGTTTTAGAAAATGATCCACCGGATTTACTGATAAACCTTTGGAGTCAACTTTAGCTAAGAAAACAGAAAAAACTGACTCAGTTGTGCTGATATTGAACCACATGAGAATCTTTCTCAATACTCTGAGTGATAACAGGTAACAAGATCTTGAAATATTGCACGAGGTCATCATGTATAAAGATAGTTTCAAGAATTTGACTGAAGAAGCTAAAAAATCCATAATTTATCAAGATTTTAGTTTAAACTCATAAAAATTATTTCGTCCATTCAAGGAATGCTAGGCCTTCCCTTTTATCTTCCTCACAAAGTTAGTGTTTAAAGGCACACTATGTAACTTTTTCATATTTTAAATCCTGTCCTTGATCCAGTCTGAGCTAATCTGACCCTTTACAGGTTAATAAAAGTCCCTCAGCCCATCTGCTGGTGGATCCAGAATACCACGTTTGCAACTTGTCTGGTGCCTCAGAATAGTGATGCGTGGGTTGTCTTTTTGTCTCTGGTTTGGCCCTGGAGCGCCTTGGGATCCTGTCGGAGGAGCTGGTAGAAGTGTCTGGGGAGAAGACTGTCTGGAGCTCCCTAATTGGGATGCTGCCCCCGCGACCCGGACCCGGATAAGCGGAAGAAGACGAGACGAGACTGGTTGTCTTTTACCCCGCGGAGACCGTGGGTTACCCGCGGGTCGGGTTAGGTCCGATCAATACATTTTTACCTTCAGTGCAGGGCGGTTTGGGGCAGGTTCAAATCAGGGGTTGCGTTTATGGAAAAATTTCCGTTAATTCATCCAACCATCCATCCATTTTCCTCCGCTTATCTGAGGTCGGATCGTGGGGGTTAAGCTGGGCATACACTGTGCGACTTCAGCGCCGATTTCCCGGCAATTTCTTGCTCTGCGACTATTTTCGTACTAGTGCCGAGTTCAGCATGTCGTGCGTTGGTGTTCATGTAGTATACAGGAGCGATTTTTCACCTCACGAGGAGCTCCCAATCAGCAATCCTACGCTCGCTGGAAAATCAAACGTGTTTGATATTTTCGTAGCTCCTCGGCGATCCTCCTCGAGGAGGACCCAGAATTTCTCACACTGCGCACGCGCCAACCTGAAAGTAGTAGTAGAAGAAGAAGCCGGAGGAGACGAATGTATTTTTTCTTTTTTTTTCTATAAATCTTTATTGAAAATGAAGCAGCGGACATACAATTATGTGCACGAACAAACAAACATGGCATAAAACAGTCAAACCAAGAAAACAAAGTAATTTTTCCAGACAACAAAGAACAACAATAAAATCACTTCCAGAGTTTCTTCTTCTACTTCTCCACATTTCCGTATTCAAAGGCCCGAATGACCGAAATTGTGCGTTGAAGTGCGCGCGCACGTGTGTGTGCACGCATGCATGGTAGGACTACGCTGTTATTGAGAATGACAGCGAGCGTCTGCAGCTATAATGACTGAGAGAGAGACGTTCTCGCTCCGTGACCGCTGTAGATAGACATCTGCAGCCTTATTTTTAAAACTTATAAAATAAATATATATGTTTATAAAACAAAAAATGGGTCGGAAAGGGAGTCACTTTCTCTGCAAACTTTATGATTTATAAAAGAAAACGTGACAGAGAAATGTGGTAACTGCAAATTTTGGGAGACTAAAAAATACCCTTCTTTTTGGAGCTGATCAGACTAAATTAAATTCAGTCAATGGGATGACATGTTTTGAACGAGGCGGGTCGGGTTGTAAAAATAGACGCAGTGATGCGGGGCGGTTTGGTCAGAAGTTTTCAAATGTGCAGGATAAAAACCTCAGAAGTCTCACAAAGTCACGTGTCTCAGAGGGTTAGGCTAACCCAATGTGGCTAGCTGTTATGCTAGCTCCGGAATGTTTTTAGCTCCTGATTCCTGATTTTTCCCATCTCTCCCTGCTTGAACAGCTGATTTCTTTGACTGAGTGATGAACCGCTCCAGTAGAAAGCAGTGAAGGCTGAGGAGACGTTTAACAGGTAGATTTAGGGCTTTCTGAGCAGAAACAATGCTAACGTTTTAACGACAGTGATTTAAAACGGACACTAGGGGGTGCTAAAAACAAGCAAAACTGCATATTTCCCCTGAACTCTGATTATGACTCTTTTCAGTGGATCCTCGTTACCATTAGCAGTCCTCCTGTTGGGACGAACGCTTCGATAAAAGAGTCTTGCTCTTGAACACCTTTCTGCTTAAAAGCAAAGGTAGATTAAAAAAAAATATCAGGAGCTTACAAGGTAGAAATAGCTCATGTTTTTAAAGAGCATGCTGAGTGGGATGCAGCGCGGCAGAAACATTTAAGACGAAGGACTGAAGGGCTGTTTAACATGATTAGCTGAGGAGGTAGGATGTCTGGAAGGGAGCTGATAACCAGATCTTGGTGTCAACAAGAGATACTGAGGTGTTTAGTGTATAAAACGAACAACCTGAAATGTTCCTAAAGGATTTTGTCTCATTTCCTCTGATAATTTGAATGATTTCTGTTCAATCTGGAGTATGAGTAATAAATAACATTAAGATTGTTTTTGTGGAAATCATACGTGACGCATGCAGAATAACACTTTCTTTTTCCCTCGACGTCTTTTATAACAAATGAGTGACAGAACACTAAATAGGCGCTTAAAGCTTCCTGCCTTCATCCAAAATCAAGGAACACCTTGTTCCGAGTGGATCCCAGCGGGACACACAAAAAATTGAGTTTTGTAATGCAGGATCCTGATTGGTCGCTGCATGATGGAGGAGGAAGACGAGTGTTGTTTGTTTGACAGGTTTGAGTGTGGGTGAAGACGAAGCACACATGCCTCCTTCGTACATATAAGCCCCTCTTCTCTGAGCCTATATTTTCGTGCTCGTTGCACAAATTGCACGTGTGCACACATTGACGTCGCTGCACGCTAAAAATGGATCTTCCAGAGAGATGTGACAGTGGAAACAATAAAAGAGATAAACCCTTATGTCTTTTGTACCAAAACGTCTTCTTGCTCAGTATGTGCCTTCATATTTTCTCCTCTCACACGTCAGCCTACAGAAACGCCTACGATCTTGTGCTTTTCTTGTCTCCTAAAAATGGACCAGACAGCTATTAATTTGTAGCATCTATCCACTGCAATCACCGCTCCCTGTCAGATGTCACAGTTTCCTTTAACCTGAGAAACACTTGAAAGATGGAAGTTATAATGATGCAGGTGAAAAAGAAGCATGTCATTGAGATCGGTTCACACACCTGTGGTTAACTGTTCACCAACTTCCTCTAATAAAGCTGGCTCTTCTGGTAAAAAGTAAATGATTACAGATTAAAAAATAATCAGTTCCAGGAAGATCCTGTTAATCCATCATTTTGGATTTATTATTATTGTGTGTGTGCAATGCACTGAGCTCTGAGTCTGTGAATTACAAAAACGACTGAGCTGCTTGATTTACCATTAGCGTCGTATCATCAGTGGCTCACGTTTCATTTATCTCCATTTTCCACTCAGGGAGTTTCTGGTAACGGCATGGAAAAAGATCAGAGAATCAAAAAAATTGAATATTTTTATATGTGCAATTAAAACATACAGAAATGTGTGAGTGTTGTGTTGCTATAGCGCTGTTCCATTTCATGTGAGCTACTTCATCTTGCTGCCAACATCCAGCAAATCCTCAGAGGTATTTTCTCCAAGACTAAAGCAGCACCTCTTTGTAAACTGGGAGCTTGTTTTATTAGCACCTGGAAAACGCTGCTGGTGCCGTTCCAAAGGCAGAAGATTACAGACAAAATACCCAGCATGTTTTCTATCACAACCTGTGTTTCTGTATACGTTTCTGAATGGCAGTCATGTCATTGACCATCACTATTGTTATTATGATGGAGATTAGTAGTTGTTTTGTTATATGTAGATATGCATTTTTTTCTTCTTCTTTTTTTTCCGTTACTTATATATGTGTATGTGTATATATATGTATTCTACACTGTTTCATGGACGCATGCTCAAATAAACCAAACCAACCAACCAATGTCTGTTTGCATTTACATACCTGCTGTCTGTGTGCCTGTTTTGCTCATTTTGATAATAATTTCAGAAAAAAAGTACAAACTCACTTTTTGCTAAGATATTTTCACATTGATTGATATTTCATTTGAGTTCCAACCCCCTTAGAAAATATCTTGAAATGCATCTGAGATCGTTTATTAGGGAAATACTCTTTATTCCTCTTGGATGGAGCTCAAACCTCACGCTCCAAACGGACACGGTAACACTAAAGCAGGTAGCAGACGAGTTTCTCACATTCTGGATACAAACTGTAGTTTTGTGTTTCACTGAAGTTTTTTTGTTTTTTTTTTCAGTTGCTTTTTGACACTTTCCAAACCAGTCAGCTAAATGTGCATCACAGCTGTTTCACAGAACATATCACTTTTTTTTACTGGTCTGCAGAAACAGTTACAGAAACTTTCTGACATCTTTGTATAAAAGGATAAAAAACACTTTTTTCCAACAGTGTTATGTATTTTATTTATATAAATGACAATCTTGTACAACAGAATGCGCTCTCCAACCTGCCAGTTCCAATGTAGTTGTTTATTCTATGATTAAAAAAAAGCTAATTTGTCAGCAATCAATGCCGTGATTTATTATGAAATACCATCTAATACCCGACCTGTTTTTTCTTGCATTGGCTCAAACCATGAAAAACAGTACAAAGTTGTAAAAGCATAACAATCTCACAGGAATCTGTTTTAATCAGTAGGAGCGCTTTTTTATTGCAAATTGTTAGACCAAGTGCTCACATTAGTAGCACAAAATAATTTGTTTTAATGGGTCAAAACCAGTTCAGACCTAATTATTCTGAGATTACTGTTTGGAAAAGATTAGATCCCGGTAAAATATCTTAGTCAAGCAAGTAATAAAAGGTTTTCTGGGTAATTTAGTTTTAAAAATTTCCATCAGAATAATTACTGCCCATTAAAATACTCGTTTGGTTAAATGGTAAATCATGTGAACCTTTCAAGTTGTAATAATGTGGAAACCTCTTGGATAACTTTTTACATTTTAATTTATATGATATAATTAACATTTCTTGTTGTGGTGGTTTTAATCCACGTATGAATATTTTCAGTCCATTCTCTGATGTTTTATAGTTTGTACAGGTATTTTTAAAATCAGGATTCTTACATTGTTGCACAAATTAAATTCAAGCTCCACTCTCTTCAAGACAGGTTTTCACGAATTTCCAGCACCTTTCATTAGTGATGATTTACACATGAACAGTACATTTACTCAAAATGCTTATTTCACTCCCTTATCTCATAAAAATAAATGTTATTAAGCTGCACCTACAGTTTTAATTCGAGTTGCACTGAGTTTGATTCAAAGGGCCAATACCAGTTTCAGATTTTATCCCATTTATTTCAAAGAATTATAAAAAACAACACTTTAAATGTCTGATTCTGGAAATATAAACATACATTTACATGAGTTAGCCCTAAACTATGGTGAGTTGATGTAATGAAAAAATAAATGGGATTTTTGAGTTTCAGACAAGCCAATCACAGGTTAAGCCAATCATGCATTCAGAAAACCAACAAATTTTTCGTGCATCTCAAGTTTCAAGCATTTTACGAAAAATGTTAACACTTTCAAAACTTTGAAATTCAAGCATTTTCAGGGATTTCAAACACCCATAAAACCCTGTTTATGCTTTTAATTAAACAAATATTAAAGGATAACTTTTACGTACTTGACAGGAAGTTCACAACATAGTTATTTTGGTGTTTTTGGTTTAACAAATACATCTATTTATAGAAATGTCGATGATCCTGCAGGGGCGGGGCCACTGGGGTGGCACTCATATATATATATATATATATATATATATATATATATATATATATATATATATATATATATATATATATAAAGGCTAGATGGATCATCTGGAGTTCAAGAGCATTGTCACTGCCCGATCTGTAACGGAAACCCGATCGGTTCTGAGCATGTGCGAAATGAGTCTACATCCGCTGAAGCTTTTTACGGTAATTACGGGTCAGAGTATCTGTTAAGATGTTAACAGTAATAAGTATTTATTAAAAAGTTTACAATAATGACAACGTTTCATACAATGTCGAAGAAAATAAAAAATAAAAAGGGAGTTATGGATCAGGACGGCCCGGTCCTTACTGCGCAGAGTCGGACGGTACAGATCAGGTCTACCCGATCGGTTCTGCGCATGTGCAGAACGCGTGTACTCGCAGTGAAGTATTTTACGGTAGTTATGGTTCAGAGTCTCTTTTAAGGTGTTAACAAGTATATAATAAATCTATATACATACATAATGTATTAAAATGTTTATACACGTGGGTATCCGTTGCTTAAATGATCCACGCAGTCGAGAAAGAGGCTAAGCTGTTGGTAAAAGCTAAGGGCTAACTGGGAGCTAACCGTCTCATTCAAAAGACTTGAATGTTGCTAAGTTGGTGAAAAGAGGAAGTGACGTAGGCTTCGCACATGCGCAGAACCGATCGTGCTTCCGGTTACAGATCGGGCAGTGACAAGCCTCGCTACACGGCGGCCATCTTGCCACCGAGAGGCAGACGATGTATTGATGTATTAATATGTTCATTTGTGTTCTATTGATTGTATTCTCACCTGCATAGTTCTTGCATGCTAAACAAATCCATTTGTTTTTTTTTTGAATGAATGAATGGATTTATTTAGATTTTGTTACGTCATAACAGTGATGTCATTGTACAATTATAGGTTATGAAATAGATCAATCGAAATTGGAATCGACTGAAGCCAATGCTTATTTTGTCCATCCCAAGTATCCTCATGATACATAGAAACAATAGGATACAAAATAGAAATAAAATACAAACTGTAAAGCAAACAAAATAAAGTAAAATATGAAACAAGGTTAAAAGAATTAAAGATTTAGACCAATACAATGAATCTAAATATTATTGGAATGATAATAAAATTCTAAAAATCAAAACTAGGTCAATAAAGGATAATTAAAATAAGATGATGTGAAGTAAATGTACATTTAGACTGCATAAACAGATACTTCAGTAAATAAATAAGTTATTAAACTTTGGTCTGCTGTTCATTGCAATTAACCTTTTAGTGTGCCACCCTTTGCCCCTGCTTGGCCCCCCTAAGAAAACAATTCTAGACACGCCCCTGGGATCCTGTTGACAAGCGCTAATGTACGTATTACGGTAGCAGCCCTCAGCCGTGCGCACTGTCCTGAGCTCCGGTTATTACGGTAGTGTATTGTTTGCTGCTCCGGGGTCCGTGAAAGAAAGCACGGAGCGCTGCTAGGAGCTTCCCCACAAACTGCTCCGCTCTCTCCGCGTAACCTCGGCTAGCGTTCCCGTCAGAAGCAAACTCTGGATCCTGCTCCGCTTCCCGCTGTAAGTTACACTTCAAAACCCGCTTTCACCTCTTCTCCTCACATTTAGAGCACACTTTTAATTGAAGATGTTTCACGCTTTGCTTCGTGTCCGTCCGTCCGTCAGAGTCCTGACCTGCGGAGTTTATTATTAACAGCTAGCTAAAGTCAAACTAATCTCCTCGCGCTGCGTGGAAAGGTTTGATGGAGGTTTTTGTTTTCTTAAAGCTAAAGTTGTTCGGTTGAGCTTTGTTGAATCAAACCGACGTGATTTTTCTTTCTGAGTCACACTGAGTAGAAGTTGCGAACATGTCGGTCAAAGCGCCGTTTGAACCTAAAACATTTCGCTAACGAGCTAAACCTCGATCATAAAGCTCTCTATTTTTAGCTTGGTGTTTTCTCTATATAATAAAGTCGCTTCACTCCACACTCCTAAAATCCCTCTGACATTAAAGTGCTGTTAATATTTAACACCGTTCGCTGCTGGGCTTTACTGGGGTCTTTCCACATTTTCTGTCATTGATAATTTATAGCTGCTGTTAGAAAATGAGGGAAACACCATAAAAGGGAATGAAAGTAAATTATTTAGTAAGTAAGGGCAGGAAGAGGGAAAAACACGTTTTTAATAAGGATATCAGTAATTGTTGAATTTTCTTGGGGAATTAAAGCTTTCTGGGTGTTGATTAGTAGGTAAAGGGGTGTTTGTTTATATGACTTATTTTTTTTTGCCTCAGATTTAATCAGTTTTGCTTAGGATTCCTTTATCTAAGCTGAGGTAAATTTGTAGGAGATGTAAATCAGTGTTTGGTGGCGCCTACAGTTCACTCAAGTGTTTGGTGTGTCAAGACTTGTCCCTGAGTTAAATTCAGCTCTGCAGCCCACACACTTTAGTGCAGAGAGCAGATTCTCAAATGTATTTTTCATGGGGATTGCTCATCTGATGGTTGAACTTTAAGCTTATGCTGTTTTCCACTCCTAACTGCTGATGTGGTAGCACACAAATGAATGTTTTTTCCCACGTAAAGAGATTCCAGTGTTTAGAACGTAATTGTGCACTGACGTGTCTGTTTGTAACGCCATATCGAGAGATAAACACACACAAATGACCTCACTTAGTATGCTGATCAGGGTCAAAACACCAGTGGCGGCTGGGTGGGGCGCATTTTTGCTAGTCAGTTTTCAGATGCGCAAAAAAAATCACATATCACCACTAGAGCAGGGAATGATGCAAAATATTTTCATCTGACTGAATATTTTGCTGGTAAAAATCCCTCCCACCAGTTCTCTAGAAATGTGGAGCTGTTAGGTCTAATTCTACACATCAAACAGTAAAGAAATCATAAAGTCTTCATAAGGAGACCTTAGAATAATATCAATATAATCAGATACAAATAAAAACAACCACAATGTGGTCACAACAGAAGTTGTAAGAGTTTCAAGGAAAAAACAACCTGGCAAAGTCAAAAACATGACTTAATATTCACAATTATCTTTCTACTGACACCACAAACAAATAAATCCATCTCTAACTAATACAGTCAGATAATTAATGTTACAATTCAGACAACAACCACTAACCAAGCAAGTCATGACAATCAGCTCAACTAATGAAGTGAATTAACAACAAAATAAAGTCAAATCCACTGATAAGTCCCATCAAACCCAGTCAGACCAAACTTCCTTAAAACGCCATAATAATTTAATGAAAAGTAGAGAAAACTCATGAAAAACGGGCTAAACTACATAAACCAACGTATTCAATCAGCAGTACCTGTATTTCTCTAACATTCGGCAGACACCTCAACAAACACATGTCGCTATTTAAGGTATAAATTCACTCATCAGGACTTAGCACTGCTAGCCGCGGCTAGCTCCGCCTATGGGGTTTTTGAATGGAAAAATCCGTGACAGACACATAGTCATTAAGAAAAGAAACAAGCAAACGAAGTCACTCACCATTGACTTGATGAAATCAGGACAAATGGAATCATTCGGCTTGTTTTCACAAGCAGGAAAGAAGGATTTTAAAAATAAATATCCATTTTCTACCCTCCATTAAAAAGAGAGCCAGAACTTCCGGTTCCGGTCTGAGCAACACTCCGGTCTCCTGCCGTTGTGCGCATGTCACACAGGGACGCTGAAGACCTGCGTCCCGAGCGGTCTCCTATTTTTTGCACTCAGTGCGCATGCGTCAGGAGCAGAAAACAATCCGCTATGTCGGGACGGCGTCCGGTCCAGACATGCGCAGTAGATCACAGAGAAACACGACCTATTGGTCTGGTAAAAAATAGTAAGAAAACCTTTCTAAACTACACCTAAATGCAGATTATACACAGCACTTATTGTATATATAATGGATGGCTCATTTAGTTTTATTTTCATGTTAGTTTTTTATATTTTGTGATCCCCGTTCCTCTTCTTCTTCCTCTTGGGACTGGTGGGGCGGCGCCCTAGCGCCCCCTATGGACGGGCCGCCACTGCAAAACACCAAACCATACTGGCTTTGAAATAATTCAGAATGAGGACAACTAATTCTATTTTCACATTTAAAATCCTGCCTTTTTAATTTATTTCTTATTTGATTAGCCTTTTCTTTATGAATAAAGCCTTATTCCCATGGCAGCAGTAGCACTCTTTTCCTCTAATCGCCTTGTGCTCAGGCACATCATCCAGGCTGTGTGGGTGGGCAGGGGTTTCTAATTGGCAGAAGAAATAGAATCGATATACTGGGACTTCCATCTCTGTTCTTTCTGCCCACAGTGAAAAAGTTTTCAGTTTTATGAAAACATAAAAAAGTTGACGCAGGGTGAGCTGTTGTCTGATGTTATTGTGATTTTGCTGAGGTAGCCACTGGCCGTTTCTCTGGCTCAGATTTTTCAAAGATGTCTCTGTGCTTTTAACCAAAACCATTAGATATTTTCACAGTTCACATTGTCTGGATGGAGACAGTGAAAGGGTCTGTTAAAATGTCAGACGGGGGCTCGGTTTGGACATTTTCCCTCTCCAGCGAATGCCTGATAAAGGATCATATTGTCACCTTTGCCAACCACTCCAAGACCTTTTTGACATTTAGTCCAATATTTCTCACTAATGGCTTTAATGCAACATGGTATCTTGCTGTACAAGTCTAATAAAAAAATGTCCAACAAATGGAAATACTCATGTTTACTCGACCGTTTTCCTTGTGTGTCTGCCCGTGTGCATTGAGCCAAACTGGACTGAGGTTTAGGTCCGAGGCTGAAGTACTCCCTGGAGAGTTACAGTACCCCATATAGACAGTTATGTGTCTCTGTATAGCTTTGTCAAAAGCCACTGAGGCAGGATGTGGGACTGAATATAGCCCCTGGGAGTCTCAGAGGTCCTTTACACACTCTCTTTATGTGTGATGTGCTGGGCAGCTAGAACAGATGGTAACCCCGTCCGTCTCCTATTTTAACGCCTGCTTGCTTTTACACAGTCCTCGAACAATGCTGCCCTCTCAACGTTTTGACATTTATTTGGGTGTTTTAACGTAACCACATATTCATTTTCAGATTGTTGATCGTGTGAGAGTGGTTTTCATGCTGAATGAAGCGGTAGACGTAGAAAAGTGGCGACAGAATCACTACAGTGTGGAAATATTGTGCCTCATTACATTTTTATACTAAAATAAATGGTTAAAAAAGTGCTGATTTTTCAGTTTTAGATTTTTAATAATTTAAAAACAATATATCAGGAAAACAAGAGTGTTATATTTAGTTGAATCTATTAATACTGCTGACTTTTCTGTGCGGCCTGCTGTACATCAGCGATATGATGATGTCACTGGGGACTAGCGTTCTTCGCTGAGTTTCTTTGCTTTTAATTTTCCATTCTCAGCTGTGACACAGAGCTAGCTATAGGCTTTAATGAAGTCTTTCCAACAGATGTGCTTCTGTTTATTTCTACAAGATAAGATTAGAGAAGCTGAGACCATATGTTGCGTTTCAGAATTGGCTGTTTCATTGATTACATCTGGGTAGGACAGAAAATCTATTTAATTGTTAGAAGTTGGCAAAAGACTTGGGCCAATTTCTGTGTATATTTGGCGGATAATTTATCTCCGTCAGTGCAGCTGTCTGTTTAGATTAAAGAAAATCTCATTTTGAATTCATTAATTTTGATGAGCAGTCCACATCTTATTGTAGTGTTGTGTGATTTCTGTTGTTTGGCACGCTCATGTCCTCTCTGCAATTTTTTGAAGTCATTACGAACGTTAAGTTATTGTTTTCCATTTAATTTAATCAATGAAAAATTTCCTTTTAGTAAAAGGCTCACAGTCACACATGAATAGTAAGCAGGAGGAGCTGTTCTGGGCGCTCTGCTGTTTGTTTTCATGCTCACGGTGGAATAGTGTCATTGTTTTGGCTGCTGGTGTCTGTTCCAGCTGGAGGTTACGCTGGACTCTGTCGTAAAAATTCACCGTGTGTTTGTTTCTACCTGTCTAAAATTTCTTTTTTTTTCTGATGGGAATATTAGAATTTCAGTTTGAGGTTGTTCCATTACAACAGGCATTATTGAATAAAGCAATATTGTGTATTAGGGCTGGGCGATCAGACGAATGTATCGACCATCGGCGATGGGCTCAGCCAATCGCCTCCCGTTTTTCAAGAACAATTTATTATTATTTATTATTATTAATTATTAACAACGTTTGGTTGAAGTCAAAGGACGCAGCCCACGTAAAAATAATAAATAATGCTCTTTTTAAACTCCTCCCAGCTGCAAGCAGCAGCTCCTTTTTCCTCCTCCTCCCCCGAGAGCTGGCGGAGCAGCGGTGTTTCCTCAGTCCGTAGCAGACAGACAGAGAACGGCAGCAGCTTGTGTTCAGAAAATAAATGTATCTAAATAATATCTATGGTGTGGTGGGGAGGAAACCATCAGAGACTGGCTTTGTTCCAGTTAAACCGTGTTTACGCGTCGGCTACCGGTGCTAGGAATATTTAGCGAGTCATAACACCGATCTGGTGTTCAACTGTCTTCAGCTAAGTCTGATAAACGACAAAAACAACATGAAACTAAAACTGAAATACCAATAAAAACCCCTTCAGTGAACGTCGCTTCCATCAAATAAATCTCCGCTGCAGTTTGAAGTCTTTCTGAGCGATTTTGGTGACGGAGCAGCAGCAGCTACCTGCTAGCTCTGTGTTAGCTTAGTTAGCACACAGCAGAAGGTAAACACTCGATGTTGGAGCTCTTTGCTGCCATTAGACGTCTGTTTAAAGCCAAAGTAGCCCCAAACAGGCGACTCTGTGTTTCTTATAACTATTTCCTCAATTTTGGGACTTCTGAGTTCTAATGTGGTAAATCCATTAGTGTGTGTTTACGTTGCTCCGCCCACAAATATGTCAACATGTCACCTGCGCCAATAAATCGCCCATCGTCGATTTTTGGACTGACGATGGACGACTGGAAAAAAGTTAGACATCGCCCAACCCTAATGTGTATTTAGGTCTTGAGAGAATAAAAGAACAGATTCACTTCATCAACATTACACAAGGTGGATGAATGGATCGGAATCCGCTGACCTGCTGTAGCCTGAGCTGAACTCGAAACTTCTTCCAATTCTCCTGAATATAAAGTGTCTGCAGGCTTTTTCATAATCAAAGAAAGAGACTTCTGCAAGAGCTATTGTCATGTTTAGTCTTTTCCTTGGATCAACAACTTCATGTGTCCTAATTTCTTTCTGGAGGCTGAAATCCCACTCCGCCGATACAGATATGTGCCACTTCAGCCTGCGTTTTGAAGTCATAGAACATTTCTCAGGAGTCTGGATGGAAAGACTCTGAATTCTGTAAGATCTCACTTTTACTGGGAGGATATCCTGCTGCATGTGTTCCCTCTGCACCAAGGGTAGTGCAGTGATCACAGTTTGGAGCTCTTCAAAGCGCTGTCAGCACCAGGATAACGAGATGCATTGAGTGCGGCGTCGAGGTCAGCGATGATACTAACCAACTCCAAACGGATCTGTATTTTTCATCACACCTTCACTGTGGTATGTGCACTAAATGGAAGAGGCTTGCACATGTGAAGCCACAGAACTTCCAAACAGAACACAAAAAGTCATTTGCATGATCAGAAATAAACCCATAACGTTATTTTCTGCTGTGGTTATTGGTATTATTGCTGTTTAATGTTGTCTTATATGACCCATTTGTTCTAATATGTTAAAGATCACGGACAGCTTTGTGATATTGATTTTTTTTTTCTCCATTATGAAAAACAAATCAGTCAACAGCACTCCTGTAGCATGTTTACAGTTTTAAACACCTGCCTAGTATACTTAGTTGGCAGAGCTCCTGGCAATCTTCACTCAGGTGTAGAATAATTCAGATACACAACATGAGGAAAGAAATGGAAATATCTCAGCTGTAAAATGTTGAGAACTGGAGCAGTAGCTTTATCTCCCCAGAGACTCACTCCCATCTCCACTGAGCGCTCCTGTATACGTGATGAAATCCCTCGGTTTTTAAATTTTGTTTTTTTAAATTCACTTTTTAAAAGCAAAGACCTCTCAAGCTGTGAGGTCCCATGCTTGAGAACATTTGGTTCCCTTTGAACTCACAACTTGTTTACTTACGGTAATTATAGATCAACCAAAATGCAGAAAAATGAAGCACAATTTCTAACCTAGTCGACAAAATCGTGATTCCTGATTTTTGTCAGTAAAAGGCTTACTTTAAAGCTCAAACTTCCATCCATTCATCCATTTTCTTAACCACTTCATCCAGTAAAGTTTATGTGGAGCTGGTGCCCATCCACAGCAGACACGGGGAAGGCTGCCAGTCCGTCACAGGACTCAGACTTTTAAATTAAAAATATTCTATTTTTTTACAGTAACTTTCATGCACTGCACGTTCTTACTGAATACAGGGTTCCCGTGGAGGACAAAAAAATGTCAAAAATTTCAAACGTTACATTTTAGGCCTAAAAAAGTCTTAAAAAACGCTCAGATTATCGTCCAATGTCTAAAATTTAATTAGGTCAAGTCGAAAATTTTATTCCCGACAATTGTTGGTCAAGTACGCTAAGTAAAACTCCGTATTCTGAAGTTTTTTTACTTTCTGATATCCGGAAGCCAGTTGCGGTACCGCGAATCACATGAAGAAGAAGACCAGAAATGCTTAGTTAGCTCGCCAGACGGCCAGTGTAGCTAGCGTGTTGTTCGCGGTCCTTGTTGGGTATGTCGACTGCTTGTCATTAAGAGATGGGAAAGTGCGTTTTCAACGCGGCGTGGCTCGTCAATGGCGAGTTTTGCAGTCGGCTGGAAGCGGTCCCTGGTAATAAATTCAAAGCTCGCTGCAAGAGAAACCTCAAGTTGGGGACCTTGGGTGTAAAAGCGGTCGAATCCCATGCCAAGGCGGAGAAACATCGATTGACCGTGAAAAGTCTTCAGCGAGCACAAGCCTTAACCGAGTTCTGTTCGCCACCCAGCCGTCTTCATCTTCGTCAGTACCCGGTCCCTCCTCCAGTCTTCAGCGCACTACCACTTCGGCTAGCGACCTGCGGGCGACATTTGGGTCAAACGAAACCTCTAACAAACATTAAATGTTTAGTAATGGAATGAATGAAATTTTCAGATTATTTGCCTTCCTATTTGTGTCTTCTTGGTCTACAATTTCATACAGAACGGTCTAAAAATGGTCTAAAATTTAACTTACTGAAACCTGCAAGAACCCTGTGAATACAAACAACAATTCCGAAACATTAGAGGGTGGATTTCGTAAATACCTTGTTGTGCACACTGTACCTGCTCAGTAACACGTAATTACCAACCTCTGATTAGTCATAATAGTCACTTCTTGTGGTATTTTGATCAAAGCTGTCATTAGAAAAAGTGTGTACTCTTCCACTGCCTAGTGCAGAGCTGGAAATTGTGAATACATAAAGTCAAAGGAAAGTGTGTGCTCTCCAGTCAGACAAATCTCACAGACATCAGCTGCACTAGCAATTCACTGCAACAAAAACCAAACACATGGCTAATTAGCATATCAATACTGAGCCTCTTCCTGATGCCGTTTCTCTAAATTACCATTTCTCAACCTATTTTCAGATGTCATTTACACCCACACAAAACATGCTCTTAGTAAATGAGTTGCTAAACTCAAAGCGTAAAACTGATACATTAATGAATCAATATTCACGTCATTTCTGCTGTGACTGTTGCGTAATCCTCTAGAAGTGCCTTTGATTATGTGCACTGCACCGTTTAAGTAACTGGAGAGCACAGAATCATTTCCATTTTTATTCATTTTTTATATGATGCAGCTAAAGTTGTTATTCTTGTGATACCTAACGGCCATAAATAAATTTCCCTCTTCATTTAGATGTCTTTTATTTCACTTTCTAGTTCTGTTATTCTTTAGATTTACCAGCTTTTTATGAGATATGTGACATTCACTAGTATTTAGTTTATTTTCATCCATGTTTTTGTCTCTGTGTGTGTGTTTCCTTGTGTTTGTCTATTAGCAAAATATCTCAAGAACCACAGCATGGATTTTAATGAAACTCAGAGTAATCATTGGATGTATATCTACTAGGGCTGCCACGATTATGTCGACTATTAAAATCCTTGATGACAAATTTAGTAGTCGACGCATCGTTTTTTTAAAAGCTGTTTTTCACTGCCTTTCTGTCGTCTTGCCTCTTTCCGAGCAGCCAGAACCTGGAGCAAACCGTCTTTTCTTGCATCCAGCAACTCCTCTGTGATTGACCTTGTTCGATTGGACTATTCCGCTGGGCTGTTAGACCTGACAACAAGGTGTTGCATCTCCGCCAGACCCAGAGCATGAAGTCCAGTGGAGATGCAACACCTTGTTGTCGAGTCATGCTCCGGGTCTGCAGAGCTCTGTGTTGCAGGTCCGCGAAGCAAAGCTCTGTGCTCCGAGCACCTAGCACTGTGAGAGAAAAAAGTCCTTAAAACTCACTCAGTAGTGATACTAATTCTGCCTAGTGACCTCAGTAAACAGATCAACTGTTAGTGAAAATAAAAAGTAACACGAAGGAATAACAGGTTCTATTTTAGGCTTGGGACTACTTTATGAGAAAGAACAGCTGTAAGCCTCCGCTGAACGGCACAGGGACATGATGCATCGTCCCCAAGGAGACCTACTTCTGTAAACACGTATCCGAACGTTGTCTCAAACCTCACAGACGATGAAAAATAACACAAAGTCAGGAGCTGCTCAGAGATTATCTTTAGAAAACTTTACCAGGTTTAGCTTAGTAGCCAGTGTTTGTATTTACAGACGTAGGCGTCTTTAGGGCTGCTACATCATGTCCTTGTGTCGAAAAGTAGTACGGTACTTTCACAATAAAATGTCCCTATAAATGCCGCTCCAGCCCCGCTCTGATCTGCGGGCGCACACAGGCTGAGTGGGCCCCTCTCAACAGTTACGGCCAAAAAAA